>VWZE01022364.1:56505-70434 GCA_013396675.1 Eubucco bourcierii
GAACTAGATGATCCTTGAGGTCCCTTCCAACCTTACCATTCTATGATTCTATGATTCTATGATTCTATGACAGCTGACTGTAAATACAATGAGTGAGTGTAGAGGAAGAGGCACACAAGCCATTCAAATTGAAGAATATACTTGGCAACAACAAACCCAGTTGGGTATAAATGGCCTGTAAATAAAATTTAGACGGGAATTCAGGAAAAGATTTACAGGTCTCTAATGCCTCTATTTCTCATCGGCAACACATTACTAATTTAAATGCAGATCTTTCTTAGTTAAACAAATTGTAAGACATACTTGTCTGGGACTGGGCTTGGTGATCCAGCAGACCTGTCAGATTGTTAGGTAGATCCCTTTAAAAAGACATCTAAAAGAAGCTCTATGGGGTCCAGCTCTGCCATGTGTGTTCTCACAGCATTTCATGGCAATACCTCACAGTGATGAAATTAAAGGTTTTGGCTGCTGAATAACAGGGGATTGCCAAGACCACATGAGGTGACAGCTTGCAAATCATGTGAACTTTATGTCAACAAGGAATATGGACCTTGGATGGATGAAGAACTCCCTTTATTTATTATTCTCAGATATTTGCATTGAATACTGTGGTCCTGGAACGAAGGAAGGAAAAAAAAAAGACTCAGTCTTCCCTAAACTCCAAAAGCAGATAGGCACAGAGCAAGTTTTCTGCTGAGACTGTGCTCAGCACAGAAGGCAAAGACAATGAGGATAAATTCAGTGTGTGTGCAGAAGCTTCTTCTTTTGTTCTGAAGAAATAAAACTGAAGCAGTCAAGTAAAAGGAACTGAATCCTGTGGTTGAGGCTTTGAACTCAGGCTGGTGAGTCAGCTGGGTGGCATCCAGAAATAGTCTTCTGCTTCAAAACAAAACGTGTGTCAGCTAGGGCTTCTTCCTTCTGAGGAGAGATTGGGCCACCCCACTGCATGGATGACTAGCATTAGTTGAACAAGGAAAGACTTTGCCATCACTCCCAGGGAAGCCAAAGGAGAGGTAGGGGCCTCTACAGCCCTGAAATGGCAGTTTGTGCAAAGATTAGAGAATGAGGCTGTTGACCTCCAGAGATCATCTAGTCCAACCCCTGCTGCACGCAACCTGATCTTGAGGATGCCCCTGATGACTGCAGTGAGGGTTGGGCTTGATGACCTTTGGAGGTCTCATCCAACCCAGACCATTCAATGATTCTATTATCTTGCAGCTGTTGTGTAGTCCCTAATAGACTTTGTTCCACAAAAGTAGATACTTTCCTGTCCATCCTAAGGAACAGTCTTACTTAGGCAAGTATTCAGTATTCAATAACTTTCTTTAGTTTCAGTAGAGCATTAAAAACAACAACAACAAAAAAAACCCCATACTGTGGTAATAGAGGAGAATGCTGCAAGACTGTCAAAACAACAAACAACTTGGTGTTTGTGACGTTTTAATCATCTTCCTCCTAAAGTATTATGGCCCTTGTCATCATCATAACCAAATGACAAATGACTTGGTCTTTCATTTCTCTAATCGAGAGCTCTGGAAGTAAATTGTTTTACTTAATGGGAACTGCAGAGACTTGAATAATACAGAGCCAGAACTCAAGTTAGACGTGACTTTTGAGCAGTATGTTATCTGGGTCAAAGTGTGGATAAAAAAGAAAGAGTAGAGACGAGGATGAAATACATAGAAAAATAACCAGAGACAGAAGCAAAAATTTCATCTTTTTTCTTTTTTGCTTTAGAAGATAGCATATCACATTAAAAGGCTCAAAGATAAACAATACCACCAGCTAGGTTTTCATTGCTTAGAGTAGATATTTTAAGAAACTTTATCAATGAACTAGGAAGTTGCTATGTGACTAGTAAGGAAGACTGGATGAGATAACAACACCATCAGCCTCAGGAAAAACCCCATGATATAAACTGATGGCTATAGCTAAAAGCTGCTATTTGAACTCTTCTTTTTTTTTTTTTTAATTATTGATTCTTTTTTTTTATTATTGATGTAAGAGCTATCATGTGTTCTTCATGCTGCAATATCCACTGTGAAGGTCATATTTAGAACAATGCATATTGATCTGAGCCTACATAAGAGAGACATGGTAGCTGCACAGTAACGATTTAGTCCCGGCACTATGCTCTCATGCACTGCCACTGTATCTATGGGCATGATGCAAACCACTGCTGATATTTCTCTGTGAACTGCCCAGTCCTTCTCCCACTGCTGTGAGGTGACGTGGACCAGCAACCATGTGGGAAGAAACTTTCTGCTGGGGGTGTGCAGCAGATGTGCCAGCAGATCCAGAGAGGTAATTCTGCCACTTTGCTTTGGCGAGACCTCACCTGGAGTACTGCATACAGCTCTGGAGCTTTCAACACAGGAGGAACACGGACCTGAGGGAGTGGGTCCAGAGGAGGGCCACAAAAATTATCAGTGCGTTGGAGCACCTCTGCTACAAAGACAGGCTGAGGGAGCTGGCAATGTTCAGCCCGGAGAAGAGGAGGTTCTGGGGAGACCTAATAGCAGCCTTCCAGTACCTGTAGGGGGCCTACGAGAAAGATGGAGAGAGAGACTGTTTACAAAGGCCTGCAGTGACAGNTTGGCGAGACCTCACCTGGAGTACTGCATACAGCTCTGGAGCTTTCAACACAGGAGGAACACGGACCTGAGGGAGTGGGTCCAGAGGAGGGCCACAAAAATTATCAGTGCGTTGGAGCACCTCTGCTACAAAGACAGGCTGAGGGAGCTGGCAATGTTCAGCCCGGAGAAGAGGAGGTTCTGGGGAGACCTAATAGCAGCCTTCCAGTACCTGTAGGGGGCCTACGAGAAAGATGGAGAGAGAGACTGTTTACAAAGGCCTGCAGTGACAGGACAAGGGGCAGTGGCTTCAAACTAGAGAAGAGCAGATTTAGACTGGGTGTTAGGAACAGGTTCTTTACTGTGAGGGAGCCACACGGAGGTGGCTCCTTCCCTAGAGATATTGAAGGTGAAGGTCAACAGGGCTCTGGGCAACCTGATCTAGTTGAGGATACCCCTGCTGACTGTGGAGGGGGTTTGGACGAGATGACCTTTGGAGGTTCCTTGCAGCCCAGATCATTCTACAGTTCTATGATTCTGTGTTTGAGAAGGCACTGCTTGTTTCCAGCTCTCACTGTGCTGAGGAGTAAGAAGTCCCATAATATAGTGTAAAGCATTGAGAGCTGACATTAGCAGCAAGAGATGAAAACTATTATTCATACCAGCATTCCTATTGATTTAAAAGCAATTATTTGCCTGAGTAATTCCTGCTCATCTGAGAAAGGGTTTACAAAGTCATGGCCAGCAACTGCTGAAAGCTCCTATCAGTTCCAGATATATATGTTGTGAGACCTGTGCTCTACTTCCATGAGATGCTTATAGTCTTGAATCTTTAACCAGCTTCTCTTTGCCCTCCTATTTTGGAGACTTTCTACATGACCATAGCATTCCTTAGAGTCTTTTAGAAAGATCTGGGTTGTGATTAGGTTTGGTAAGCTTTCTATGTGGTCCTGAGGCACATAGACCTGAGAAGGGTCTTTACTACCAGCCAGCCCTTAACATGGTCTCCCAAGTCCATCATGTGAGAGGCTGAAGAGAGGACATGTGTCCATCTCAGCTGCAGTTCCACAAAGATGAACCAGCCATTTTCCAGAGTTCTAGAAGAGGTCAAGACCTGAGATGATTCCCTGTTTCTGGACTCTCTGGCTTGCACCATGTAGTAGGACCGACTGAAGGTAGAGGGATAGCTGAAGAGGCAGCCCAAGAACTGGCTGTAATCACACCAGCTTTCTCAAGCAAACATGTACAAGTTGCATCCAGCTCAGCTCTGCACACATTTTGGCCTGGTTGCACTACATCTGGACTGCAAGTTTGTTCATCTCTTACAGACCACAGGGTAGACAAGGCAACAGTAAGCATTTTGTTCCAGGCAATAATGAGTCTGGTTTAGGAGGGAAAGTCCTGAGAAGCAATTCCAGTACATGATTTCTAAAACTCTACAGCTGTGGAAAGACTTAGTGACTCCATGGACTAATATTATGCAGACAATAAAATATAATTCTATTTGGCTTTTGGTTTAGTACCTAACATTTGGTCAGCCAGTTCATCTTTCCCATTCTGCCTTACCTGTAATGCTGGGGTGGTAGGATTTGGTTCAGGGCATGCTTTGACATTCTCTGGAGCTACAAATGTAATGTAACTGCTAAGCATCACTTGTGTCCTGTTAGTTATATACCTTAAAGACTTAAATGGTGCTGAGAGACTCTTAGTAATAGGAGTGTTACAGACATTAACACATCTGTAAATACAGGTAATTCTCCTTTTTGTGTTTATTTTGTACTCAAGTGGATCACCAAAATCAGTCTCTAGCTACACAATAAATAACCTGCCCTGAATCTTCAGAATTTGTATCTTTCTGTAGCACAAATCCTCTGCTAAAGCTTGCAGATGGCATGAATTAAGCATGATCTGATTTGCTGATTTTTTTTTTCAGGGGTACAGTTCTATATGCTTAAATCATGAAACCACATTATCACGTTGCTCAGTTTTTCCTTTCTAACACTTGGTGTGTCTGGTGCCATTAACTTCTAAAATGCTCTGAATATGTATGGTCAGTGTGAAAGTCTTCACAGCTTTCTCAGTTGCTGTATATCATCTAATGGGTACTGAAATACGACAAATGCGTACTGCTTGACCTTTGCCATTTGTTTTTAGAGAACACTGTCTCTTGGACAGTGCAATGGAAAATTCTGTAGGATCAGTGTCTTGGGTGATACATAGAAAGACAGCAGTCATGTGATTCTCCAGCACTGTTTTTTTCCAACTGCTGAAACTGAGATTCTGATTTTTATCTCCGCAACACAGATCATGAAAGAAGGCACAAAAAAAATGGCCTTGACAGCAGCAGTACTGCAGAGAAATAATGATGAAATCACTTAGGAGTTTTTCTGTAGTCAAGGTACATTTGAGAAGCCCAAAACACACTCTTTTCGTTAGAACTCTTGGAATTTTACTAAGCAGTAAATGTGGTGATAAGGAGTGCGTGGCTGATGCGAGGAAAACATTAGCTATTCTCACAGAATGCTAACAGTCCTATCACTGCAAATTTTACAAAAGCATTTAATCTCTTACCTTACAGTTCTTGTAGTCTTATCTGAAATGTTGGGTGGAAAGACAAATGGAATTCTTGACATTAAGTGAAAATGAAGTATGCAATGGGATACTCTGCATTTAGAAAGGGACATTGAGTGATTGTCAACCAAGATCAACCAAACACAAATCTATCTCTGCTGATTAACTGCTAACAGAGATGTGTCCATCTGTTTTTAAAAATTTCCATAAACAAAGATTCTCCACCTTTCCACTGTAAGCTCAGATTTGTTTTCCACCAAAAAAAATCAGTAGTCTGGATGCATTTCACTGAAACACCAACTTTTATCAGAAGAAGTTTCCTAGCAGTGGCTGTTACTCTCTCAGTCCACTTGGCTGAACTACCTGAATTCAAGAAACTCTCCAACCTCAGGAACCCAACCTTTGTCCCTCCTAGCAGTGGAAAGCCTTTTGACAAAAGCACCCACCACATAATCCAGAGAATTACAATCTAGAAACCTACACCAAATAAAGATCTATACCAAATGGAAATCCAACACAGATATTGCAGATATTTAGACCCCATCCCCTTGACAATGTGCTGTTTGTTACGGACTAAAAAAAACCACCCTATTTAGTCCTTTTGCTTTGTATACAATGGCCTTCCTCTGCTCCTTCTCTGCTTAGTGCACACTGGTACACCTTTCCTTCATACTGTGTTCAATTTTGGGCTCCCCAGTTCAAGAGAGACAGCGACCTGCTGGAGTGACTCTAATGGAGAGCCATGAGGATGATTAGGGGACTTGAGCATCTCCCCTGTGGAGACTAAGAGACCTGGGGCTGTTTAGTTTGGAGAAGACTGAGAGGGGATCTGATCAATGTCTATAAATATCTGAGGGGTGGGTGTCAAGTGGAGGGAGCCAATCTCTTTTCGGTGGTCAGCAAAAATAAGACAAGGAGCAATAGTTACAAACATGAACATAGAAGGTTTCAGCTCAACATGAGGAGAAAGTTCTTTACAGTGAGAGTGACAGAGCACTGGAACAGGCTGCCCAGAGAGGTTGTGGAGTCTCCTTGTCTGGAGATATTCAAAACCCACCTGGATGCATTCCTGTGCAGACTACTTTAAGTGATCCTGCTTTGGCAGGAGAGTTGGACTCAGTATCTGGAGATCCCTTCCAACCTGTAATGTTCTGTGACTCTGTGGTTCCTACTCTACTGTAGCCCACCTAAACAGTATTTCTAGACCAGACTTTGTGAAAGGCAGCTGAACACTGAGTGAGATATTTAAATATACTGGAGTACTCATTAGTGCCTCAGAAAATCTCCTGCCTATGCAGAAAAAGGAAGGGTAGCAGGTAGATATGTCTCTCTGATTGTGGCAGTCCCCCTGCCCACAGCTAATCCAACAGTTTGCCAGAGAAACTGCTCATTTAGGAACTTCTACTAATGCAAGGCAACTTTTCTTGCTGTGTCTGATTTTGCAGCCAGTTTTATGCCACTGGCTCCCTTAAATCTTCCCATAGGCAACTGATAGCCTTGCTATAATTTTGTGGAAGTAGCAGTCTGTGCCTGGTTTCTGCAAGAATGAGCTGCTGCAACAGACTTAATCCTCACAGGCACAGGGAAGCCAACACATGTGGGATTGCAGAGCTCTCCTTGCAGACCATGCTTCTGCTTTCTGAGAAAATAACTGTCGGTAGCTGTTTTCTTATGTTTTTTTCCTTTAGGATGTTGAAAATAACATCTAGGAGGCCTAAAGCAGTCCATTGGTGTGGCTAATTGGGAAAGCCAAAGTTTCTGAGCCCCAATGTCCATCATGCTTATTTATGAGGTCTCAGACTAGGCACTTGTACCTAAAATCTGGCCCACATATTGCAAGTCCTCACCCTCCATTAATCCCTTGATTTTTTTTTTTTCAGACATCAAGGCATAAGACCTTTCCTTCTTTCTTATTCCTTCTGTAAGATTTATACCGAGATAGAAAAAATTACGTATTTTATCCTGACATGTAAATGTTCCTACTGACTCATAAATGTTCCTGCTACTCCAGGACTGCAGCTTCTCTGTCCCATTCTGCCTTGGAGATATAGCAAGGTTTAAGGAATGATTCTCCCATATGTATTTAAGTAACATATATATATACTGTCTTTAAAATACTTGTCCTAATGTTGTTTTCCCCCAACATTTATTTAATTCCTTCCCTTTTTCACTCCCACAATTTTTTGTGTCTTGAAAGACTTGCAAACACAAATGTCCCAGGCAACCTTCAAAATAGCAGCCTTTATTGAGACCATTTATTTTGTTGATACAGCTTTTTTTCTCAGTCTGTTTTCCCTTTTCTACCTTCTCTAGACCAATTATGTGTGAAGGAGGAATGCCTTTTCCTCCTCTGCTTCTCTTTTAAGTTCAGATGGCCCCTGAACTCAATGCACTGTAAAACATCCTTATCAGGAAAGAGCCAAATACTGTTTTGCTTGGGGCTTCCTCCACTTCTCTCCTATTCCTCATCATCCCCTTTCTCTAAGGCCTTCACAGTCTTTTCTGTCTCCTTCATAATGTTTTGCTTCCACACCGTTGCTCAGACATGTCTCTGCTTTGATCTGCCTCACACCTCACACACCTCTTCTCTCTGCTTTCTCTGTTACCACTTTCCCCTACAAACACCCAGAGAAATTCTCCTTTTGCTGGCGACTTTAAATCCCTTCAGCTGTCTCTGCATTGATGAATTTACTCAAGGTCCAGGAAGACAGTGACTGTAGTTACCTCCCTGATTAAGAGTCTGCAGAATGCACCAGTGTCCCGTGTCTGCTCGGTGGAGACCCCACCAACTTCTGTTTATTGCTGTTGGCCTTTGGCCAGGCCAGGCCAGCCACTGGGCTCACTGGCAATGCTTGTTCTGGTTGCTCTTGCCAGATGAAGGATCCCCCTGAGGAAAGTCTGGAGACTGGAGGAGCAGTGTGCCTGTGTGTCTGTGTGTGGACACAGGTCCATCGCTACCCAGCAGCAGCCCTGCGTCTTTTTATTGCTGACTTTCCCCGATCCTGCTACCCTAAAGGGGCCTCTGGCTCCTGCATATCTGAGTCTCCTCTGGCATTTCTCCATGTTTCTTCAACAGTTCAGGAGGAAGAATAGCACTTACTGAATGGCCCATTCATGCCCTGGTGGACTTACAAACCACACAGAAAATATTGAGGGGCTCCTCCAAAGACCTAGCTCAGGCAGGAGCACCTGAATCAGTAGGAGGCTGGAGGAACTGTTGCTCTTGCTCAACACTGACCTTTGAGTCAGCATGGCAGACTGGGTGGGTCAAGGCAGCCCTGCACTGTGCAGAGACCATCATCCCTGTGGCTTGCTGCAGACCTGGGAACAAATTAGCAGGCAGCAGTGGCCTCCAAAAGGAGGTTTGCCCTTCCCATTCAGCTCCAATCAAGGAGCTGGATAATTTCCAAAGGCAATGTTATGTGTACTCATCTGGAGGTCATGTAAATAAATCAGTTCAAGGAATTAATCAGGTTTTTGGTGTAGCTACAGCTTCTTCCTGATGACCTCTCAGCAAAGCAGTAATCAGCTTTCCTCACTGCAGTGCCAAGCACTACACTCCCTGTTCTGCCCCTAGTCTGGACAAAACTCTCTGTTGCCCAGGAAAAACTATCCATGGGATCAGTGGTTTCAATCATTTGTACAAATTAACTGAGGAACATCTGCACCTTGTTTCATACAGAATCTATTTGTGCTTGGTTGTATGTAAGGAATTTGCAGCCTTAAAAAAGCTGAAAGTAGTTTTCAGTCTCTGTAGACAGGAGTTTGTATGATAGGCTTTTAATTGCACTTTTTGCTAGCACCGCTGTTGGTGGCCTAACCTGGGCTCTTATGCTGATGTTGGTCTCCAGAATCAACATTACCTTTAATTTTAAAAGGTGCTTTGGGTATTCCCCAACATGTGAAAACAGTTGAATGGTGACAGAATACAGGGACCAGTATCTCAGCCTGTACAAACAGCTGCCTTGTGTGCCTGTTATGACAACAGAAAATGCTGAGGAAATATAATCCTGAGTCTGCCTGTCTGCTGTATCATTCACCTCTCGATTTCTACACCTGGTGCTTTCACATCATACCCTTTTTTCTTAATTCAGCAGAACACCAAGTTTGTCAAAAGGCAGTAACATTTTAGACGTGACCCATCATGAGAGTGCAATAAGGAATTTTCCTTTTCAAACCTGACTGCACTTCTGCAAATATTAGTAAAGCCTCCTTCTCACATTTTTATTTATAAAACTAAACCAAGGTTGTTTGGGATCCCACCTCACAAGGAATTAGGAGGTACCCCAAAAAATGTTGAGGTTGAAAATACTTTACTACTCCTCCATCCTTCTGTTCACTACATATCATTTGAAGACTCAGACCATCAAAGATACTGAGGTGACTCATTATTAACAGACAGGATGTAACCCAAGGGATCAGAGCTTGACAGGTTTATAATTCCCATGAGGCTACTGGCAGTAACTGATGATCTTGTCTGTAAATTTTCCCTATACTTGCATTTCAGTGAGGGTGGAGGTACGTCAAATGCACAGATTCACAGAGACACAGATCACAGAATCACAAAGTCATTGAATTATTGAGGCTGGAAAAGACCTCTGAGATCATCAAGTCTTAAACCATGTCACCAAGTGCCACATCCGATATTTTCTTAAAGACCTCCAGGGATGGTGAGTCCACCACCTTCCTGGGCAGTCCATTCCAGTGCCTAATCTCCCTTTCCATGAGGAAGTGCTTCCTAATATCCAATCTAAACATCCCCTGGCACAGCTTCAAACCATGCCCTCTTGTCCTGTCACATGTTGCCTGGGAGAAGACCCGACTCCCACCTGACTACAACTTCCCTTCAGGTAGTTGTAGAGTGTGATAAGGTCCCCTCTAAATCTTCTCTTCTCTAGGCTGAACAAGCCCAGCCCCCTCAACCTTCTGTTATACAACTTCTCCTCCATGCCCCTCACCAGTCTCGCTGCTCTCCTCTGGACCCACTCCAGCACCTCAATATATAATTAATAGATGTGAAGGTAAAAGTTATTTGGGAACACCCAAGCTATTGCTTCTGTCCCTTAGAAATAAACCCCAAGCTATTAGTTTGATCTTGCTGTCATTACACAGGTGAAAAATTCATTAAACCAGTGTGGCTAATCCTGTGATTAAGGCCCAGGTTTGACTCTTAACCGTTTCTCAGAAAATATCACTTTAACAGGAGTAAAATGATCCTATCATCAGGTTATGAAGGAAAGTGTTTCAGGAGTATGGAAGGAGGAATTATAATTAATTTTCAGTTTGGAGGGATATTTTTGCGTTTATGTACGTCTGCCATACACACAAAACGATCATGTGTTCGACTCTGCAGCTGTAAAATGACAACTTTCATTAGACAGTTAGACTCTTTTAGAACAGCACAGAGATTTTGAAGCATGAAAGGAAGAATGTGGTTGTTTGCAGAAAAAGCAATGACAGAGAGTAGATGCAGTGTCCCTTTTCAGGAGTCAGATTTAAAGGGTGAAATTAGAAGTGCATTATCTCCATGTGGGATTACAGCAAGCCCACTTGGACAGCTGGTGCAGCTGGCACTGAAACGAAGGCAATCTGCCTTCTCTCCAGTTTCTAAGCAGTGATAACATCATATTATTTTCAACACACCGAGGAATGGTCTTACTGAAATTTAAAATAATTTATATATATATATATATATATATATATATATATATACNTTCTTTTATGCATCACACAGAGATGTTTAATTCGGTACAGTTTTTTTTAAAACTTCCTTCACCTCTCAATTTTGAGTGTCCAGCATGCTTTCCAAGAAGGGAGAGAAAAGGAAGCAGAATAAACATCCATACTTAGATCTTCTTTCCAGAGCAGTTCAGTACAATCCTGTGGGATGTGTAGAAGAGTGTCAGCTGTGTTTTCTCAAACTTACTGGCAGTTCAGGCATTTCAGAAGCTAGTGAGACCACACTTGGAATACTGTGTCAAGTTTTCAGCTCCCCAATTCAAGAGAGACAGGGACCTGCTGGAGAGACTCCAGCAGAGAGCCACAAGATGACTGGGGGACTTGAGCATCTTCCCTGTGGAGAGAGACTGAGAGACCTGGGGCTGTTTAGTCTGGAGAAGAGAAGACTGAGAGGGGATCTGATCAATGTCTATAAATATCTGAGGGGTGGGTGTCCAGTGGAGGGAGCCAATCTCTTTTCAGTGGTCAGCAAAAATAAGACAAGGAGCAATAGTTACAAACTTGAACATAGAAGGTTTCAGCTCAACATGAGGAGAAAGTGTGAAGGTTTGGGAGTTCCCCCCCCCCTTTGTAAAATGACCCAGACTAGAACTCAGTCGCTGGAAGTTAAATGATGAAGCTCTATTTACAACTTTGCACAATGTACAGCAGATATTTACACTATTTACAGAAATATACAAGTAAAAGGTAATACAGCAACACAACTCCCCTCCCAGAAATCAGAGACCCCAGGAGGGGCTCCCAACCACCCTTCCACCTTCTCCCCACCCCTGTACCTTACCCCAAGGTTTGCCTTACGTGCAAGGTAAATTAGGAGGATCAGCCAAGGGGGTTAGAAGAAAAGTGGTTAGTGAGGATTAATCAGCAGAGGAGCCAGAGCCCAGAAGCTGCTAGATCCCCCAGCAGCTCCTGTTCCAGCAAGTGACAGAGAGAGACTGACTTATCTATTGTTTTGGTTAGTGTTCCCAAACAATTCTCCAGCAAGCATATGAGTGAAGTAGACATCATGATGTTTTCCTTTCACAGCCTATAGTGTAATTTTCTCTATTAAAATATTCTAATTAGCCTCAAACCAGCACAGAAAGTTATTTACAGTGAGGGTGGCAGAGCACTGAAACAGACTGCCCAGAGAGGTTGTGGAGTCTTCTTGTCTGGAGACATTCAAAACCCACCTGGATGCATTCCTGTGTGGACTACCCTAGGTGATCCTGCTCTGGCAGGGAGTTGGACTCAATGACCTCTGGAGTTCCCTTCCAACCTCTAATATTCTGTGATTCTATGGTTCTGTGAGAGGGAAGTGCATTTTGCCCGTCCACAAATACCAAGTGGACTGACGGGGACATATGCAGCCAACACACCTGCCAAGTGTGACAGGAGGATCTTTGAGCCGTACTGCAAGACAGCAGTTTGCCTATACAATTTTTTGAGAGCATTCTGTACTACCTACAAGGCTAAGAGAGAGACCTTTGCAAGGTACTTTTACAAATAGTCTGAAACTGGTAAACAAATAGTTTGTAGCCTTTGTCTGCACAATTGCTGTGTTTGCAGGTAACTAATATGCTCAAAGAGAAGCTCTCTGTGATTAAGCATTTGCAAACTCAGAGCCTTAAAGGGAAGGAGATATTTTGGCTAAATTCTTACTCTGCTTACCTCACACCTCCCATCCCTAAATATACCTGCAGAAAACACAAACCTTTGGAAAATAAGGATCCTGTTTTGATAGAAATGTCTGAAGTGTTGCAGCCTCTTTTAACTTGTGGAGCTGGAGGATTTGTTTGAGATTTTGTAAAGTGTCACTGAGCTTTCTTCATAGCAGTGTGGGTCCCCTGTGATGCTGCAACGTCTGCAGCACGTCCAAGCTGGCTGCTGTGGTAGAAGGACCCTTGGGTAGTGTAGAAGGTAAATAATAAACCAGCACTGTCAAAATACCAGATGGCAAGACAATTCAGATGGACACTAGTTCCTCTTTTTGTCATATGATGTGTTTTCTCTTTTGTAGACCCTTGATATCTGTATTACATTAGTGAGGTGGGTGCCAGTCTCTTCTCCCAAGTAACAAGACATAGGACAAGAGGAAATGGCCTCAGGTTGCACCAGGGGAGGTTTAGGTTTGACACCAAAAGAGTGGTCAGGCACTGTAACAGGCTGCCCAGCTGTCATGGGTTTATCTGAATCTGCTGACAAGAATTCAATATCATACTGACATCATACCAGATTTAAAATGACAGCACTGGATGGGTCAAAGCATCATGGGGCTTGTATTTCAGATTGTAACATGAGAGGCTTCCTGTTCCCCTTGACACTTCGAGTTTCTGGTTTTGGGGTGTTGTTTTTTTCTGCTGGGTTTGAGGGGGTGAGGGGGTAATGTTATTGCAGACTTTTGCTACTGCTTCTGTTTTTGCTGTGCTTTTCTGAGAAATAGGCTACACTAATTGTACATTGTTTATTTCCATTAAACCCTCGATTTATCTCAATATCTCAAACCGGGATATTTGTCTATGTGTGTTACTTTCACTTCTGATCTCTGCGTGTGTGTGTGTGTGTGTGTGTGTAGGCTTGCTTGTATCACAGTATCACAGTATCATCAAGGGTGGAAGAGACCTCAAAGATCATCAAATTCAACCTGATACCACAGACCTCATGACTAGACCATGGCACCAAGTGCCACGTCCAAACCCACCTTGAACACCTCCAGGGACGGTGACTCCACCACCTCCCTGGGCAGCCCATTCCAGTAGCCAATGACTCTCTCAGTGAAGAACTTTCTCCTCACCTCCAACCTAAACTTCCCCTGGCACAGCTTGAGACTGTGTCCTCTTGTTCTGGTGCTGGTTGCCTGAGAGAAGAAGGTAACCTCCCCCTGGCTACAACCACCCTTCAGGTAGTTGTAGACAGCAAGAAGGTCTCCCCTGAGCCTCCTCTTCTCCAGGCTAACCAATCCCAGCTCCCTCAGCCTCTCTCCATAGGCCTTGTGCTTGAGGCCTCTCACCAGCCTCATTGCCCTTCTCTGGACACACTCAAGCACCTCAATGTCCTTCTTAAATTG
>VWZE01022366.1:0-44937 GCA_013396675.1 Eubucco bourcierii
TATGATTCTATGATTCTATGATTCTATGATTCAGTTCAACTGTCCACTGCACACCACTGTGTCCTGACGTGCCATGTC
This sequence comes from Eubucco bourcierii, assembly GCA_013396675.1. NCBI lineage: Eukaryota > Metazoa > Chordata > Aves > Piciformes > Ramphastidae > Eubucco > Eubucco bourcierii. The sequence continues at coordinate 79 of VWZE01022366.1, forward strand.
CACATGCTTCTTGAACACTTCAGGGTTGATGACTCCACCACCTCCCTGAGCAGCCTGTTTCAATGCCTGACCACTCTTGCAGTAAAGAAATTTTTCCTNGACTATGCAATCCCAGTTCCCTCAGCTGCTCCTCACAAGACCTGTTCTCCAGACCCTTCATCAACTTTGCTGTCCTTCCTGAACACACTCCAGCACCACAATGACTTGTAGTGAGGAACCGTAAACTGAACACAGGATTTGAGGTGTGGCCTCAGCAGGGCCAACTACCGTGGCACAATCACTTCGCTAGTCCTTCTGTCCACACTGGTCCTGATCCAGGCCAGGATGCTGGCCTTCTTGGCCACCTGAGCACCCTGCTGGCTTATGTTCAGATGGCTATTCAAGTCTTTTTCTGCTGGGCCACTTTTCAGACACTCTGCCTCAAGCCTGTAGGATTGTGCAGGGTTGTTGTGACCCAAGGGCAGGACCTTGTCCAGATCATTGATAATGACATGAAAGAGAGCAGTGAGCCCTGGGAAATACCACTAGTGAGCAGCTGGCAGCTTCATTTAACTCCATTCACCACCATTCTATGGAACTGGCCATCAAGCCAGTTCTTTACTCAGTGAAGGGTCCACTCATCCAAGCCACGAGCATCCAGAAAGGTAGAAATCACAGAATCATTGAGCCTGGAAAAGACCCCTGGAGTCATCAAGTCCAGCCGATATCCTAACACCATGACATCAGCTAAACTGTGCCACCAAGTGCCACATCTAATCTTTTCTTAAAGTCCTCCAGTGATGGTGACTCCACCACCTTCCTGAGCAGTCTATTCTAGTGCCTAATCACCCTGTCTGTGAGGAAGTGCTTCCTAATACCCAACCTAAACTTCCCCTAGTGAAGCTTCAGACCATGCCCTCTTGTCCTGCCACTAGTTGCCTGGAAGAAGAGCCTGACCCTCACAGGACAACAACTGGAAAGCGGTTTCCCTGAGCAGAGAACTATTTACATGTGCTCTTTTCTTTTCAACCAAAAAGTCAAATATACCTAAAACTTTCTCTCCTTCCCTTGGTTACACCATGTGGTGCAAAGAGGTGAAGCTGATGCGTGGTTACAGGTGATCATGTTTTCAAGCCACTAATAAGGGACTGTCTGCTGCAGGTTATTATTGTTAGTTAATCTTATATCTGCCAAACCATGAGGCCTGAGTTAGGTGTTTTCACTCGTGAGTGTGAAACTGCAAAGGTGCACTGCAGTGTTTTACAAAGAAGTGTGGAGAAATGAAACTGTGTGATTTGCAAGCTTCCTGAGGTGAGTTCAGAAGGGACTAGGACCAAATGCCATTGACTCTGAGGGGTCTGTTTGGTTGGAGATTGGAAAGATTGATTTTTTTTTTTTGGTGTTGTTTATTTAAAGAACCTGTAGGTGTAAGAAGGGCTTGTATTAGAGTATGCTGTCCTAGAAAGATTAGGCTATTTCTGCTAAAAGATTTTCACCAGAGACACTGTAGAGCTCCCAGCACAGTTGTGCTTAACATAAAGGATTCCTTTGTTCTGTGAGACTTCTCTTTCAGTCGCTTTTGTCTGTATGCATTCTATACAGAGGTAGCATCCACAGGGTATGTTGGTTCTAAAATAGAATGGAAAGTCAGTGGTGCTTTTCATCAGCCACAACTTGAAAGAAGATAAATTATTGATCATTCTTAAATAGTGCAGGCCAGCTGTGAAGGGATAGCAGCATTACTCAGCCTTGTTGTGGAGCCGATATGTAAATATTTTTAGGTTGGGTCCTGTGTGTCGCAGGCTGTGGGATTAATGTATGTGTAGGCTTTAATAACTGGGCATATCTGCTCAGCAGCACGTGTGGCTGGATGGGGTAAATATCTACAAAAGAACCAAGAAGGAGCTGTTGTGGTGGATTTCCTGAGGTTGTTGGTGCTTACCATGTTTGGGCTGCTATTGTGGAGTGGTCCTGGAGCACAGAAACTGAGTTCAGGTGAAGCTGCCCTAGGAGGTGTGCTCGTAAGCTGCATGTAAAACATACCAAGTGCCCGTGGGCGCTTCCAGGACACTCCACTAAAGATTACCCCCCCCCCAAATACTGACAGTATGGGCACACACTGTCACACTACAGTGTTTTCCTGTGTAGAAGTGGCCTTAAATATATCAAAATCCTATGCTTCAGGTGAAGAGACATCAAGGAAGATGAAAGAGAGCTTAGGGAAATACTGGGGGGACAGGCACCCTCTCTATACAGGTGAGCCCACTTTAATTATCTAGATATGAGAAGAGTTTTGTTAAGAGCCTGTTACTGTTTTTAGAGACTGAAGCTGACAATCCACAAGCCATAACCAGCATGGAATGGATGGTTGCTAAATGAATGAGCTTTATCTCTCTGAACTAAAATCTCAGCAAAAAACAAGGGCAGTGAAACCAAACCAGCATGCTCTTAGAACAAACATCAGTGGTTAATTGTTTTCAGGATTGTTTTTAAAGGTGTGGGATAAGGGCTCAGTGATCCAGATTACTTCATCAACCTGGCATGTACTGGCAGGGCTTTCCAAGAAAATTGTTTAGAAGTTGGAGAAGTGACTAGAAAACAATAATGCATCCATGCTAGTGTTCAGCTTAACCCTAAGTGCTCAGCTGCTTGCTTAAAGGTTGTTTTGTTAGACACTTTGGAAGTATTTCTTTAGTAGGAGAGGACTGTCCTCTGCCCTACACCAGGCAAAGTATCTGTGAACTTTCCCAGGCTCTTTTCACAGAGTTGATGTCAATAACAGCTGAATTGGCCTACTATGAGCCATGCAACCATCATCATCAGGATTAGCTTCTTCTGAGCTGCCTTTGGGTCAGAACAAAAAACTCTGCAACATTAGAATATAAAGTGGCATACAGGAGAAACTGGTGAGGAAAAAAGGAGGGAGGGGAGGAAATCGTACAGTGTATAAATGCAGAGGGTGTACGGAAGATGTATATTGTTTGTATGCAAAAGATGACATGTTGTGATGACCTTTTTGGAAAGGATCTGCTCTTGCAGATCCTGGTTTTGTGTGAGTCAGTTGTGTCAGACTTAAGTCAGCATGAAGCTGATCCTTGGTGCTTGGGGCTGTTGGAGTCTGCAGTGCATGAGGTTAAGAGAACAGCAGCCATAATGAACGCAAATTTTGTTGTTAAAACTCCTGGCACGAGAGGCAGGCATAGAAATATCTCAGGACTCCAGCACAAAGTTAGTAATATAGCAGACAGTTATCATTGTATTCTGCTTGCTCCTGTTACAAAGGCTGTAGGCAAATCTCTGCTGAACGGGGTGGTGTAGCATTTTACCATTCTCTGGACAGTGCTATAGATATGGGTGCCATAATGACCTGTGGGTCTTTCCTGGCTTACTGTTGTGCCATCTTCAGAGAGGCATGTAAGCAGAGAGGAGAACATGAGAGGAAAGTATTTTAATGGGGAAGTGCTCCATCCATTCATCCACTTAAGCCCACATGAGGTACTATCAAATAATTAACTTAATGCTTGTTTGGTTTCTCAGGAAATAGGACTGTATTTTACAGGATAGATAGAAGACTTGTATTTTACTCTTTCACACCAAAACAGAAGCTGGGAAAAATTATTTTAGAGGAGGAAAGGAATATCCTGTAAGGTAGTAACCCTACTAGAAACTCAACTGTCAAACTCTGTGTCACAAATTATCTCTTAACTTGCTGAATAGCATTTGATTCACTGTTTATAGTGAAGGTTAGACTCAAAAGCTGTGTAGGCCAGTAGTGAGGGTTCCTTAAAGATGTATGGTTGGGATCAGAATTATATACTGCTGCTGAACGCCCTTGTTTCTGGGTGTTCCTGATTTTTGTCTTTCTCTTATCTTTCCCTTATTTCATAAATTGTTTTGTACATTTGATTCAATCACAGAATGTCAGAGGCTGGAAGTGACCTCAAAAGATCATGCAGTCCAACCCTCTTGCTAGAGCAGGATTACCCAGACCAGATCACACAGGAATGTCTCCAGGCAGGTTTTGAATATCTCCGGAGAGGGAGACTCCACAACCCCCTTGGGCAGCCTGTTCCAGTGTTCTGTCACCCTCACAGGGGAAAATTCCTCATCATGTTTCTGTGACACTTCCTATGCCTCAACTTCCACCCATTGCTCCTTGTCCTGTCATTGGGCCTCACCCAGCAGAGACTAGGTCCATACTCTTGGATCTTTATAAACATGAAGAAGGTCACCTCTCAGTCTTTTTCCTCTGCAAGCTAAAGAGCCCCAGCTCCCACAGTCTCTTCTCATAAGAGAAATGTTCTATTCCCTTAATCATCTTTGTGGCTCTGTGCTGGACTCTCTCAAACAGCTTCATAAGATCAGATCCTACACAACACGTGAGCATGTTAAGTCTGAATTCTGGCCAGCCAACCCCAGGAGCTGAGGCCTTGTCTGCTTGTGCAGTAACAGGCACCCCTCTTACCTGTCAACAGCTATGGCCAGGAGGGCATTGGTAGAAACGTAGATGGAGACAGTCCGTAGGTAGTTGACTGAGGCACAGAGAATGTGGCCGTGCTCCCAAGACAGCTGCCTCACCACGTAGTAGTCCATCTCAAAGGGACAGCACACGATGGCCACAATGAAGTCTGAGATGGCCAGGTTGGCAATCAGCAGGTTAGTGAGGTTTCGCAGCTTCTTGTAGCGAGCGAGAGCAGCAATGAAGATGAAGTTGCCGATGCCACAGATCAACATAATGCCAACCAGAGCCACCCCAATCACGATCTTGGCCGCAAAGAAGGTGCGGGTTTTGGTCATGTCATCTTCGCTGTCCAGTGGCAGGTCATAGTCACTGTAATTGAAATTGAAAGGGAGGGAGAAGTTCCGCAAGGAGGTTAAATCGCCATTGTGGAGGTTGTAGATTGCAGCAAAGCTGAGGCTGACAGTAGCATTTGGGTTGTGTTTGGCTTGCTCCATGGCCATGTCTGCTGTCTTTTGACACAGGTGGCTTGACTGGCCCTTGGTTTTGTGTAATAATTAACAAGGGTGGCAAGTGTGAGACCTCATCCAAAGTTTCCTTCTGAGTAGTGAGTCACCTTCTCTTTGTCCCAATGAGACTGTAGAGCAACAGTCTCATTTTTCTCCTTCTGTGGGAATAAAAAGAGGGAAATGTTTTCTGAGAGATGACAACAAAAATACCGTCCCTGAGGCAAAGCAGTAGCCACCTTATTGCTGGCTGTGCTCAGTAAGAAGAAATACCTGGTGAAAGGATGCCTCTTGCATCATGAAATACTTAGAGCTGCACAATACACTGGTGGTTAAACCCAGAAGTTTGGTATACCAACAGTGCAATTTTGTTTTCAGCATACAGCAAAAGGACAATACAGGAGAAGTATAAAATCCAGTTTAAACCTCCACCAGCCTTCCAACCCATGGTGCTGTTATCCCTGTGCAAGGTATAAAAAAACGGGGATACCACCTCAGTTTGCCAAAAAGTACCTGATGTGCCTTTTGGACAAAGGTTTTGCTTTATGCTGCATGTCACAGCAGGTGAGAATGAAAAGAGAACTGATATCCTGGTTTCTAAATACATTTCCTAATTAAGTGCTTGCTGCCAAGACCCAATGCTTCCTCTTGGCAGCCATTAGTTGAGGAGGGGGACTGAATTTTCAGCCAGCATAATCCATTATTGCTTCTCTCAAACCAGTAGAGCTTTACCAATTTGCATGGATAAGATTTTGTCCCATGAACCAGCTTGCAGGGCTTTGCTGCTAAGGCAGGTCTGGTGTTCTCGGGGAGAGTGCTTCCGCAGACTGGCTTTGGAGGTGAGAGGGAAAGATCTTCCTTAAGTGAGACAAAGCAGCTAGAATTGTTAAAGATGGGGAGGAGCAGGCTCCCCTCTTCATAGTGCCTGTCTTATCAAAGGTTAAAAATGGATTTATTTTCCACAATGGACAAACAAATCCAATCTGTATTAAAATGCTGAGAGGACTTGCATCTTGCCATGCCAAATCTGTGAATTCTCACACCAGACTCCCAGTTGTTAGGACAGCTTGCCCCTGCTACATCCCAGAAGAGAATCAGGGGGCATTACTACTTTTTCTGCAATGAGCCAGGAGGGTGTCAGATGCTATTGAACAATGCCCATCAAGGTTACAAAAGACAGTCTCTATAGTGCAGCTGTTCCACACTTCTTCCCCTGGAACCACCCTCAGCCCACAATGTACCAACACTTAACAAATTTCTGAGAGAAGCTCTGTTGTACAACTTCTGTCTCCACATTCCTGTTAAAAATGAGAGTTGCAAGATAAAAGAACAGCAAAAGAAGGCAAAGCTTAAAAGTAAATAACAGTTCAAACAATTACCTGCTTTGCAAGACATACCCACAGCTGCCTGGAAATTTGAAGATTCATTCAAGAGAAGTACTAAATAAATACTTGGATGCAAAACCTGAATGTTGGTCAAAGCAAGTTGCAGTGTCTGTTTTGGGCAGGTTTCTCTTCAAATTACCAGAAGAGATTTTTAAATAAGTACAGACAACATACCCATCCACAAACTGACACAACAGTACCAGCTAACCGTACCTGCAGTCGTTCTCATCTTCTTGGATGTCTCCAGTACCCTGGGGATAGCCTCCAGGTTTTCCCCCTGCAAATGTGCTGCTGTCAGTGGAGCAGAGAAAGGATCACTGAAAGCAGTCAGAGGACTTTGCTGAATGAATGGTCTTTCTCTCCCTGCTGCTCAGGGGAGGATGGCTCCGCTGTCTCTGTGCATGCATCTAAAGCTTTTTCTCAGTGGGAGGCACCTTGAAGCTGTCCATGCATTTCTGATTTTAAAGAGGCAGTGCAATACAGAGACAATAGAGCACTGCCCTTCCTTGTGGTTGTTTTTTCTTGCTTTAAACTCCCCAAATGCATCAAATTCACTGAGTGGCTTTGTTTCCGAATCTGAGCACGGAAGGTGTAAAGCCCGGGTCTGCACTTGCTCGCTGAGGTTTGTCTGTGCTGGACAGCAGCTACCTACACCTGATGTGAAACAGAAGGAAAATACACGTCTCCTGGTGGAGAGGAGGAGGGAGGATAAAGGAGGATGAGCTACTTTCCAAGGGACCTTCCCTGTGAATTTCTCCTCGGCTATTGTCTCCAGGACTGACGCTGTGGCAGCTCCAGCAGAAGGCAGGTCAGAGTTTGAATAGCTGTGTGATTTATGGCTGACAGTTTTCCTTGCCCTCTTAGGCGAGGAAACTTGTCAGCATGGCTCCCAGAGCAGTGAATCCTTAAGGACTTGGCAGCATTAGCAAAGGGCACCTCCTAGGTGTTCTGAAGCAGTTGCAACCCAGGAAGCATTTCTCTTGCTTCCTAGCTCTCCAGAAGGAAAGGAAACACAGGGCAGATCCCTTGTCCTCTTCTGCATCTTTTATTCATGTTAGTGGACATTTTTGGGATGCATAATGTAGTGCCCAGCAGATGAGACTGGAAGAGGCTGTAAAGGGACATGAAGAGTGTAGAAGATTAGAATAAAACCAAAGATATGTGGCCTACAATGCACACTGCCAAGACTCAGCCTTGCTGAGCTAGTGGATGCTTATCACTGGAAGATAGAGATAAGGAAAGAAATGTGTTCATGCTAAATATGTGTGTGGTAAAAGAGCCACTAGTGTCCCAAATATCTGCAGCCTCCATCCAGCATTAAGAATTCAATTTTATTTTAAACAATAGGTCCATAAGAGGGTCATGAAGATGATCAGAGGACTGGAGAAGCTCCCCTGTAGGGACAGGCTCTGAGGGTTGAGGCTGTTCAGTGTGGAGAAGAGAAGGCTCCAGGGAGACCTTAGAGAAGCCTTAGAGTACAAGAAAACTGGGGAGGGATTAGTTCCAAGACCTTGCAGTTATAGGATGAGAAGGGAGGGATTTCAGCTTGAGGAGGGTAGATTTAGATTGGGTATTAGGAAGAAATTCTTTACAGTGAGGGTGGTGAGAGACCTGTAAACAGTTAACCCTTCTGAGGGTGGTCCAAACTTGACCCAGGTCTTTCTGACTCTTCCTTGGGGGTTGTCTGAACCTGACCCCAGGTGTAGTGGTTAGCCCACTCCCAATTCTTGTCCAGACCCTCTATAAAAACAGAGCAACTTCTTTTGACCTTTTTCCTTTGACCTGCCTCCCTGCCTGCCTGATAGCACCACCCTTGTTCCTGCTGCTCCTGTTTTGCCACCTGGCCATCCTACCACATGGTGGGGCCACCACTTCCTGAATTTACCTCCATCCATTGCCATCAGTCTGGTTGTATGTATATTTTTGTATCTCATTTCACCTCCCTATACCTTTTTGTAACTCCCCTACATTAAATACCTTTTATTTATTATTAAAGTTTTTCCTTTAAACTTCCTAATAGAAGCAAGACTGTTCTTTGGGTGTTTAGCCTCTCTTCACCCTCTATATTGAATTCCTTTCTTTCCAAAGAGGGAAGAGGGGAAGGCAACCTGTTATTGTATTGTTCTGTTAAGTTTTGAGTCTCTGGGAAGCTTAAATCAGACCAATACACACTGGAACACGTTGCCCAGGGAGGCTGTGGATGCCCCCTCCTGAGAAGTGTTCGAGGTCAGGTTGAAAGAGGCTTTGAGTAATCTGGTCTAGTGGATGGTCTTGCTGTCTATGGCATGGGGGGTTGTAACTAAGTAATCTTTAAGGCCACTTCCAACCCAAACCACTCTCTGATTCTATGTAATACCTGAAAAAACATGAAGGGATTTTTTTTTTTTTTAATATCTTGAAAGAACACAACCAAATGAACCAGTGCAGGTTGGGAGGTGATCTGCTGGAAAGCAGCCCTGTGGAGAACAAACTGGGAGTGCTGGTGGCCAACAAACTGTCTGTGGAACAGCAATGTGCCCTTGTGGCCAAGAAGCCCAGTGGGATCCTGGGGTGCTTTGAGGAGTGTGGTCAGCAGATTGAGAGAGGTTCTCCCCCTCTACTCTGCCCTAGTGAGACCTCACCTGGAATATTGCATTCAGTCTTGGGCTCCCCAGTTCAGGAGGGACAGGGATCTACTTGAAAGAGTCCAAGGGAGGGCTATAAAGATGATGGAGCTGGAACACTGCCCTGTGAGGAAAGGCTGAGAGACCTGAGGCTTTTTGGTCTGTTGAAGAGCAGACTTAGAGGGGGTCTGATCATTGTTTATAAATACTTGAGGGCTGGGGGTGAAGAGGGAAGGAGCAAACTCTTCTCAGTTGTGACCTCTAATAGGACAAGGGGCAATAGGGATAAACTACAACACAGGAAGTTCCACCTCAACATGTAAGGGTCACAGAGCACTGGAACAGACTGCTCAAAGAGGTTGTGGAGTCTCCTTCTCTGGAGACTTTCAAGCACTGTCTGGATACGTTCCTGTGTGACCTGAGCTAGATTTTTATGGTACTGCTCTGGCAGCGGGGTTGGACTCAATGATGTCTGGAGGTCCCTTCTGACCCCTAGCATCCTGTGAACAATGAGGAAATCAGATAGACCCCACTTGTATAGTTCTATCACAAAGAATCTAACTATAGTAAAGATAGGGAGAGGCAAAACAGACTTGCAGTGTACGTTGGAATCAAATCTAAAAGATCCTTGAAATGGGTCATGTAAACCTTAAATGTCCCTACACTAAAGGGAGCTCTTGCAAGCTTTAGATTAGGAATGTGCATGATCTCTTTAAGACTTGGTTCAGCTCTCTCACATTATCTAGTGAGTTAATCAAGCAACATGATATCCAAGTATGTGTGTTTCCTTAGGCAAAAACCTCAGCTGCTGCAGAAGAGTCTCTTCCTATTGACTCAAGGCAAGTTGAAACTGGAGCCCTGATAACAACCCCTCCAAGTCTGCACTTTATACTTGGTACGCAGTTTTTGTACGGCAGTTGTTCATCCAAGTAATTGTGCTATCTGTGTCAAGCTGTTCCTCAGAAAACACTCAAAATACTGTGAATTGGCAGGATTTGCATGTGCTGTGTGAGGCAGTACTTTGTAGTTTTTGGATAGAAATTGCTGAATGAAACCAGTGGTCCTGACAGTTCCACTTTACTGTCCTGTGGGCAGAACAGAAGTTAGAAGGTGGGTCTGGAACCTAACTGTCCTGATAACCTGCCTCACTACAGCAAGGGATGGAGTAGTAGTGGAAAGGCTCTAAAGCTGTTGGATATATTCAGGAGGATTTCCCAACTGTAAATGCTGTGTAAGAAAGCTCAAAACCTACCTTCAAAGCTTGTAGTCTCTTGTGGCTTCTGGTGTACATGTGCTGAAAGAGCAGCTCTTTGGAGCAACCAGACTGCAGTATGGCTAGGGCAGATGTCTGTTTGTGCACAGCCAAGATTTTTGTTGTCCTAGCATCACCCAGCCCAAGGGCTTTGCAGACTACATGTGTCCTTTTCCTGGAATGGGGCACTGGGAGGTTTGCAGTAGCTGACATCCTTCCCCATAGTCCATAGGTGACATCCATTTATCACATGATTGCAGTCTATTACATTGCCCCATGCAACACTACAGACCTTGGGGCAGAGTGGCTGGAGAATTGCTCATCAGAGAAAGACTTGGTAATGCTGGTTGACAGCTGGCTGAAGATGGACCAGCAGTGTCCATCTTAGCCTGGATCAGGAATAGTTTGACCAGCAGGAGTAGGGAAGTTTTTGTGCCCCTGTACTTGACACTGGTGAGGCCACACCTTATGTACTGTGTTCCGTTTTGGGCCCATACCTACAAGAAAGACATTGAGGTGCTGGAGCATGTCCAGAGAAGAGCAATGAAACTGGTGAAGGGTCTGGAGAACAGGGCTTATGTGGAGTACTGAGAGAACTGGAGTTGTTTTGTTTGGAGAAGAGCAAACTGAGGGGAGACCTCATTGCTTGCTACAGGTCCCTGAAAGTAGTTTTGTGTGAGATAGGGATTGGTGTTTTCTCGCTATTATCACTTGACAAAATGAGAGGAAGTAGCCTGAAATTGTGCCAGCGGAGGTTTAGGTTGGATGTTAGGAAAAATATCTTTACTGCAAGAGTGATCAGGCATTGGAACAGGCTGCCCAGGGAAGTGGTGGAGTCACTGTACCTGCAGATGTTCAAGAACTAAGTGGATGTGGTGTTTTGGTATGTGATTTAATGGTGGTCTTAGACCGAAGGTTGTAATCGGTGATCTTAAAGGTCTCTTCCAACCAAAACAATTCTGGTTCTATGACTGTATACAAAGTCTCCAATATTTTGGAGTGAGAACATGATTGTGGTGTTGAATTCCTACATAGGATAAGACTCCTCCTTGATAGCATTTCTTGGCTGTTCTCCGGCAGTGTCACATCATTAAACACTGCATCTCTCTGACCATAGGGAGAGAGAGAGAAAAGTGGATTCTGAAAATGATCACACAATTTAAATTCTTCATTGTTTGTTTCCGTTAGTATTCTCAAAGTCTGGACATGGAAGTTAATTGAAGGATAAATGATGAAGTAAAGAAAGAAAGAAAAAAAAAAGAAATAAAGAAAAGATGTGTAAAGCACTTTTTAAGAGACTTTCACATAGTGAATTCCTGAAACTAACATTTAACCTGAGAACAGATATATGGACCCTGACCTTTAATTTCAAAGCAGTAAACTCACCATCTACTGTCTAATTTTTCTTAATTGCTGAATAAATTGGACTGTGAGTGAGGTAATTAATCCTAGGGGACTTCTTTTAAGTTTTACATAAAGTAGAAATGTAGATTTACAGAATCAGTTGCTGAAATGTGACAAAACCAGCATAGAATCATGGAATGGTCTGGGTTGGAAGGGACCTTCAAAGGTCATCAGACATCCTATGATTTTCTGGAAAAAAAATAAATAAAAGCTATCAGCAATCATAGGTTAAAACAATGTGTATTTCTGCTTGGGTCTGCAGCCAGACATTCATCTTAGGGGCTTCACTAAATCTAAAAGCATGTAACAGACCTTAATGTTCAGGGGGACACTGGAGTTGCTGACATAATTAAGTATATTTTTCTATTACATGGAAATGTTTCTGTAGAGGAAAGTAACTTTTGGATGGAGTTTGACAAAAATGTCTACACAGGACTGATCCCACCAAAGTCAACTGTTCCAATAATGACATAGGCTCTGGAAAAGTCCTGGGAAGGAGAGAGCAGAGAGGTGTTTGACTTTGTTGATGTTCATCAGCTTGCTTTCCTCTTGCCACTGTTGTCTGCGTATGCCAAAGCCGCTTACATGAGGTTCAACAAGGCTGAACGCCAGAAATGCTGGGTCTTGCACTTAGGTTACAACAACCCCATGAACACTCCAGACTTGGGCAGAGTGGCTGGAAGGCTGCCTGATAAAGAAGTACTCAGGGGTGCTGGTTGACAGTCTGCTGAACATGAGCCAGCAGTGTGCTCAGGCAGCCAAGAAGGCCAACTGCATTCTGGCTTGTTCTCCAGAGTAGGGAAGTGATTGTCCCAGTGCACTGGTAAGACCACACTTCAAATGCTGTGTTCAGTTTTGGGTCCCACACTATAAAAAGGACATTGAGGTGCTGGAGAAGGTCCAGAGAAGGGCAACAAAGCTTGTGAAGGGTTTAGAAAACAAGCTTTATGAGGAGTGACTGACCAACTGGAATTGTTCAGTCTGGAGAAGAGGCTGAGGGGAGACCTCATTGCTCTCTACAGCTGCCTGAAAGGAGGTTGTAGTGAAATGGCGGTGGGGGGTGGTTTCTTCTCCCTAATATAAGGTGACAGAACAAGAGGACCATGGTCTGAAATTGTGCCTGGAAAGATTTAGATGTTAGGAAAAAAAAAAAAATCTTTTCTGTAAGAGTGGTCAGTCATTGGGACAGGCTGCCCAGGGAGGTGGTAGAGCCACCATCCCTGGAGGTGTTCAAGAAACGTGTGGACGTGGCACTTTGAGATGTGGTTTAATGTCCGTGGTGGTCTTAGGTTGATGGCTGGACTTGATTATCTTGGAAGACTTTTCCACCCAGAACAATTATGTGATTCTACTTTTGTATATGTTTGTTAGGCTTTGTGGTTTTAACTCAGTCTCCCTAAGAGCAAATACCTGTTAGCACAACCCCTTCTCTTGAGCAGAAGGCTAAGTTCTTCACTCCCTGAAATCCTACCTGGGCACAGTCATAGCTCTGGGGATACTAATGTGCCAGTGGTGGGCAGTGGCAGCAGGCAGCAATATGTATCCTAACTATGGCAGCACAGCAGAAGATCTGTAAGAGAACCTCCTTTGTCCTACTCATCTACCAGCTTTATTCTTGGCCAAGACTCTGTCCTGTCACAATAATCCCAGTCATCTCTCAGGGACTGCTTAATTTTCAACTAAATCTGTCAGCCTAATTTCCAGAGATTCCCCAAAAACCACATCACTGTAAATTCTGCCTTTCCTATGCCAAATATATGGAATAGCAAAGATAAGGGTGTGAAGGCTTTTTGCCAGTTGGAGATAATGATCAGTTTAAGCTAGCTGAAATGTTCTGGTTTGATGTTGACCTCTGAAGAATGTTACTGCACTTATTTTGGATTTCAAGGAATGCCTTCTCAAACTTGGAAATTTTAGGTAGAAAACTTAAAATTTCCTCTGCTTTTGTGGCCAATGTGTAAAAGAATATGCATCAGGCGAAGTTTACAGTTGCAGAACGCATGCAGATTTGCTTTATTTCTGAACTCTCTTCTACGAGAATTAAGATGAAATTCATATGTAACTCATCTAGGAAAACGTTTTGGGAAGAGATCTCAGGATTATCATCTAATCTGTGCTGCTGTTCCTGGACTGCATTACACATACCCGAATAATTTATGACAGATTTCCTGGCTTGTGGGTGAAGAAGTTTTGTGATGTAGAGCTTGTGCCTCATGTATGAGATGATTAAATGTCTCTTAGCTGTACCAGATAGAACTTTAATGGTCCTGCTTCAATTCCTTATTTTGCTATCTCTGATTCAGATCCCAAACCTGCTTTTGACCTCTTCCTCAAGAACTGTTTTACTCATACTGCACAGTCAAAGGCCTTCAAAACATTTAAAAGGAGCTTAGTGCACCCTATAGCTCAGTCAGGCCGGATCCTCCTTTTGGATTTTCAGAGGCAGTCTTGTTTATTTTGGATGTTGCTCAAAGGTACAGGTACTGCATATTCTCGTTCGGTGGGTGTTGTGAGCTGCAGAATTGTTTGGAAGTGGAGCAAGTTTTAATTGTCTCAATAGGAGACAGATCCTTCTGAAAACATGCAGACTACTTAGGAGGTCTAAGTGGGAGAAATTGGATGCTGCATCTCTTAAATGTAGCCCTCAATCCTTAGAGCTACAGCCTCAAGTTTAAGGTGAATGATCAGTTCTTTCTTTTGCTCTTACTGTTCTTTGTTGACAAAGAGCTTCGATTTGTATTATCACCTCTTCAACAGCTTTATTTTTTCTGCTCCTTTTATTCAGTGAACATTACTTTCTGTTCTGTTGCCACAGACAGCATCCTGCTCTTTCATGTCCCTCCTCCTGAGTATTGTGGTGATTTTTGCCTTTGTCATTTCATGCTATATTTCTATGGCAAGCAGAATTTCCTTCTGCAGTTACTATAAGATGCATTTTACCTGAAAGACACCCTCATTTTCCTTATTTTTACCATCCAGAGCATGCTGTTATGGAACACTTTACATCAAGTGGTCAGAGCCATGTAGGTCTGGCTTGCTTAGGCATATGCATAAGCTCTTGTCTACTTCAGGCTCCCAGCTTATCCCTGTGGCAAGACATGAAGTTTTTAAAGCTCATTCCCCATTCTACTGGCTGAGTAATTTTTTGGTGTTTCATTAAATGTTAATATATATATATAGTTTCCCTCACAAGTTATTTGAGACTTAAAGGGCTCTCAGAGTTCAAGATCAATTTGAAAAAGGGATTAATATACTGTGAGAGTCTTGCTGCAACTGACATATGCTGGTTATTTCTGCACAAGCTTGAAGTAACTTCTAAGCCATCGGAATAATGCCTGGTGGTAGTTTCATTTATAGAATCATATATCATAGAATGGTAAGGTTGGAAGGGACCTCAAGGATCATCTAGTTCCAACCCCCTGCCATAGGCAGGGACACCTTCCACTAGTACAGGTTACTCAAGGCCTGAAGCTTGAAGCTACTGAGAGCATGAAACAACAATTTTGTGTCAAAATGAGTCATGAAAAGCTGCTATTGTACCTTGGTAAATCAAGCTGGTGTCGAGTCCCTAGTGAACCCCCAGGGTTTACTACTGGGACCTGTTATCTTTACTGTATCTATCAATGATCTAGATGGGGACATTAAGTGCACCCTCAGTAAGTTTGCAGATGACACCAAGCTTGGTGACTGTGTTGATCTACTAGAGGGTAGGGAAGCTTTAGAGTGGGGTCTGGACAGGTTAAACTGATAGGCCAAGGTCAGTTGTATGAAGTTCAACAAGGCCAAGTGTCAGGTCCTCCATCTGGGTCACAACAACCCCATGATTGGGAGGTAGTAGTAGTAACAATAATGTGCAACTGCACGCAATTATATCATAAATTTGTGGCTGGGTGAGCAACATAAGGGAGGTATGAGCAACTCTTGGTCCGGTATGGGTGCTGCTGCTGATAAACTGACCTACATTACCCAGAGGAAGGAACAACTGGCCTAAAACCCAGTGATTTATGTGAAGCAGGGGCAGATTTGACAATGCATAGAAGTGGGTAGCATTTAAACCCAGGCTTTGGATTGCTGGAGTATCACAAAGGCAACTATTGATTGTTGGGTGATATGCTGAATCAGATCAACACCGGCCAGTACACGAATCTCTGTGAACTGCTAGCTCAGCAAATGCTAGATTGTACTAGGAGCAACCATTTAAATTGATTTAACATTTATTTTCTAATAGTTTGGTACCACAGCAGCCAGAAATGTCACAGCACTTATTCTTCTAAAATTCTTTTTCTTGGGATTATAACACCCATTGTTCTGTCCTTGAGATTGAAGTCAGTTCACTTAATATGCAGAAGTGATTGCTTTTTCTTTGGAGAGACTGTGAAAGGAAATTTGCAGAAGCTGGGGTGTTGTTTTTCATGGGTTGGTTGGTTGGTTTGGTGGGGTTTTGTTTTATTTTACTTTGTGTTTTGTGGATTTTAAAAAATTTGTGGTTCTCCAAAGCTTAATATCATGGTTTTCTACTGAAATAGCCTTTTAAAGTGATTTCTTTATGGACATGATGAGTGGCTTCTGGAATCAGTGTAAATGCATTATGAAGCAATGACAGGGTCCTTGGAGATGTAACATTGCTTAACCTCTGGTAGTATGGCAAGTGGCTGAAATGCTCTGATATGAATACCAAGGATTTGACAACATACTTCTTGAATAAAGCTATTGAAGACAACAAACATTTGAGTTAAAAGTCAGGGATGATGGATGTGGCAGAAGGATGTCCTCATCTGGATAACACATCTGAACAATGATTTGCCGTACATAATAGAAAACAATCTTCCCAGAGAGAGATTGGGGTGGGGGAAAAGAGTATGAGTGTGTGTGTGTGTACATAATAGAAAACAATCTTCCCAGAGAGAGATTGGGGTGGGGGAAAAGAGTATGAGTGTGTGTGTGTGTATGTATATATATATAGTTTGGTTAGTTTTTTTGGTAGTAGAGAAGTTAAATTACTTGACTGCCTGCAAGAGAGCAGTAGGAATTTGGACTGAGCAAATAGGAGCTAGTGACTGGGAACAGATTCTATTCTGAATTTTATGCCTGACATTAGTTTGCTTACCATCAGAAACTGCTTTTTGAAAGTGTCTTGCTGTGCTCTCACATTTCAGACCTTAATTGTCCATTGGGATGCCTTTTCTATTTGTTTGAAGAAGGGAGAGAAAAAAATGCCAAACTGTGCACCTTAATGTTGCATCTTGTGCTCACAGTCTCATTTTTACCCAGAGAAGAACTTAAGCAAAAACACTTTCAGACAGTCATTCAGTCATTTAAAACAAACAGAAAGCAGAATAGGAACTACCTTCAGTTTGTGCCTTCCTGACTGCAAAAGAAGCAAAATTATAGGTGGTTGTAAAAGACAAGCTTCATTGGAGCCAAGCAACCAAAAAAACTGAACACATGGAAGCATCTGGTTTGCTGGCAGCAGGTAGATGGAAAACTGTTTTAAGTATTGCTGATATGAAAGGGTGACTTGTCAGCAGAATTGCATTTCAGGCACTGGAATGAACTACCCAGGGAGGTGGTTGAGTCACCCACCCTGGATGCGTTTGAGTTAAACGTTTGGATGTGGTGCTTAGGGATATGGTTCAAGGTGAACCTTGTAGAGTAGGGTTATAGGTTGGACTTAGTGATCTTGAGGGTCTTTTCCAACCTGAATGTTTCTGTGAGTCAGTGATTTATATGCGGGCAACCAAAACTTCAGCGTAGCATGGAAATGAGGACAGGCAAGAGGTCTGACTGAAGACTCAGAGCTCAACTGAGGTGCAGCAGAAGTATTCTTCAATCAAAACTTCTGGTATGCTACAAAAGTAGCCTTGAAAATTGCATGAGAAAAGACATTTTGCTCTTAATGTGCTGATAGTTCTGTTACAGGGATAGCATCTGATGAAACCAAAGCAATAACAATCATGCTTATGGCTGGATGGCTCAAGGCCAAGCTGCTGATTGCAGCTTTTAGTCATGTGGGGCTTTTTCCTGAGCCCTGAGATGTAATTTTGAACCCTTTGGGGTATGCCTAGCAATATTTTTGTGCTCTCCTTAAGTTATTCCAAGTCTTGGAAACATCTAGAGATCAAGAGCTTTAGGATATGGAGTATATGGGCATCCCTTTCCACTTAGTGTCCTCTCCAGGGGGTTTATAAGGGTGTATTTTAAAGCCAGATCCCCAGTGTCCTGGCTTGTGCAGTGCCTTTACTCCTCATCTCATTGATGGTGAACACTGTGCTGGCAGAGCAGCAGTGTTCTGTCCTCAGCTGCTACTGCTTTTCCTTGAGCATAATTAAACAGAGTGCAGACATAGGGAGAATCAGCCTCTAGAGCCACATTTGCAGCTCTGAATTAATTTGCAAGATAAGTCAGGAAGTTTTATAGAATCATTCCAACACTTTGAGGAGAGCTTAAGAAATTCCACAATGCCATAATGTTAAAGCAAACTGTAGTCCTTCCCAAGGGCAGGAGGATTTTTATGGTGCCTATGTCTGCAAGCTGTAAAGACTCTGATTCTGTGATTATCTAATGACACTGAAACATTCAGGTTGGAGAAGACCCTCAGGATCACCAAGTCAAACCCATATCCCTACTCTACAGGGTGTGCCCTAAACCATATTCCCAAGCACCACATTCAAATAGCTTTCAAACATGTCCAGGGTTGGTGACTCCACCACCTCCCTGGGCAGCCCATTGCAATGCCTGACCACTCTTTCTGTGATAATGTTTTTCCTAATGTCCAGTCTAAACCTACCCAGTTTCAGCTTGAGGCCATTCCCTCCTATTCTATCAATATTTACCTGTGGGAAGAAACCAGCACCAACCTCTCCACAACCTCCTTTCAGGTAGTTAATGGTATGTAGAACCTCATACTTATTTCTAACCTATTTTGCCTTTAGTAGCTCAGATGCTGAGATGAACACTATGTGATCTTGACCATGGGGTAGTGATCAGGAGTGTTGTAGATTGATGGAAAGAGTTGATGTAGAGCTATGGGAACAAGGGGAATATCCATTATGCTGAAGACCTTGTCTCTCTTTGCCTGATTCAGAAGGGAAGGTTAAAATTTTCAGTTCCTAAAAGAAGATAGTGTGTGCAAAAATGCAAATATAAAAGGGTTCATGCAGGTTAGAGAAAGTGGGCATAAACAGCAAATATGATTTTTCAGAACATGTTTCTTTTGATGAATTTTTTTTCCATGCTACTTAGACATCTGGTTGACCTACAGTGACCATGTTACAATCAGGACTGTGTTGTTCTTGCCAGCATCTGGCTATGCAGCTGTGTCCTTTCCTCCTGGGTGAAATGTTTGCTACTATCAACCCTGCCTCAGCTTTATCAGTGTTGTAGTTATGCTGCTGTTTACTTCAGGCTACACTTGGATCTTTTTAAAGTGAAATCCTGACAGAGTATATGGCTATTCTTAATGCTTTGTCAGAAATTCTTCTCATCTTGACTGACTATGCTGAATAGTTCCAGCTGGCATTACCAATCCAGGGGACAAGGAAAGTATTTGTCTTTACCTGTATTTGCATTTAGACACTATGCCTTTTGTGGCCTGGGGGCCCAGTTTGAGCAGATGCTTTCTTAATTTACAAGAGAAATACCTTTGGAAGGGAAAGCTCCATGAATTTGTTTTCAGTTTTGCATTTAATCCCCTAGCCCAACAGTCCACTTAGCCTAATTAGTCACTCAGCAGGGACACGGATGGAAGGACCACCATCTTTTTGAGATTCAGTCTGTACAAGACCAGAGCAGACATGACCTCTATAGATCTGATGGTCTTGGATCCAGCTGCATTAAATAGTGGATAGTTTTTTATCACATTTGTCCTTTTAGAATGAAGGATGAAAAGGTTAAGACCATGCTATGAGCACGTAACTGGCTGAGTGGTGAAAGTATGCCAGTGAAGTTTTGCTCTGAGAAATTGTGTGTGTGGAAAAAGTGCCTGAGGGTGTCTTTGGAAGCTTATGTCAATCTTCTCTAGTTTGGAAGCAGCAGTAGTTCTCAGCAGGGAGATTTGCTTTATGGGGTTCAGAAAATCTATGACAAAATGGAAATGAGGTACATAGGTTGCATCTTTCTGTATAGTTTTGGTTCTTTCAGGTGGGCTGAAATGTGTTTGGGTCTGGCTAAAACTGTAGTGCCATTTCACGTCCGTTTATTATCTATTACCAGAAGGGAGAGAAGTAGAGGCAGCATCTCTTGGGGAGCAGAAGCCTACCTGGAACTGCCTGCTGTGTTGAAGACATGTGCTCTGTCCTGGGTGTAACACTTGCCCTTCCTCATCTCTCCTAGGGATCCTTGCATTCACCATATTCTCATGAAGGAACTCCAGCTCCCTTGGCTCTGTGACATGAAGCGCTGGGCAAGATGTTTAAATGTGCTGCTGTTATTCTATGTGAATTTAAGAAGCTTAACCTTCACCCCCTTTAAAGCTTGTGCTGCCTGTGTGGGTCTTCATAAAAATCCTCAGTCACCTTTCTTAGCAAAAATTACACATTTTGTAGTACTGTAGTAAGCTTGGTGCTGCTTTAGTCTGTGAAAATGTGGCTTTGGAAAGCATTTGGGAATGGATGAACTCCCAGAAATTCTAATTCACTGAAATCTCTCTTTATAGCCTGTTAAACCTGACTGATTGGATTGTTTGTAAATGGCACATTTCAGTTTCTGAGTGCTGCAAATCCATTTTTTTGTTCATTCTGCATCCACCTGAGTGCTTCTTGGGTGTATCCATGTAATCAGCACAACCATTTCATGCAGGATGGATCTTGGTGGATTTTGTGGCTTTTATTAAATATAAGACAAATTGCTCAACCTCCAACTTTTGGCTTTTCATTCAGCAATGCACTACCTATGCTAAACATGCCACTGCTGTGAGTTTCATCTTTTGCACCAAAAATATCTCTGGTAACATTACGTTAGGACAGTTAATCTAAAATTCATGCTGTTTGCTGCTGCAAAAAGGAATCATGCAGGTGCCACCACTGATCTGCATATTTGCTGCCTCACCAATTAATTTTTATCAAGAGTTAATGAGAGAAAACAATAAGGTTGGTTTTTTTTCCTTCTGAAGATAAATCTGTTCTGTGTCTTAGAGCTGTCCTTGTAGATTACTGCATAGTTAATCAAAGCTGAGGCTTAGCATTTCAAATCCAGCTGTTTTCAGCAACAAATGCTAGCAGGTCACTAAATGCACTTAGCCTGAATTTAATATGCCTTAAAACAATTCTCTTTGGTTGTAGAGGAAACAATTTTCCAGCTAGCATTTATCTTCCTTTTATCACTGCATTTCCTCAGACTTTGGTTGGAGCTGGCACAGATTTAGTGTGCTCTTGGGTTTGCAGCAAACAAATATGTTATCATAGAGGAAGAAAAGCAAATCTTTAGGTGCTGTAAAGGCACTATTGATTTGCTTTTTTTCGCAGAGGTATGTAGTAGTCTGCCTACTCCTAGCAAAATGAAGAGCCACAAGGCTCCTGTCCATGCAGGGAAGAACATGAGAGGATGTCAGCCTCTACATCGATGTCCAGATGGAGTTCCATGGATTCATGGGAAAGATGAGAAACTCTCGGAGTGTTTATGGGCCAAGGTTAAAGGGAGGAGAGGACCAGGTGGTATCATAGTGGGGATCTGCTACAGACCACCTGATAAGGAAGGCCAAGTGGGTAAGTACCTCTGTAGGCAGGAATGGCTTGTGTTCAACACCCTTGGTCCTCACTGAGAGCTTCAATAATCCCAATATGTATTGGAGGAACAACACAGCAAAGCATCAGCAGTCCAGAAGTTTTCGTGAAATACATTATGATTTCTTCCTCCAAGTGGCAGAAGAGCCAACAAGAAGCAGTACTGTGCTGGACCTTGTTCTTACCAACATGGAAAGGCTGAGGTGCAGTGTGAAGCTCAAGGGCAACCTAGGCTGCAATGACCATTAAATGGTTGAATTAATGATCCTTAGAACAACAAGGAGGGTGCATAAAAAGCTCATTAGCCTAGACTTCAAGAGAGTAGACTCTTTATCAATGAGATAAAGCCAAAGCCCTGGAGGAAAGAGGGCTGAAGAAAGCTGGATAGTGTTTAAGGATCACATCTGAACCCAGGAGCAGTGCATCCTGATAGAGAGGAAGGTGGGAAAGAATGCCAGAAGGACTGCATGGATGAACAAGGAGCTACTGGACACTGTTAGCTGCAAAAAGTAAGCCTAGAGAGGGTGGGAACAGGGACAGGTAACCTGGGAGGAATACAAAGAAGTTATCTAAGCAGCCATGGATCAGGTTAGGAAAGCTAGGGCCCAGATAGAATTAAAATTGGCCAGGAATCATCTTTAAGGTCCCTTCCAACTTAAGCCATTCTGTGGTTCTATGAACAGTAAAATAGGGTTCCGGATTTTTCACAGGAATATTTGTAATCTTTTATTTAGATAACTGCCTCCTAGCGTATCAAAATCAATTAAACAAAAATTCAGCTTGTTAGCAAGGGAGTACAGACTGGGGTTCAACCTCTGTTAATGTCCAGTGTCTGGGAATGCTGAGGCTTAGCTTGGTCACATTTTACCTGCTCTTTTGAGGAGATGGGTTAACACTTCTGTTGCTGTGCAGAAATATTTGCCATTAAAAACCAAAACGAACAGCAGAACAAACCAAATAACATGCTAGTTTTTATGGCTTTACCTTGCTATGTGTTGCTGACTAATTCCTACTGATCTTAATCTTGTACAGCTAAAAGCACAATGGTACAAATCCTTTTTTGCTTTTCCAACCTCCTCATATGAGATATTTTGCTGCTTGCTGTTCAGCTGGTAATACTTCAGATTATTGGAGTGAAAAGCTGGAAACTAGATCCTCAGTTACTCATGTGTGATTTTAGTGGTTGTGAGTAGATTCACCTTGATGAAGGAGATGTGAAAACCTGGCTTTGATTTATAACAACTAATGTTACCAAAGAGATTTAACTGGCTTTGAGTATTCTTCTTTATCTATGTATGGTGTTGCATGAGCTGCTGGACTGTTCTTAGAAAAAGGGTCAGGGTTTCTCCCAGCAAATTTCCAGAACATGTATTTGGTTCTAAGTCTTGTTATTTTCCTTTTAGTGGAATGTCTGATGCAGATGTTTGATGACTGCTTGTTACTAGCTTTCTTGAAGGAAACTGTACAGATTCAGGAGGCAGACATTTGCAGAGCAATGAAGTTTTGTTAGCACTGGTCTGATCTTTGTCTGAAGAAATCTCCTTTTCCAGAAATTCCAAAGTACTGTAGCTGGCATAAGAAGTATAAAGTTAAAGGGATTATAATGGTTGGTAATAAATCTGAATGGAAAACCATTGAAGCTAGACATCAGCACTATGACAGTGTGTCATAATGGAGTTTTGCAAGCATCAGAAGGCACCTGGCTGTATTGCTCCTAAATGGTAGCTTGAATGCTCAGTGATGTCTAGTTTAAAGTAGATTTACCATTTTAAAAGTGAGAAAAATTCCACTTCACCAAATAGTCTGCACTTTGAAGCAAAATGTCATTGCCTGTCTTGCCATATCTTCGCAACTGAAAACTGCTCATGGTTTTTGTGTTCTCATGCCCTTTTCTTTAGTTCTGTGTGGAGAGGAATAGCAATAACTGGAGAATATCTTGAACTCCTGTGCTAAGAGGTGAGGAGATGTTATTAATCTCTCCTAATAGCTGGTTTTTTTCAAAGATCTCATTTGTTGAAATTCAGTAAATGGTAGAAAACAATTAGAAATGCAATATGTGTTATCCAACCAGTGATAGATGACTTTCTTGCTTTGTACTTACACTCTGAAGTTATGATCTAGATTTTACAGCCTTATTAAAATTGAAGGGACAAAGTAACACATTTAGAGTTTAAGATTTGAGTAAAATTCCATATTACCTGAAAATAAAATAAAATATGAAGTCCATAATGGATATATTTAATTTGCAGCAGTGTGAGTCATTGGCTGCATTTCAGACAGGCTCAGGTTGCCATTTCCATTCCTTCTGAACAGCAGAAGGGGTACTAACTTGGCAAGAAGAATCTGAAGTTGCTGATTAGGTTTTTAACTTGGCTTTCCACCACCAGACAGATTTAGCAGGTCTGAAAAACTGTGCCTGCTGTGTTCTATGAGATGCACAGGGGAGCATGGAAGAAATAGCTGCAAAAGTCCTAAGATGCTCCCAAATTTCCTAAATGCTTGTCAGAGATGTGTATTCCTGCATCTGTTGTTGGAAGATGATTAAAGACAAGTGCATCCCTCAGTTTCCTGGATAACAACAGGAAAACCTTAGTAGTGCTTTTAACTCAAAAGTTCTCTAAACCAAAGCACATCTGGCAGAAAGGCAGAAGCTTTCTGTGCACCAAAATCCATTTAAGCACTGTAGGAGTGTACTGAAAACATAGATGACCTACTTTTTAGCTAGCTGCTATGAAATAAGCAGATGTCTTGGTACTTAAATTTTCCTTATCCATTCTTGAGTGCAGCTTCTTAAGGGTGTCTACCTGGCATCCATGTTTGAATAGTTCAGTGTTTAACATTTCATCTTTCCGTTGCTTGTTTGCTCACTTCCCCTGTTAAGGAACAGATGTCATACTCTTCCTTCTCTTCACTGCCAAAACATTGGTGTGTCTGACTCTTCCTGATATTACCAGTTTTATTAGATATAAGGTTTTCTTGCTGTTTTTATGGATATTTCACTTTTTTCTCTTCTCTACCTGGAAATGATGCATTATGTATCATACTGTACGGAAGTATCTCAGAGGGACATGAATGCTGAAGAGATGCAGGGCACAAAGCCAAGGGAGTTTTCACACTGCTTTCTTCGTGGGCTTCTGACAGAGGTTTAGATTCACAGAATCACAGAATATTAGAGGTTGGAAGGGATTTCCAGAAATTGAGTCCAAAGCAGGATCCCCTAGGGTAGCTCATATAGGGATGCATCCAGGCAGGCTTGAAAGACTCCAGAGAAGGAGACTCCACAACCTTTCTTAGGAGCCTCTTCCAGGGGTGCCACCCGCACTGTAAAGAAATTTCTACTCCTGTTGAGGTGAAACCTTCTCTGTTCCAGTTTGTAGCTGTTGCTCCTTGGCTTATTGCTGCTGATCACTGAAAAGAGATTGGCCCCAGCCACTTAACACCCACCCCTCAGATATTTGTACACATTGATCAGATCTCCCCTCAGTCTTCTCTTCTCCAGACTAACCAGCACTGGGCTTCTCAGTCTCTCTTTGTAAGGGAGATACTTAAGTCCCCAAACCATCCTCGTGGCTCTCTGCTGGACTCTTTCCAGCAGGTCATTGTCTCTCCTGAATGGGGAGCCCAAAACTGAGCACAGTATTCCAGGTGCGATCTCACCAAGGCAGAGTAGAGGGGAAGGAGAACCTCCCTAGACCTGCTGGCTACAGTTTTCTTGATGCACCCCACGATGCCATTGGCTCTCTTGGCCAGTGCATGTTAGGAAAAAAAATCTTTACTGAAAAAGTGGTTAGATATTGGAATAGGCTGCCCAGGGAGGTGGTACAGCTACCATGATGGGCTCAGGTTGTCTCTTGAACCTGATATCTTAGAGGCCTTTTCCCTCTTCCGTGGTTCTATTCTATTTTATCCAGCACAGAGACATCAAGTGGCTATTTGAACTGTGCACCAGCAAGAGGTCAGTCCTGACTGGTTTGAACCTTCTTGGTTTCTCTGCAAAACAGATTTATCTGCTATATAAATGAAAATGTTGGCGCTTAGCTAGATCTTCAGAGGCAAAGGGCACCAGTCTTCCTCATTCTGCAGTTAAGAAGGTTTGGGATTTATTGCTAATGTAGGTGAATTACGAGCATCATTTTTTCACAGCAGTCGTGCCAGTAATCCCATCATACACCACAGCTGCAGAAAAGCAGCTCTGCAACCATGGTTATGATTCAACTACAAGCTGCAGGTGCAATAAAACCACTAGCAGTCTGTCCTTAGAAGAGTTGTTTCTATGAACATCCTTGAGAGTACATTAAAATCTACTTTTCTCCTGATGTGGAAAATTAGAGAGGATGTGCAGATGGGACCTTTTCACAGCTGGATGCAGGCACAACACTGTTAGGAGTCTAGCCCCTGTGCAGTGTGCAAAGTGCTTCTGTGTCCTCGGGCAGGGCACAGCTGCGGTTGTGGTAACTCCTGTGGGCTGCGACTGTGCCTGGCTGATGTGCCCTGTGGTAGGGACCCAAGGAGTCCAGCATCCTGGCAGAGGAAGGACACTGGTTCTTAGAAGGCTGTGCAGATGCATCTCCTCGCACATGGTGAGCCTCTGTTAAGCTTTTTCTATTTGGCTGACTGGAGCACACAAACACCTCATGGTCCAAAATGCTAGTTTTGTGACAAAGAATGAAAACAGAAAGACATTGCTTTGCACTCTTACCTCCTTAGTATTTGTCCAGTTGCAGGTGTATTTTCACCATTGACTTGTTCTGCTGCAGTGTCTTCTTGATGATCTCTGAAACTCCATGAACTGGATTGCTTATGCCTTATGCATGGGAAACCCTACAAATTATCACCTGGCTTTGAAACTGACTGAGTAACAAATTTATGAAAACTAGTTGTTGTGTTTAAAGGTGCTTAATGTGGCAGGACACATGGTTCACTGATAGTCCCTGTGAGTTTAGCTGACTTTGTGGGCTGTGACTGTGCAGTGACAACAGTGTCTGTAAGAGATGGAAATCTCATCTGTAAACAACTTTTCTTAAAATCACCCTTTCCACACTTGACTTCCATGATTGCATGCTCACTGCTGGTGAGGTTAGAAGATTTTCTCCCAGTAGCATCTCATATCTGAGAGCGCAGAAGTGCTATGAAGAGGAGGCAGCCACATTAGTGTTGTCAGCTGGGATTTGTTAGTGCCACTGGAGCAGCACACCACCTGCCTCAGACATTATGTAGATGGTTTCTCTGCTCTTTGGCTTCCTGTCAAAGCTTCCAGACACTGGCCTCTATTTTGGCATTTTTAACCTCCTGCAATTTCTAACCTCTGCCGAGTGCATGATTCACAAAACTGGTGATAAAAAAAAATGACTAGTATTAGTTTCCTAGTCAAATAAGTGATCCTATAACTATAGAAATGGTTAATCAGTGAGGAAAATATGGATAGTAGTGAAACCCATTACAGCTCAGTACTCATACATTTCAGACACAGTTTTACTCTGACCAGATTTAAAAAAAAATAAAATTAAAAAAAGATCCATACTGGCTGCAACATCAGAATTGTTTGCTCTGTATTTTTGGACTTCTCAGATAATTATTCTGAAAATTGTCCAAAACCTGAAAGCTTCTGAACAGAATATGCTAAATTATATGAAAATACATTACTTAGTAGATAATTGTGAGAGTTGATTTGTCACCTTGATTGTCTCTAAAGAACTGTGCAGAAGAGACAAGCTGGTATCCAGTATCTGGTCCTATGTTATCTGTGTAGGTGTTGTATATCAGTGGTGGATAATTTGTTGTTGTGCAGGGAGCATCCAAAAAGAATGGATTGTGCCCCTAATTCATATTCATCATAAAGCAGTGACTGAAACACATTTCTTAAATGCCCTTTAGAGTGATCATAGGGTCAGAAGACAGAGACCATCTCCAGAGCAGAACTGTCCCTGTGGCAGAGATGGCTGAAGCTGGCATACAAGCAGCGAGCAGAGCAACCCTCCCACCCCACGCTGGTGCAAGCAGAGCCTCAGCAGGTTCTTTAAATGCTTCAGGAGCTCAGGGGTCGCTCACTGCAAGGTCAAGTAGGATGGGGTGTGGTGAGGCATCTGGGCATGCTGTGGCAACCTCAGGGTTAGGCACAGGCAAGAACAGAGATGGGTGCGGTCTTTGGGACTGAGCACACAGGCAGGAGCAGCTATGGGTGCAGTTTGTGGGGTTAGGCACTCTTCTGAAGAGAAGAATTGTAGGGGTTAGAGACTCGCTTCTAAAGAGAACAGAGGGGCAAATATGCCAAGTTTGCTCTCATTGTAGGGAAGTCTATCATCTTCCTGAAGCCCCAGTCAGGGATACCGATGACACCAAACTGGTAGGAGTCGCTGACTCACCTGAAGGCTGTGCTACTATTCCATGGGACCTAGATAGGCTGGAGAGCTGGGTGGGGAGAAACTGAATGAAATACAAGAGTGAGTGTAGAGTCTTGCATCTGAGAAAGAACAATTGTATGGACCTCTATAGATTTGGAGTTGATCTGTTGGAGAGCAGCTCTGGGGAAAAGCACTGGGGAGTTCTAGTGGATGGAAGGATGACCATGAGCCAGCAATGTGCCCTTCTGGCCAAGAAGGCCAGCGGCATTCTGGGGGGGCTGTGATTAGTAGGTTGAGAAAGGTTCTCCTCCCCCTCTATTCTGCCCTGGTGAGGTTGCATCAGGAGTACTGTGTCCAGTTCTGGGCCACTCAGTTCAAGAAGGACCTAAGGGAACTGTTTGAAAGAGTCCAGTGCAGAGCCACAAAGATGACTGAGTGCAACAGCTCCCTTAAGAGCAAACCGGAGGGACCTGGATCTCTTTAGCTTGGAGTAGAGGAGACTAATGAGGTCACCCTCTCAATGTTTATGGATATGCAAAGGGCAAGTGTCAGGAGGACAGAGCCAGGCTGTTCTCAGTGATACCCAATGATAGGATCAAAGGGCAACAGGTGCAAGGTAGAGCAGAGGAGATTTCATGTAAACGTAATGGAAAACTTTTTTACCATGAGGATGACAAACACTGTAACAGGCTGCCAAGAGAGGTTGTGGAATCTTCTTCTCTGGAGACATTCAAAACCCACCTGGATGCATTCCTGTGTGACATGCCATAGGTGATCCTGCTCTGGTAATGGGAGTTGGACTGAATGATCTTTCCAGATCCAACCCATAACATTCTGTGATTCTTTGTGTGATTGCCTAAGTACTCCTCTGTTTTTGCTTATCTACTCCTACAGCTGTAAGATCACGTTCCAAGCATTTTTAATCTAGAGTGTAGATGAACCAAGAGATGATGTACAGGGCTTCTACTGCCTGCCAGACCTGAACAGCTCACGCTTTCATATGTACTTCATCATGGCTGACAAGCCCCCTCCAAACACACTCAGAAGAAATAGCCCAGATAATGAATTAATCAAGGAAGGGTTTATGACATTATTCCTTGCTGAAAAGGTCATGGGGATCAAGAAGTGATTTCTAGTGTGTTCACATTAGCGCGGTGCTTGAGCCACGTGGGCTGGTGTTGCATAGAGAAGTGGATCCAGGGAGAGGGGCTAAGAGCATGCATGAAGGATATAAAACCTAGATAAAAACAGCCTTTAAAAACATAACCAGTTAGTAGACAACCCAAAATTAACGTTTCTGCTGTATATGGTAATGTGATTTTGTTTTCCCAGGGAGGGTGAATTTCAGCACTTTATTACCTGGCCAGCCTGCTCTCTTGTCATGATAGCTGTCGATTGCTTGTGATTTTCGCTAAAGGCATGGATGTGAATAACTATTACCTTTGCATTTTGTCATTTTGTTTGAATGTGAGGGCAGAAAAGCGCCTTATAATTTCACATAATCAGATAGTCAGAAGTAGAGCGCTTTGAAGGTGTATCCGTGGCAGACTAATTGGAATCTGGGTTTTGAAATTTGTGTGTATTTTAAATGCCAGTATTTGGAGAAAGAGTAAGTTGTTTAATTAGGGAAATAAGGAGGAACTACAGTGTTTCCTGTGTTGTTTTTGTTTTGAATTTTTAGGGAGATGAAAAAAACCCCAACTTTTTGAATATAACTTTTTTTTTTTTTTTCTCCCTTGCCTTTTTTAATTTAAACAAGCAATGGGTGTTGAAGGGGCAGGACACTGCAACATGTTGCCCAGGGAGTTTTTGGATACTCCCTCCCCAGGAGGAGTTCAAGGCCAGATTGGACAGGCCCTTGGGCAACCAGGTCTCATGGAAGGTGTCCCTGCCCATGGCAGAGGGGTTGGAACTAGGTGATCTTGAAGATCCCTTCCAATCCAAACCATTCTATCATCAGCTGTAAAAAATAGATAACATTTATGCAAACTGAGTAGTGCTGAGCATGGGAACACATTTGTTTGTCTCTTCAGTGAGGGTTAGCTGCTAACTGACCTGATATGCTTTTTAGGAAGAAATCCAGCTTCACTGCATATGGGAGAGACTGCCATTATGGGCTCACATGGTAATGGCCATATGCTTTCCCATATCTTTGAGTACACAGACAGTACAGCCCTAACATCCACATTGTCCCTGAAGTCAGATTTGCTGCTCTCCTTGAGGTCAGTGCAAATGTACTTCTGCAGACTTGGGGGATCAGCAGTGGTAAGTGAAATAAGTATTGTAGGGAGTGAGGCAACAGCTTTTATTCCACCATTTAATGTATGCGAGAAGAGACAAGCTCTGTCTCTTCTGAAAGTACCCGTTGGGCCAGTAAAATAATATTGCTGTTTCTATAAACCTGCTTGTGAGGTGCAGGAGCTAATTTTAAGTAAGCATTAGATGTTTTAGAACCTTTTAAAGAAGGTGATAGGCTACTTAGGAAAGAACGTGGCAAACTTCAGTGGAGGCCACATCTATTGCATAATCCTAATTAGCCAGCCTAGTATCTTTTTTTCGTCCCATAAATTAACTACTTTTGCATTATTATTGAAGTATGCTGCATGATCATATAATTACATACAATGAGATGGCAGTTAACTAATAATGCTGGAGCAAACCTTTACAAATCAGTTTGACATGCATTTTTCCCCTGTGCACACTGATTATTGACATATTTCTCAGCGACATCTCCACTGTCTAAGTGACAGCAGTTCAACTCACCAGTTTGATGTTTCTGTGGTGGCTGTACAGAAAAACTGCTGAAAAAGACAGTCTGTCATTTTAAAATTGGCACAGGGGAGTTCCTACCATAATCACAGAATGTCAGGAGCTGGAAGGGACCTTGAAAGATCACCCAGTCCAATCCTCTAGCAGAGCAGGATCACCTATGCCAGATCACATGGGAACACATCCAGGTGGGTTTTGAATATCTTCAGAGAGGCAGATTCCATAACCCCCCTGGGCAGCCTGTTCCAGCCTTCTGTCACCTTCACAGTGAAAAAAATCCTCCTCATGTTTCCATGAAGCTTCCTATGCCTCAGCTTTCACCTGTTGCCCCTCATCCTGTCATCAGGCATTACCAAGCAGAGCCTGGCTCCATCCTCTTGGCCCACACCCTTTATATCTTTATAAACATTGCTGAGGTCAATTCTAAGTCTCCTTTTTTTCCAAACCCAAGAGCCCCAACTCCCTCAGTCTTCTCTTGTGTCAGAGATGTTCCACTCCCTTAATCATCTTTGTGGCTTTGCACTGGACTCTCTCAAGCAGTTCTATGTCCCTATTGAACTGGGGGGCCCAGAACTGGACACAGTACTCCAAATGCAGCCTCACCAGGGCAGAGCAGAGGGGCAGGAGATCCATGTGTATACAAAAGCATTGCAGAAACACTGGGAGGTGTAGCACAACTGGAGGAAGGTCCATAGCAAACACCAGATGCCAAGTATCTCAAGAAACAATTGTAGGGAGTACGGTAATTTGCAGGTAAGTATAGCTATTGCCATGCACTTTGGAGGGAAAGTAAGACAGGTGAGTTTTTTCCCCCATTAATTATAAACTAATTTATGGCATCCTTAAGTGTCTATCTCTTTATGGAGGACTTTGTCTTTGTGGTGGTCTTCAAGCACCTGGGCCCCAAAACCACCACACCAGTGAAGAATGTAAGCATGTTGAATGATGAGTAATGATGGAGTCTAATGATGCCTTCACTGTTTACAAAGGCCTGCAGTGACAGAATGAGATGCAATGGCTTCAAACTAGAGCAGAATAGATTTAAATTGAATGTTAGAAACAAGTTGTTTACCATATGGGTAGTGGAACGCTGGAACAGGTTGACCAAGAGGGAGTTGAGGACCCATCCCTGGAGATATTCAGGGTAAGGCTTAGAAGGCTTCTGTGTGACCTATCTAGTTGAGGATGACCCTGCTGACTGCAGAGGGGGTTGGATTAGATGACCTTTGGAGATCCCTTCCAACCCAGACCATTCTGTGATTCTACAGTTCACATAGTTCTGTGAAAAATTGCTCAAATCTCAACAAAACCAGACAAGAACAAACAAAAAACCGAAACTAAACCCCAAACAAATGAACAAAACCCAACAACAAAACAAACAACCACCAAAAGAAAACCCCCCAAAACCCAACAGAAAATGCCAAACCCAACAAAATACCAACCAAAATGAAAACCCAAACAGAAGAGACAAAACAAAAGCAACAACAAAAAAACCAACCCAACACAGACCTATAGAATTGTTTTGGTTGGAGAAGACCTCTAAGACAGAGTCCAACTATCCTGTTACCTAACTCTACTGAATCTGGTGCTAAATGTCTCCCAGCACCACATCCCTGTCTTGCCTTTTGTGGCGAGCCTGCTCCAGTGGTTGGAAACCCTCTCAGTCAAGTTGTTTCTAATATCCATCCCAAGCCTTCTCTAGTTCAACTTGAGGACATTTCATCTTATTTTTATAATTTCCTCCTTGTTTACTGAAGGCTTCCAAAGTTGTGAGTGTTCTTTATAGACAATATTGCAGAGTGCTGAAAGAGGTGTGTTGGTTGGTTGGTTTTTTTCCTTGATTTGCTTTGTAATTACAGTTCCTGAAGTAGTAGAAGACCTCGCTCTAACATGAGTCATGCCTTTTTAAGGCTGAGAATATTGAAAGTAGGAAATGGGTAGGATTTTTGTCAGGGGCACCATCCAAACTTTTGCTCCAGCTGCATTTCAACCAACTTGAATTATTGCAAGTAATGCATATAGATGTGTGAAAGTGGATAGGAGAGACTCTGTGTTCCCAGGCTTTATTTATACATCAAAAGGGTAAATAAATGCCTTTTCTTTGCTGCCTGCAGGCTGAATAGATGTCATTCAAGGGCTTCTGAATTTGCGCTTCTGATACAGGCTGTATCTTTTCTCCTTCTGAGACTTGATATTTTATATTGTTAATTTACCAGATAGCTTGACTGAAATTATTTCTACTCCTGAGTGAAAGAATGATAGTTTTAGTAAAAGGTTTGTGGATGTAATTGTGAGTGGGTATGTAGAGATATTAATCACACAGTTTTTCTAATGAACATAATGAACACCTGCGCAAACAGTTTCCTTCTACAAGTGCTGCAGCACATGGATTGTGTCAAAATGGATGGTGATGGATGCTTTGAAGATGTTTTAAGTGTTTCTTTGGGGTGAAAAAAGGGTAGAAAACAGAATCTGTCAGTCTTTCAGTGGCTCTTCACCAAGGTATCTAAGATAACCCATGCAAATCAGGCTAAAGCCAGTATGCTTTGAGTAAAGGACTGATCTGATGCCCCTGCTAAACTAACATCTCCTGTGATTCTTTTCTTTATGTGAAATACTATTATAGCTAAAGCAACCCTATCATTCATCCACACTTTTCTAGCTACAACTTCACTTCATCCTGCAGTTGTACCATGAAAGAATATCTTAAATACTTTGACAGGGTATAAAGGAAGCAAGAAAATTCAGTGTTGCGCTGCACTGCAACTTAGTATGTGCATGTGCTTCTGTCAGATTTACCACAAAGTAATGGTGCTTGTGAGAAGGGTTTTTCAGATTGCATGTTTGCTTTTGTCAGATTAAGTATCCTACTCACTGAAAATGTACTCTTGTGGGCCTCAAGTCATGTTCCTGCAGCTTAGTTCCTTCTTTGGCAAATGGAAAATGGAGAACCCTGAGGCAGATTTTGCTCTGTTGATGTAAGAACTGTGCTGAAGTGCTGTAACAAAGCAATCCAAGTTTAGGAATAGTATCTCTTTCTACTACGTCTTTTAAGTCAAACAGCGTTTTCTGAGGGGAAGAAGTACAATACACAGGGTACAATACAGCCCTCAACCCTGTGTGAGACATTCTCACTCCTGCAACACATGCTTCAACAGCAGCCAGTGAAAGAGCATTTTGTCAGCTTTGTTCCTGGATCCACATACATGCTCTGGGGAAATAAGTAGAGGGTCTCGCTCTTGATTCTACTCCCATCCCTTTCAGGTTTTGGTTGGCACGTACATGGGGCTTATCATACAATCACAGAATGATAGGAATGGGAAAGGAGCTCTGGAGATCATCTGGCCCAACCCTCCTGCCACAGCAGGTTCACCTAGAGCAGGTTGCAAAGTACTTTGGTGCCAATACATTTTCAGACTATCAGTATAGGGCACTGTAGGATAAATTATATGTTGGTTTCAGGATGAGCTCATATTGACCTTTTTATTCGGGTCCTCACAACTGTGCATTACAACATCTCGTTCATTTCTGACACCTGCCCCAACTCCCATTTCTCAACACTCTATAGATATCTACAGGTCTAAACAAATCTTCATTGCCCTTACTTTTGATAACATGCCAGAGAGATGCACTGGTCACAGACAGAGCTTTCACATGTCCATGCAAGTCAGATAAGACCTGCTGAACAAAAGATCTGCAACATTATTTTAAAAAGAATAATGGAGAGAAAAATTACCACTCAAAGGTCAAAATTTCCAATTCTTCTTAATTTTCTTCTGAAGGGGGAAAGCTTGCTTCCTGTCTCTGTTTTAGTCACCCTCCTTAACATCAGCTAGGCTCAATATTAAGACAACAGCTCTGTAGTGACATCGAATCTATTATCTGTGGGGGTTCCTGGCAGGCAGTATCATGCTACATTAAGAAATTTCCTGTGATGTTAATAAGAAACCACTAAATTCTTTATTTGCCATGGCTTCCCTTTCATTACTCTGATTAGAATGTGTGGTTTCATAGAAGCAAATTCTTTTGGTTTGTGCATTCCTATAAAAAACAAATAAAAGAACCAAACCCCAAGCAGAGTGCAAACCAACAACAACAAAAAAAACAACCAACCAACCCCAAGCAAAACCCCAAACCAACAAACCTAACCAACAAAAAAAGCCCAGAAGACCCCAACCAAACCCTCAAAACCCAGTATCCAAACAAAACAAACACCTACCACCAAAGGAGTCTATAGTTCTGATTTATGTTAAAAAGGAAAAATAAATTACAGGAAAGTACTGAATAGGACCAGAGAGAATAAAGAAAGATAATTAGAAAAGTATTTGTTTTCCAGTGAGTTGGGTAGTGCTGAAACAGAGGAGGGTCAAGAAGATGATCAGAAGGCTGGAACGCTTTTCAGGACAGGCTGAGAGAGTTGAGGCTGTATAGTTTGGAGAGGAGTGGGCTCCAGGGAGACCTAACAGTGGCCTTACTGTTCCCGTAGGGGTTCTACAAGAAAGCTGGGGAGGGACTTTTTTGCAAGGAGTTGCAGTGACAGGATGAGATGGGTTTAACCTGGAAGAGGAAAGTTTTATACTGGATATTCCATCTCAGGAAGGTGAGGAGAGCTCAGACAGGAGCCACTTCGCATATAAAGGAACTGTTTCCCTGAGGGGCCCAGTTGCCTAATTTACGGGAGGGTAAAATTGTTTACCTCTGGGTGGAGTTGCCCCAGACTCTCATTATTATTGCAAAATAAAGCTAATTTCGCAGCTTAAGCCTAAACTGTTCCAGCCAACAGTGACCTTCTTACCAGGAAGGTCACTGACAAGAGTCATCATCAACTGTGTGCAGTTCTGGAGCCCTCAGCACAGGAAGGACATGGNATGCTTCCTTCTTGGGGTTATTTAAGACTAGGTTGGACAAGACTTTGAGCAGCCTGGTCTAGTGGAAGGTGCTGTAACTTATTTTTGAGTGCTTTCCAACCCAAACCTTTCTGTAACTCTATGAGGGGCAGTGCAGAGAAAGCTGAACTAGTTCCTTTATAGCAGTGGACAGCATAGAACACAGAATAAAACTCAGATGCCTTGAGTCCCTCTCAGTTAATCTTTGTACAGCAAAGTAATAGATCTCACCCAGCATAATTTAGCATAAGAAGGTGTCATTGGTTTGAAAGGCTTACTTGGAAGTAAACTCAGTTAGCATATATGTGGGTGTGCATAAAAACCTTTCTGCCACAGGAGCAGCTCCTATCTGCAGGCTTAGTGCCTTTCCAGGTGATCTAATGCATGAGTTTTCTGCCCCAGTGCTTTCTCTTTGAAATAAAGCATGGCCCTTAGATGTTTCTCTACTAACAGTCTTTTGCCAAGTGTTGACAGTACACATATTTTCTTCACTCTTATAAGGTTGCTAAAATGCTCATTGGATGCGGGGAAACTTTTGAAAGCTGGATACAGCTTGGGATGGAATCAGTCCGTGTAATCCTTTGAGTGAGAAGAAAAATTACAGTTATGATTAGCTCTTTAAGAGTCATAGAATTGAGTTGGTTGTAGAAGACCAATGCAGCCATCATTCTCCTTCATAGAGATTCTGTAGAAACCTTCAGTGGTGACATTTAGTTCCTCAAACCCACATCTTGTAGAGCCATACTTGAGTCTAAAGATAGAGCTGTGACCCTTCAGTCTATAAATACTGCCTTTTTCATTGCTGAGCACCTACCCTTTCTAACAGCTTTGCCAAAACTCAAGCTTTCTCCAATTCTGCTCTCAATTTTCACCCATAGATCAAGATTAGGCTGCAATTCTGAAAACATTCAGGCACCTCAACTGCCTTCCTGATCAAGAAGCCTATAGACTGCTATAGGCTGATCACAGTTTTATTTTTATGTAGCCCTGCAGCTATTATCTCTTTGTATGCATAGATGATAAAAATAGATGTAGACACTTGAGGGGATTTTGCTCCTATCTGCTTGTGTGTATATGACATCCAAGTCTCATGCCCCAGGGACTCTCTTCTACTACAGTAGTGTAAGGGGCCTTTAAGTGCTGCTACCTCATTTTGATGGATTTGTACAAAAAGACATGCACCTAAAGGAAAATCAATGTTGCCTTGATTTTATTGGCAACAAAGTCACTGTAAATTGATGATAATCTTGTTCTTCAGATTTGAGTGGTCATTAAGAAGGGATTTATTTATTTTGTTTGGTTTTGCTTCCTAAAGTGAATTTTCACAACCTCCATCTTAGAAGCCCAGATCCTAGAGTGCTGAGCCATTTAATGAGCCTGTGCATTTCTCAGGGAATAATAATTTTCTTGCAGGAAGGAGCTGGAAAATGGTAGGAGCAAGTTTTGGAAACTCTTTGTGGTGATCATGCTCTGTCTTTAGGTGTTTGAGGCGCTCAGAGTCCATGTTCATAACCAAATATCCCAAACTACAGAGAAGACGGAAAAAGATTTACAATGCTGTTACAAATTGCTGCTCAAATGGCTTTGAGCTGTCTTGTATGTTGTGGAATTTCTTCCCAATATAATATTCCATGGATTGTAGCTAAGACCAAGTCAGAGAGATGTTGATGGCTGTTCATAGTTAGGTGAACCTTTCAGCACCTGTAGAAAGTGGTGCTTCTGTACATGGTTAGAATCAGTCTATGTTTTCAGCAAAAATAGATTACAGGTGATATAGTTGTTATTATAGTGCTTGATACTTCTCCCCACTTTCCTACATTGTGCTGTGGCAGCTTGTCTACTGCTGGGTTAAACTTGCATTCCCACACTCAAAAATTGCAGGGTTGTTGTTGTTGTTGTTGTTTGTTTGTTTTTAATATATACCAAGATAAATTTTAATTGCAAGAAAGCAATGCAGAATGTTAATCACTGATCACTTCCCCAAGCACAAAGAACTGCTGAAACCCAAACTCCAACAATGCTGGTTTGGTAAATTCCCATATACTTGCTCTGGAAGAGTGAAGTCTATTTGACTGATATGCCTGGAAAGGAGTTAAATCAATGTTTTTCTTCTTGAACTTAATGACATAAAAATTCCACACTCAGTATAGCAAATGCAGATAATAAAGTAACATCAGGCTATCAATTCCAGGTAATAACTGTTCCTTTTCCAGTAATTGTATGTGTTTATAGTCTTCACTTTCTGAACACTTACATGCTCTTGCTAGATATACTGACACTTCAGCTGTATGAGGTTTAATGAAGTCAAGCACCAGGTCCTGCATTTGGGTCACAGCAGCCCCATGCAATACTACAGTCTTGGGGCAGAGTGGCTGGAAAGTTGCCCAGTAGAAAAGAACCCAGGGATGCTAGTCAAGAGTTGGCTGAACATAGGCAGCAGGGTGTTCAGATGGCAAAGAAGACCAACAGCATCCTGGTCAGCAGGAGCAGGCAAGTTATTGTGCTCCAGTGCTCAACACAGCTGAGGCTGCACCTGAATGCTGGATTGTGTTTTGGGCCCCGGACTACAAGGAGGACATTTTGGTTCTGGAGTGGCTCCAGAGAAGTGCAATAAAGCTGTTGAAGAGTCTGGAGAAAAAGTCTAATGAGGAATGGCTGAATGGATTGGGGCTGCTTAGTCTGGAGAAGAGGAGGCTGAAGGGAGATGTCATTACTCTCTACAACCCTCTGAAAGGAGGTTGAAGTGCAGTGGGAGTTGCTCTCTTCTCCCTAGTATCAGGTGACAGGATGAGAAGAAATGACCTGAAACTGTGCCAGTGGAGGTTTAGATTGGATATTAGGAGAAAATTATTTTCTGAAAGATTGGTTAGGCACTGGATTTAAGTTGCCCATGGAGGTGCTAGAGCCACTATCCTCAAAGGTCTTCAAGAAGCATGTGGACACAAGGCACTTCAGGGCAATGGTAACGTTGACCTTAGGTTGAACAATTCTATGGGTTTGACTGTTTGCATCAAAATGCCTCTGCTAACATTTTCTATGGATTAAAATCTCTAAGCATCTACACTTCCAAAACTGATCCAGCATTTTGCATGGATAAGATGTAGACCAATTTTTGTATAGTTTAGGAGACAGCGGGGATGTCAGGGAGCTCATTATTATTTTGATCATAACAGTGACGGCAACTTTGTGTAGGAACAAGAGCTGGCCAAAGTGTTTTCTCAGTATACTCAATGTTTCTTAAAAAGTACAAAACAATAATTCCTGTAGGGCATTGCCTCACTTTTTGTTATCTTACTGAGGGTATTTCAGCTCACTTCTTTCACATTTAGCAATCCTTTGTTTTGAAAAACTGGACTCATAAAATCAATGAGGTTGGAAGAGGTCTCCAAGCTCATCCAGTCCAACCTAGTACCCAGCCCTATCCATTCAACTAGACCATGGCACTAAGTGCCCCATCCAGTCTTTTCTTGAACGCCTCCCAGGACAGCGACTCCACCACCTCCCTGGGCAACCCATTCCAATGGCAATCGCTCTCTCTGGGAAGAACTTCCTCCTCATATCCAACCTAGACTTCCCCTGCCACAGCTTGAGACTGTGTCCCCTCATTCTGGTGCTGGTTGACTGAGAGAAGAGATCGACCTCCACCTGGCTACAACCTCCCTTCAGGTAGTTGTAGGCAGCAATGAGGTCACCCCTGAGCCTTTTCTTTTCCAGGCTAAACAACCCAGACTCCCTCAGCCTCTCCTCACAGGGCTGTCCTCCAGCCCCCTCACCAGCCTTGGTGTCCTTCTCTGCACATGTTCCAGTACCTTAACATCTCTCTTGACCTGAGGGCCCCAGAACTGGACACAGTACTCAAGGTGTGGGCTGACCAGTGCTGAGTACAGGGGAAGAACAACCTCCCTTTTCCTGCTGGCCACACTATTCTCGATACAGGCTAGGATGCCACTGGTTCTTGTGGCCACCTGGGCACACTGCTGGCTCATGTTCAGCTGCTATCAGCCAGCACCCCCAGGTCCCTTTCTACCTGGCTGCTCTCCAGCTACTCTCTCCCCAGCCTGTTGTGCTGCTTGGGTTTATTGTGGCCAAAGTACAAAGCCCTGCACTTAGCCTTGTTAAATCTTGTCCCACTGCCTAATGCCTACCCATCCAGCCTGTCTGGGTCCCTCTGCAGGGCCCTCCTACCCTCCAACAGATTGACACCTGCTCCTAATTTGGTGTCATCTGCAAACATCCTGATGCTGGACTCAATCCCCTGGTCCAGATCATCAATAAAGATATTGAACAGGATCATGCCCAGCACTGATCACTGGGGGACACCACTGGTGACAGCTGCCAGCTGGATGTGGCACTGTTCCTCACCCTCTCTGTTACAGATGTACTGAGATGACTCCAATGGGAGAAGCAGTATCTCTGTGCTGTTCCTGGGAAGCTATGCAAATCAGTCCCAGCAGCATTGTTCTCCAACAAAAAACAATCCTCTTGATTTCAGAGCCGTTGTTTCTGTGCTTCCTGATTTCACACACACACAGAGCATGCTGTAGTACTGCAACTGCTAACTGTACTCTCAACTTTGGAGGTTTATCAACAATCAGGGAAAAGTGCTGACTTTGGAATTAAGTGTACAATGAAGCTTGCCCACTTTGGGAAGGAAACATTATTGTTTGAAGTGAATGTGTGTTTACTTAAACTGGCAACTTGATGTGTGGAGTGAAGACAGTACAATTCCTCCAGAATCTGTAATGCGCTAAATCAGGCAGGGGATTTGCTCCTGCACAGACTCTTCTGATCTCCTTCAAACCAGTGCCCAACTTTAGTATGTCACTCTGGTTTCAGACACTTTGAAATCATCATGTTTTAAGGGTCATTTTAGTGTTGTGGTATCAGCACTTTAAAATCCTAATAGTTGCCTTTGCACCCATTCTTTGTTCCATGTCTTTATGTTTCCATAGTACTGTTTGCACAATTTCCTTTTACGAGTCTCTGCATGAACCAAACATCACTCAGTTCTGGGAGGCTGTCCTAGTCACACTGTGTTCATAGAATCACAGAATCACTTGGGTTGGAAGGAACTTCTAAAGGTTCGTCTAGTACAACCCTCTCTGCAGTGAGCAGGGACATCCTCAACTGGATCAGATCCTGTTGAGCCTCACCTTGAATATCTACAGGGATGGGGCCCTAACCACCTCCCTAAGCAACCTGTTTCAGTTCTCAACCATCATCATGGATGAGGCCTTGAGTAACCTGTACTAGTGGGAGGTGTCCCTGCCTATGGCAGGGGGTTGGAACTAGATGATCCTTGAGGTCCCTTCCAACCTTACCATTCTATGATCATCGTGGAGAACTTGTTCCTCACATTCAGTCTAAATCAACTCCTCTCTAGGTCGAAGCTATTGCACCTCATCCTATCACTTCAGGGCTTCATAAACAGTTCCTCTCCAGCCTTTTTGCAGGCCCCCTTCAAGTACTGGAAGGTGGTGACTAGGTCTCCGTGGAGCCTTCTCTTCTCCAAGTTGAACAATCCCAGCTTCCTCAGCCTATCCCTGTAGCAGAGGTGCTGCAATGCCTGATGATCTGTGTGGCCCTTGTCTGGATCCGCTGCACTATGATGAATGCCATGTTGTCCTGTTTTGAGCCTGATTATTAGGATCTTGTTTATCCAGATTTTCTGTCCATTTGAGAATAGTATTCTGAGGGAAAAATAAAGATGGGGTTTTGTTTGTTTGATTAGTTGTGGGGTTATTTTATTTTGGTTTTTTTCTTAATAAATTCATAGTTTGGAATAGAATTTTTTTGTTTGTTTGTTTGTTTAAGGTACTGGTTCAAAACCCTGTGGGGAAGTCTTAAAACATCACTGGGTTTAGAGTCTAGAACATTGTTCCCTCATTTTTGGAAGACTTGCAGGTGACTTGTGCTGTCTTTTTGTGTTATGTAGTCATAGGGCAGTGACTGATATCAGACTGGCATACTCTCACTTGTTCATTCATCACTGTTCTGACCTTCCTTTCATCTAAAGATCTTGAATGTTGATCTTGATATTAAATATACTATTAATGACTAGGAAAAGAACAAAAAAAGAATAACAGAATAATGAAGAAGAAAAAAAGAAGCTTCTGACAACACTAAGGGGAAAAAAAAGGTTTAAATAAGATTGTGATGGCCTTTCTTGAGAGAAAAGAGGAGGCAACACAGTAGGAGGTGTCATTTGGAGTTCATGGTCCATAAATTGAAGAGACTGAGGTTTGGAAGTAATAACTTCAGTTAGTTGGGCAGCTTACTTGGGTGTTAAAGTAATGGCAGTATAATGAAATTTGCAGTACTATTGGCTTCCAAACTGGAAATGTTTCTTTCAATAGCAGCAGCTATTGAAGAGCAACAAAATAAGAGGATCTTCGAAGAGTGGAAAGAAGATACCAGAGATTTAATGAACTGAAAGTAATGCATTTGAACTATAAGTAATTACACAAAGAACATTTGTTTTTCCTCTTGTCATTGTGCAACCGTAATGATGAAGGCTGCACCATCTGCAAAAGAATTAGGAAGTAAATAACAAGTAGGGCTTTTTTTATTTTTTTATTTTTTTTTTTTTTAGTTTCAAGATGGGACATGATTTGAAGTGTAGTATTTGATTGAAATGGTCTTTCTCTTGGCAATTGAGAAGTAAGGGAAATAAACTGAAATCTGTTCAAGTAAGTGAGACCAGATCCTTGTTAGGAATCTGCACACATGCTTCTAATTAATTTTGAGGCAGTTGTATTGGCTTATTCCAGCTGTGCTGTGCAACTGCTGTAGAAGCACTGGGCTGCCTCACTGGCTTTCAGTTGCCCTTTGTGCCTGCTTTTTAGTAAATTCCACTCACATCTCAAATGAGGGAATGAAATTTACTATGTAGCCTTTGGACATAGCTGGAAGGAGGGGAGAGGGTGCATCAGGAAAGGATGCATTTCACTGTTTGTTCTCCCTTCTCCAAGTCTAAGTGTTCCTCCCAGCATTACCAGGTGCAGATAGGACATGGAAGTGTTGGAGCGGGTCCAGAGGAGGCCATGAGGATGATCAGAGGGCTGGAGCAGCTCTGCTACGAGGACAGGCTGAGAGAGTTGGGGCTTTGCAGCCTGGAGAAGAGAAGGCTTTGAGGAGACCTGATAGTAACCTTTCAGTATCTGAAGGGGGCCTACAGGAAGGCTGGGGAGGGATTATTTACAAAGTCTTGTAATGACAGGACAAGGGGCAATGGGTTTAAACTGGCAGAGGGGAGGTTTAGACTGGATGTCAGGAGGAAGTTCTTTNAGTGGGAGGTGTCCCTGCCTATGGCAGGGGGTTAGAACTAGATGATCCTTGAGGTTCCTTCCAACCTTACCGTTCTATGATTCTGTAGTAAGATGTGCCCTGCCCAAGGGCTGCGCAGTCAGTCAGAAAATTGCTGTGAGATTGGCTTAATTATGCCAAGTATGCAGTGTGATATACTAGGGCTGTTTAAAAAACTAATATTGCCAGAAAAGAGGCTGGTCTTTAATGATTGAAAAAAAGCAATTCAATTAAAGCTTTAGTCTTTCTGGGAAGTGTCTTAAGATGTACTTTGAAGTGCCTTGACTACTGTGTCCAGTTCTGGGTCCCTCAAGTCAAGAGAG
The DNA here is from genome assembly GCA_013396675.1 of Eubucco bourcierii. Taxonomy (NCBI): domain Eukaryota; kingdom Metazoa; phylum Chordata; class Aves; order Piciformes; family Ramphastidae; genus Eubucco; species Eubucco bourcierii. Next base: position 43,010 of record VWZE01022366.1, read on the forward strand.
ATGTTGAGGTGCTGGAACGTGTCCAGAGAAGGGCAACAAAGCTGTGGAGCAGCCTGGTGCACAGCCCTGTGAGGAGAGGCTGAGGGAGCTGTGGGTGTGCAGCCTGGAGAAGAGGAGGCTCAGGTGTGACCTCATTGCTGTCTACAACTACCGGAAAGGATGTTGTAGCCAGGTGGGAGTCTGTCTCTTCTCCCAGGCAACCAGCAACAGAATGAGGGGGCACAGTCTCAAGTTACGCCAGGGGAGGTCTAGGCTGGATATGAGGAGGAAGTTCTTCCCAGACAGAGTGATTGCCATTGGAATGGGCTGCCCAGGGAGGTGGTGGAGTCGCTGTCCCTGGAGGTGTTCAAGAAAAGACTGGATGAGGCACTTAGTGCCATGATCTAGTTGATTGGATAGGGCTGGGTGCAAGGTTGGACTGGATGATCTTGGAGACCTCTTCCAACCTGGTTGATTCTATGTAGTCAATGTAGTCAGAATAACTGAGCTTATTCTGTCCTGATAATTTCTCCCCAAGCATTGGCTTGCTTGGACTGATGAATGCCAACTGCTCCTCTGTATGCCATATGAGATGCTTCAGGTGTCCTGCTCATATCTGAGCTGTGTCTCAGAAGCCCTGCCAGCAGGAGAGCCATCCTGCTGGTCAGGTCTGATCTGCTGTCCTTTTTTTTGCCTGTGCCTCATGTGTCATGGATGAAAGTGATCTGCCCTAAACTTGTGCTTCTGGTAACTAAACACCCAATCCTGAGCAGGCTGTCATAGAGTGGATGTTCCAGCTGAAGTTTCCTGTCATTCTATTGTAGTCCTTGTCAGACAGTAAAGATGAAGCACCCTTTGCAGGGTGCTGGCTGACTCTAAGGCAGGCAGGTTGCTCGTTTTGTGAAGAGATCTATTCTCAGCTGCTGTGTTTCTGGGACTGGGCATTTGAGCAGCAAATGTCAAGAAACTTGGTATTTTTCACTCCTCCACCCACCCCAGCAGAGGACATATCAGTGTTGCTTCACATCTAGTTGCAGAAGATGAGGGAAAGAACAACCTAAGCATTTATTAGCTGAATAGAAATAGTATTCTGTGCTCAGTGCAAGCTGACCTTGGTTTCTAAAATGGTTTTGAAGTGACACATTTACCTGTTGTTGATATCAATGTGTTGAGTACTCCTTTGTAATCACAGTACTGGGGGGACGGTACTCTTGGTTTCCATCAATTAATAATTCACAACTCTTATTACCTACATGGAATGGTAAATGGACTTTAAAGAAGCCACTAATTCTCTGATTGCACATAAAACTGTGTGGTTGGAGCAGGCCCTAATGTCTCAGAAAGCAGGAGCACCCTGATATTGGCCAGACAGAACAGGCTGGATGCTCAGGAATTGAGAGGTCAGAAAACATCTTGCAGTTGTAACTGCTGGCTGCTAAAAGACCTTTTAAATTTCAGCCTCTGCCCGTGTGAAATGTGTCTTTTCCCAACAACAGAATTGAAAGCCCTTCGCTGGAGTTAAAAATGTCAAGGCAATGCCAAGACTAGTTTCAGTGCTGTGTGTTCCTTCAGGGCAGGGTCTGGGGCTTCTCTGTCCTATGGGGAGCAGGGCACTGGAGTCAGGCGCCAAAGCTCTGCAGGAGGAGGAGGAATGTTTTCTGATGAGTCCATACAATTAGCGTTTCTTAAGGACCACTGATAGCCCTGTAGCTCCTCACACTTTCCATGAATTGCAAATGAAGACTCCAAATTCCTGGAGCTGCATCAAAGCTCTGTGTCCCAGAAATGCTGCTTTCTCTGCTTCCCTGTCCTTGTTTGTGCTGATGTGCAGTGTTTTAAGGACTAAATACTGGATAAACCAAGCAACCAAACCCCAAAGAAACAACCCCAACAAATTAATGTACCAGGTTAGGGAGGATCCCTCCCCTGGTAGAACAAAATCACCACAA
>VWZE01022366.1:47158-101643 GCA_013396675.1 Eubucco bourcierii
GTGTTCAAGGCGGGTTTGGACGTGGCACTTGGTGCCATGGTCTGGTCTTGAGGGCTGTGGTGATGGGTTGGACTTGATGGTCTTTGAGGACTCTTCCAACCTTGATGATACTGTGTGTGATACTGGAGATGTTCCCTACACACAGGTACTAACTCCCTGTTGCAATTTGATAAGTTGCACACTTATACAAGGAGATTAATGATGGGAAGAGGCCAATGAGGAGAAAAACATAGGGTTTAATTATTTATACCTTTAAAAAAAATTGCCATATTAAAATATAGGAAGATGAAAATTACTGTGAAAAGTTTAATTTCTTTCAAAACTTTAATTATTCCTGAATGATTTGATGGTAAGTCTTCAGTCAGCTCTGACTGTTGATCAAGTGGCTGGAAACCAAGAGTTATTTATTACCCAAGTGTTACTTAGGCCATAACACAAAATGAAGGGCATTGTCACAATTATATAGCAATTATTCTCGAAGAAGAATGTGCCATTTGAATCCATAAATAATGCATTTCACAATCTTAATGCTGCAAAGAAGGGCACTGGTGCTGAGGAACTGTGGACTTCTCAGAAATTGCTCTGGGGAGATATTCAAAGATACCATCAGGGAGGCAAGTGTCTGGCTCCTGGAAGTCAGATAGCAAATAGATGTTTGAGTTTAAGCATACCTCCTGCCTGGTTACTTCTGGATTGCTGCTTTTTGCCGAGGCCTCCCATTGCCACATGGTCTTTCCTGTGTTCTAGAGCAAATCAGGGACTCAGTCATGACTGCTGCTTGTCTGTGTTCCCGTAGAAGGACACTAACAGTTCATACCTTGCCAAACTCATATCTACACATCCATGAAGACTGACAGTTCTGCAGTAAAGGAGGTTTTCCTGGAGCTTCTTCCCTCTTTGCTTAAAGCAGCTTGGTGCAGTGCTGGAGATGTCATTTATCTTTGCGGATGGTCATTTGCACCATGCTTTCACAGACACCTTTGTGTTGTACCTTCCACTTGCGAAGGCAGGTGCTTCCCCCTGCCTGTACCCCTGGCTTTGTCCCCCAGTCAATTCACCTACATCAGCTCTTGTGTTTGGGTAGGTGAAAACTGGGTAGAGTCAGTCCACCAGGCCAGCTGGCAATGCTGAAGGAGGGAAAGCCTCTTGTGAGATGAACTTGTTGATTTGACTCACTCTGCAGCTGTGGCATTGATAGACTTAATGTTAGCAAAGAGAAGGGAGATGCAGGACTGTCTTTATCTATTATTTTAAAGCCCCTTACTACAGGAAGGGTATTGGGGTGCTGGAGCACGTCCAAAGAAGGGCAATGAAGCTGATGAGGTGTCCAGTGTACAGGTCTTGTGAGGAGCTGCTGAGGGAAATGGGTTGTTTAGCCTGGAGAAAAGAAGGCTCAGAGACCTCTGCACTCTCTACAAGTACTTGAAAGGAGGATGCAGCAAGGTGGGAGATGATGTTATCTCCCTGAGTAATGAGTGGTAGGACAAGATGAAATGGCTTCAAGATGTACCAGGGGAGGTTTATGTTGGATATTAGAAGAAATTTTGTGCTGGTTTGAGGCTAATTGGAATATTTTAATAGACAAAGTTGCACTATAGGCTGTGAAAGGAAAACATCATGATGTCTACTTCACTCATACGCTTGCTGGAGAATTGTTTGGGAACACTAACCAAAACAATAGATAAGTCAGTCTCTCTCTGTCGCTTGCTGGAGCAGGAGCTGCTGGTGGGATCTAGCAGCTTCTGGGCTCTGGCTCCTCTGCTGATTAATCCTCACTAACCACTTTTCTTCTAACCCCCTTGGCCGATCCNCTGTATATAGTGTAAATATCTGCTGTACATTGTGCTGAGCTGTAAATAGAGCTTCATCATTTAACTTCCAGTTGACTGAGTGCTAGTCTGGGTCATTTTACAAAGTGTGGGGGGGTGGGGGAACTCCCAAACCTTCACAGATTTCTTTACTGAAAGGGTTCAGGTGGTGGAGTCGGCATCCTTAGAGTTATTTAAATGATGCAGAGATGTGTTGCTGAGGAACATGGTTTAGTGGTGACTGGGCAGTGCTAGGTTAGTGATTGGACTTGATGAGCTTAAAGGTCTCTTCCAACCCAGAAGGTCTGATGGTTTTATGATTCTATGACCAAGAGCAGATCTTGACTAGGCGCAGCAAGTGTCTACCAGGAGGCACTTAGGGTGAAAGTTTTGGATTAATTCTGGGTAGTCTTGTATGTGGTTGGGACTAGTGCACTGTCTGTGTAAAACACTGTACAGATGCCATGTCATCTGAAAAAGCAGACTTTGCCAACCCGATGCAGATGTTAAGTAATGCATGGAGTGCCCACAGGGAACTTTTTTATGTTGTGTTCAATTTGGGCTCTGCAATGCTGCTAAGTAATTTAGGCCCTGGAGTCTATAGGTGTTTAGTAAAGTATCCCATAATGATGAGGTGAGGGATCTTTAATAAATTCATGTGAGACCATGTTTTGAAGGGCAGTATCTTAATAGAGAAGGATTTGGATTACACTGGAATTCCCTGGATTTTTTTTCTGAGCTTTAGTACTTCCTAACTATTATTTTGATTCTGTTTAATGCTGAGTTCTCTGCTGGAGTGTTTGGTTGTCTATTCCTTGGTGTCCTTTCAACTTTTCTGAATATGAAAGTGGAGGTAACATTCAAGTTGAACACTTGGAACGTGGACCTCAAGATCCACGTATTTTACATATATACATAAGTACCTCATCTTTACATTCTTATTGTCATGGTACTCAAGTGACTTTCCTTTAGCTGGGATTTCCAGAAAGAAAAAAATCCTTTCTATTCACCTCTGTGAACATGTACAAAGGTGATATTTGAGCAGTAGAGTTGCTTGGCCACGGTATTTATAGAACAGACAAAAACCATCCCTGCAATCACCATCTCATTTCCTCATCTTGGCTTTGTCAGCTTGAGAAGTCAATGGCAAGAGTCCTTCCTAACAGGAAACTCAGGGGAGGATTTCAATTACAAAGGCCCTATTAATGTCTTACCTACCTTTCCAGGCTGCTCTGAGTCAAGTGCCAGGAACATACTGCTGTAACCTAGATCCTAACCGCTGTATCGGTGGAGCTATTTCAGACATGCAACTGAACAAGGGAGACCATGCAAATTCTGATGAGACAAATGAAAGCCAGCAGTGGACTGGAAGATTTTTCCTAAGGCTAAAGTGCCATCTGAAAGTATTTTCTATAAGACACTGGCAACATAAAGAGAATAGATCAGCCCAAATAGGATCACAGAACTGTTTTGCTTGGAAGAGAGCTTCAGGATCATTAAGTCCAACCTTAACTGCCAGGTCACCACTAAACCATGTGCCTCAGCATCACATCTCCATGGCTTTGAAGTACCTCCAGGCATCTCTAAAGAGAAGAAATGTATAAATGTCAGACCTTCATCCCAGTTAGTTTTTGAAAGACTCTTCTGTATTTGGGACACAACTTATTTTTCATACCCCTCTTTTAAGAGGTTGTATTTTAATACCTTCTTTTGGTCTTAAACTCCTGAGCATAGTCTCTTCAGTGGCCTGTCCAAAGCAGCATATGCAGTATTTCTTGAATGCAGATATGGGACACATGTTCTGTGTGCTTTCTCAAGCACTATATAATGAAGTACTGAATGCTCGCTGAAGTTTTGTTATTTGTGCTTTTCTGTAACTGAAGTCACAAAAGAACCTTGCAAGAACCTCTACCAGTAACACTGCATGAATATAAATTATAGAATGGTTTGGGTTGGAAAGGATCTTCAAAGGTCATCTAGTCAAACCCATCCCCCTGCAGTCAGCAGGGGCATCCTCAACTCAGGTTGCCCAGAGCCCTGTTGAGCCTCACCTTGAATATGTGCAGTGACAGGGCCCCAACCACCTCCCTGGGCAACCTGTTCCAGTGTTTCACTCTCCTCATGGTGAAGAACTTGTTCCTAATATCCAATCTAAACTACTCTTCTCTAGTCTGAAGCCATTGCCCCTCATCCTGTCATTGCAGGCCTTTGTAAACAGCCTGTCTCCAGCCTCCTTACAGGCTCCATTTAGCTACTGGAAGGTTGTTATTAGGTCTCCCTGGAGCCTTCTCTTCTCCAAGCTGAACAATCCCAGCTCCCTTAACCTGTCTTTGTAGTGGAGGTGCTCCAATCCCCTGATCACTTTTGTGGCCCTCCTCTTGGCCCACTCCATCATGTCCATGTCCTTCCTATATTGAGGACTCCAGACCTGGGTGCAGTACTCCACCAGGTCTCACCAGAGCAAAACGGCAGAATAACGTCTCTGAATCTACTGGCCACACTTCTTTTGATGCAGCCCAGGGTGCAACATTTAAAGTTTTGGAAACAGTATACACAGTTTGTAAATTCTTGTCTTCTTTTCCTTTTATATTTATCAATTTTGGTGAGATCCAGACAAAATCAGTAGAAAGTATAGTTTGTGTAGATTAAGGTAAAGCTTCCCTGTTTATGGACACAGAGACTATGCAAGACTTGATTTTCAGAAGTATAGTTTGTGTAGATTAAGGTAAAGCTTCCCTGTTTATGGACACAGAGACTATGCAAGACTTGATTTTCAGAAGTCCTTAACTGTTCCCCAGTAGCACTGAAATGAGCAGAAGCAAAGTCAAAGCTCCTTAACCAGAGTAAAGACACTTCATTTTTCCATGTATTCAAAAAGTTTAGGCATTCTTTAGGAAAAACAGAGATAAATGCTGTGTTGGTTTGCCACATTATGCTCACTTATTGTCCATGTAACAGGCAACTTTATGTATATTGCATTCATAAGCTAAGCTATTAGCCATGTCTAACTAAAATACTCATAGAGCATCCCTGAAGAGTTTTGGAAGTCACTATTATAAATTCAGGTCATGGTTTGCAGTTTGTATTTACACAACGCTTGATGGGCTATAGCAAACCCTCTCTTTGCAGCTCCAGAGAGTAAACCCAGATGCTGCCAATGCAGCAGGAGGGTGAGATTGAGACTCCATCATCTATGGAAAAAGTGTCTCTTTGGTCTGGGTCTTGTGCTATTCCGGTCCCTACTGGATCCTTCTCGTATGACGAGGCATGAACCTAACAAAACAATGAAGTCTTCTAGGGCAGGAAAGTGCAAAAAGAGAAAAGCTTCAAAACCCTGAAAACACACCAAGCAAATTAAGGAGAAAAGCATTTGTTATCAGGGGACAACAAACAGCTGTAACAAAGATGATAAGGAACAACCTACCTCCATCTTCACAGTTAGGGAGAGAATATTGACATATTCAAATGCATTTATCATCCAGGAACTACCAAAGTTCTGGCTGCAGAAAGATGTAGTGCAAAACCGTGCCAAGTCTGTTGAGATACCTGTGTTGAGAGCAGTAAGTCTTTAAGCAGGGTAGTAGTACCAGATTTCTACCTGCATTGGTCACCTTTTATATATTCAGAGTCTTCTCATCAGCTTGTCTTACTGAAATCGAAATGCATCACTTAAACACAGTCTTCTTCACATGTAACTTTTCTCCATTACTGTTATTGTACAGAATCACAGAGTGGTTGGTAGAGACCTCTGGAGGTCATAGAATCAGAGTCACAGAATGGTCTGGGTTGGATTTGTCTTCCAAAGGTCATATAGTTCAACCCTCTCTGTAGTGAGCAGGGGAATTCTCAACTAGATCTGGTTGCCCAGAGCCCTGTCCAGCCTCATCATCGAGTCAAACGCCCTGCCAGAGCACAGTCACATAGAGTAGATTGTGCGGGATGGTGCCCAGGAATGTTTTGAATGACTTGAGAGACACCTGGATGCATTCCTGGGTGACCTACTCTAGATGATAAACATTTGAGATCCTTTCCAACCCCTAGCATTCTGTGATTCTGTGAACAGAAGAATGTTCACAGAACATTGTTTCTGTGAGATAGCAATTTCACTTGTTCAGTCTGAAATCTGATATAGTGTGGAAAAAACCTCATGCTCACATTGTCATGTTGATTAGTATTACAGAACTCTGTTTTGTTAAATGCTGCCCTGTATAGAGCTTGGAGCCTGCTGACAAATACATCCTGAAGGTTATGACTACATGTGACAGACTTCTGAACCTCGTGGGTCACTCCTTGACTAGCGGGAGCAGAAAGGTCTGTTTGTGTGCTTTCAAATTCACATCTACAAAACTGTCCAGGTGCAGACAGTATAATCCATTATATTAATGACGAGGGGGAGAGGAAGCATTCACCGTCTTAGCACAGAGATAGCATGATGCTTTTCTGATCTGACTCTTTGCAGAGTTCCAGGAAGCCCTGCTCTGTCTGCAGGGGGATAAACTGTCAGCAAGGCTCAGGTTCACATCTCTTGAATTTGTCTCTCAAACTCACTTCGATCCCTTTCCTCCTTCAGAATCCAAGTAAGTTAATTGATCGTCTGACTTGTTTCTTACACTAAGAACTCCTTGGTTGTGTGAAGTGATCTGTCATTTTGTTACCCTGAGGTAATCTGACAAGAGGATTAGAGCCAGGTGTTTTTCATCCATCCATATTTAATTAGAAATAGCCATTAGCAAGTTTGGGAATTTCAATAATAGTGTGTTTCCTGCTTGCATTTATTTTTTCTTGTCATTGCTTTCCTGTAACTCTTACATTAACCAGTAATGATGCACTAATTGATTGTGAGGTTGTAAATAGGTGACCAGAACTGATGAGTGCTTTGGATTCAATGTGGGAATAGCAAAGCTTGTGACAATTGAGAAATGTGGCCTAATACCAAGCTTTCATATGTTTACCCATACTGAATCACACACTTTTGTTTAGGTCATTTAAGTGGCCTTGATGGACCTTAATAAGTATTTTGGAATAAAATATGCCAGTTAGAGTGTCAGAATCCCAGCCTGTGCAGCTTTACCCAAGACATTTGCACTTTCTGAAAAGTTCATTAAAACACTGAAATCGATTTTCATAAATTTTAGAGTACTGCAATTTTTATTTCAGTAAATGCTAAGTACCACAAAGAGGTAAGCTGCTGTTAGCAGTTACTCTAAATCAGATTGGTTTGGGTACCCTTCCAAAACCAATTTGTGTTCCTTTTAAAACAGTGTGATAATGAATAGCATTAATTGTTAATGTTCACTGTCAGTGTCATTACGGAACACACCCAAACTCCTTCCCCACAGGAAAGCCAATTTGCAGTATGTGCTGAGAAGATAAATGCAAGAAGGCTGAGTGTTATCATTTGTTTGTGATGACTCAAGCTCCATTACTTACTTAGCAGAGTGATTTTGCTTATCTGCTGAAACTCTTGCAGTTCAGTGACAGAGGTCCCTGGCAGACTGACATGAGCTGCTCCCTTTGCATCAGCAGGACTGAATTCAGTTGGGTTTGTACAGACCAAACGCCAGCAGTTGTCTCAGCCTTTCTTCACATGGCAGGGCTTCCTGTCCTCTGAGCATTCTCACAGCCCTCCTCTGGACACTTTTGCAGCCTGTCCACATCTCTTTTGTACAGCAGGGACCAAAACTACAGACAGTGCACCAGGTGTGGCCAGACAAACACTAAGTAGAGTGGGACAATGATGATTTTATCTCTGCTGGTGATGCCCTTGTTGATGCAGCCCAGCATCCTGTTGGCTTTCTTTGCTGCTACAGCACACTATTCACTCATGTTGAGCTTGTTGTTTACCAAGATTCCAGGTCTCTTTCCACAGGGCTGCTCCCTAGCCAGGTAGCTAGGGAGCCATCTGAGCTGCACTCCTGGGTTATGTATTTCCAGGAGCAAGACCCTACTTTTGTCCCCGATGAGCTTTATAAGGGTCTTGCTAGCCCACTCCTTCAGCCTCTCCAGGTCTTCCTGGAGGATGGCTCTCCCTTCTGGAGTGTCAATCTCCCCACTTATTTTGGTGTCATCTGCAAACTTCTTTGGGGTGCTCCCAACATCCATATCACTTATGAAGACGTGCTGGGCCCAATGTCGATCCCTGGGGGACCCCATTTGTGACTGGTTTAGAAAGAACTGTTTACTACCCACTCTGGGTATGGCCTATCAACCAGTTCCCCACCCACCACACAGACCACTTACCTAGGCCATTCATGTTCTAACACCGTTCAGATAACCCTTTGGCCTTTTTAACATCTGTATGAAGTATTTATCAAAGGTGGTGTCACAAAACTAAGCAACAGTTAAAATATATATCCCAAAGCTACATACCACGGGAAGTAGTTTAAGTTATGACTGGTACTTAGTTTTCTTCATGATAGGTTTTACACTACCTGGGGACTATTTTTGCTGTAAAGGTTTTTTTGGGTTAGTTTTTTGGGTTGGTTTTTTTTTCCCCCCCCTTTCTCCTCCCTATACTATGCTTGGGGGCCCACAGTGTTGGTTTTCTTCACGAGATGAAAAAATAACTTCCAAGCTTTCAAGGACCTTTTTTCTTGTGGTGGTAAAGTGCTTACTTACAGTTGATTGATATTACTGATAATACTGATTGATAATTACTGATAATTGATTGATTGATTGGTCAGGCTTTTATTGTATATTGGCTCTAGCTACATCCATGAGGACTATCCATGCACAGAGACCTTGTATAAGCAATTAAGAGGCAGAAGTATGATTTGATGGTTAAATTGCAGAATCTGGAGGGAGTCAGATACTTTGAGATAATACTTCATCACCTCCTGCTTTGAAGAATGAGGGGGTCTTGGGAGTCTTTCATCTGGTGGTTTATGCACACAAGACATGTTGGTAACTTTTCCCAGGAATAGATGAAATGGAGGTTTCTGTTATAAAGCTGTTTGGAAGTGCTGGAATTCACTAGATCAAAATCAAGAATATTGAGAATATGTGCTGTTTTCTCTGGAGGCCTAAAATTTCTAAGGGAAGAATTTCTTCAAAATAGTTTACAACTATCAAAATATTTTCCAGTGCCTGTGATTAAGATCCCTGTACTGGTTGACTCCATTTGTACCCTAACCATTTGAACTTATGCTGGTCAGCAAAACAAAAAGCCTGGGGAATCTAGTGAGATGTGAATCTGAGAGCTTTCTGAAAGCATCTCTTCCCATGGAACTGCCAGATACAAAGTTTGGGTTTTTTTCTGCGAATTGATGAACAGTTATTTGGGAGGGTGGATGGCTAAGAGCAGTCTGAGTGACATCTGGAAAAGGAAAGGAAGTTGGAGTAATGAAACAGAGAAGATGAAGGAAAATAAAGGGCGAAAAGGTGAAAAGTTTAAACACCCAGTAGGAAAATGAGGAGGGAGTGCTGTGGTAGTACAGAATAGCTAACAGGTACCTTTAAGGCAAGGATGTCAGTCTCTTTGATGTCATGGTAGAGCCATCTGAAGGGAGTAAATAAGGAGGGATGCATGTCTCACTGCTACTCGTTAACTGAGTCATGCTGGTGCCTAATTGCTTCTCATGGTTCACACACTCATTTGCAGACTGCCTGAGGAGTCACAGATGGGGAGAACAGCTACCATATCCTTGGAGTGTTGAAATCTCATTGCATGTCTTGATAGCAGATGTTGACATAGGCTGCACCTTGTTAAGAATGTCTGATCAAAGTAGTTGTACTGGAGACCAGGTATCTGTTCCAAACAGCAGTCCATGGGTAGGTAGATGTGTTTGAAAATCCCTTTGGGCTTTTGCAGCTGCTTTATACCACCTGAAGGCCTTAATCAATAAAATTATCTGTACTCATTAGGTTAAATTTAGCAGAGAGTGTGGATTAATTGGAAGAAATGAAGCAGATTCAATAGATGATGCACTGGGACACTGCTGAGCTTGTGGGTGCATGGAAGTGGTTCACAGGTGTTAACTCCAAGGCATTCCTGTTTCATTCTGTGTGGGTGACTAATGACAAAAAGGGGAAGACTCAACTGTACATACTGACCACTCTTGCTTTGATTTGTATCGTGATCAGATTTCAGGTAGACTGCAACTATGCAGGTACCATAAAAGCTCTAAGTGAAACTGTGGGTACTGTGGAAGCACTGCACCACCAGCAACATGGTCTCATTAACAAAAGGAAGGTCAAGAAGGTGTTGAGCATCTCCTGGTGTCTGGCTAAGGTGCAGCTTTGGAACAAACAGTCCAAATTCACTGCAGGACTTGCTCTTTTTTGAGCATCAACAGCCGTGTCACAGGCTATGAGATTTGGGGCTCTGCAGCCTGGAGAAGAGAAGGCTGCCAGGAGACCTGATAGTAACCTTCCAGTATCTGAAGTGGACCTGCAGGAAGGCTGGGGAGGGACTATTTACAGGGTCTTGCAATGACAGGACAAGGGCCATGGGTTTAAACTGCTAGAGGGGAGATTTAGACTGGATGTTAGGAGGAAGTTCTTTCCAGTGATGGTGGTGAGACACTGGCACAGGTTGCCCAGGGAGGTTGTGGCTGCTCACTCCCTGGAGATGTCCATGGCCAAGTTGGATGAGGTCTTGAGTGACTTGTTCTAGTGGGAGGTGTCTCTGCCTATGGCAGGGGATTGGAACTAGATGATCCTTGAGGTCCCTTCCAACCTTACCATTCTATGATTCTGTGATCCTATGATTCTGTGATTTCTCCTCATCTCTCTCATTCTTTAGAGAGAACACATTTTTTTTTTTTTTTTTAACTCAGCCTGTGTCTTGTAACCTCCCACAAAGATGATCTTCCTGCCATCAAAGGTGGATTTTTGGAAGAACAGCTCCCTTTCAGCTCATCTTTGCCTGTTAATTAGGGCTGCAATGTATCTTGAAAGTGAATGCTGTCAGAGTTTGCATGTTTTCTTGAAGTACTCCAAATGTTTCTTCTGGGACAAAGGAACTAGTTCTGATGCAGGCTGCAAAGGCAAGTCTGAGAAACAGAGCTTGGTCATTTGAAGCTCAACAGCATGCTCACCTGACACCCTGTTTCAGGGAACATTTTCTTCATCTGACAATATTGACACCTAGGACAGGCATAGATCTGAGTGTATTTTTGTAGAAGCTTAATTTTAACAATATCTATATGTGTGCACACATGTACATGTGTACTGAAGATGATTAAAAAAAACCAACAAACCTCAAATTCATCATTCTATTCTCAGGAAAACCATAAAGGTTACACTGCAGCTCTGGTCAGGGCATCCTGTACTCCATTCAGACAAACTGTATGAAAACAAATAAACCAGAAACAAAAACCCAGCCACAAAGCCTGGAAGATTGTTGGCTCCAAAATCAAATGACCGAATGGTTAGTTGTATCCTCCAGTGTAGGAGAGGCCACATTTACCTTTACATGAGGAGTCTGAATATACTGATTCAAATTGCCTGGAAAAACCTCCAGGCTCTCAAGAGCTGCTAATACTTATTTTAACATTTTCAACACCTTTAATTGGTGACACACTACACCTGAGGTGTGACTCAACCAAGGATTTACTGGAAGATGGGGAAAGGATCACAAAATAGCTATTCTCACCATTTTCTGCCAGCTTTTAGGCTTTGTGGTAGGCAGAACAGCAGGCCTGCCGATCCCTTCTTTAACCTTATTTGCTCTCGTGGTCAAAACACTCATAGCCTGGCTCTCTCAAGAACCTCAATAATGCTTTGCCTGTTGACAGCAGTTGAGGGCAAGAGCAGAACAAAATGTGAAGCATGTTCATTAAAGCACATGGTTTTGCTTTATTTTAGCCACTGCCACAGAGTGATGGCTGAATAAATGGCTCAATTCAGCCTGTGAAATTCAGAGAATGACTCTCACAGGAAACTAGTGTCCATGCTAAAGTTTCAGATTTAGGATGAATGTATTTGTTTTGTAGGCTTTATAAACCTGGGTGACCCATTTGGGCTCACCTCAGCTTGTTTTCCAAAGGGCCTGTGGGAGAGCTCCAGTTTTTCTGTCTTCTAACAGCATTGAGCTCACAGCCTCACAATTCATGGTAAGGAATTCACTTGAGAAAAAGAAATGGCAAATTCATTTCCTTCCTCGTTATGAAAAATTGAATTTCAGTTTGCTTTCCTCCCTCTCTCTCCTTGGGTGGTTGCAGCAACTGAAAATGTCCTGCCTGTAGAAATGACATCTTGCAGCAGATCAGAAAATACTGCCAAGCAATTATCAGAAAAACCCTTGCACCGCTAGCAAGTCAAACTTCTGTGACTCCTGGTCTCCCTTTGGCACCTCGTGCCACATCATTTGATCTCAGCTCATACAATGCAGCTATGAATTTATAGCTGAAACTTTGCTCAGACAGTGCATCTGGCACCATCAGTTTGATCTGAGTCTGTTCAGTTCACAGAAGAGGAAACGGAAGTGCAGGATTCCTGAGAAAGTTACAGCTGAAACAACAGGAGAGAAGGGATAAAAGGAAACTTCAGTTCAGGGAGGGAGACTGGAGAAGCTGGGCTGAGCTGAACACTCAGGGAAAAACACACTGGAAAGGAGCATGCAGAGGGGAGGATTCGTAAATTCTTAGAATGGTGTAGGTTGGAAGGGAGCTTAAAGATCATCTAGTTCCAACTCCTCTGCCATGGGCAGGGACATCTTCCACTAGTCCAGGTTGCTCAAGCCTCTGTCCAGCTTGTCCTTGAGCACCTTCAGGGAGGGGACATCTACAACCTCCCTGGACAACCTATGCCAGTGTCTCATGACCCCCACTGTAAATACTTTATTTCTAATATTTAGCCTAAATCTACCCTCCTTAAGCTATTCCCATTTCTAATTCAAACATTTTAACTCCTACAGGACCCGAGGCAACCTACTTCAGAGTAAGGCTCACTGTGAAATGTGGTTCCCTCTGAAACAACCCTGAAGTAGCTGTGGCGGTGCAGCCCTGTGGTTCTAGGTCAGCATTGTTACCAGCAGTGGCCATTAAGCAGGTGCATAGAAAACAGTGAGTACAAAGCTTACATAAATGAAACTTTTTGCTGATTTTCTTCCAGCATAGAGCTACTTCAGTTTGGTGTTGTTATACTAGGATTTCCTAGTGAATCTACCTTTCAAGCACTAGTCTGGTTACAATTAAACAAAATAAAGCAATGTGGGAAACAAGAGGTACCTGAAAGTGTTGAGGACATTCTGTGAGTGCAAAAGCTCTAATAGAAACAGCCAGAAGCAGAAACCCGTGGCTAAATCTAGTCTGTGCTTTCGTGGAGGGCTGCCTGGGGCATTTCAGAAAGGTTTGCTGAGCATGCAGCAGTGTGCTGGTTCCATATTTGTAAAGGCAGACAGCTGCTTTGCATCTGGATGCTGCAGATGTGCAGGGCAGCCAATTGCCAAGAGTTTCAGGAAACTCTAAAAAGTTATAAATCCAGACTTACCACAAAGATACAAGACCTGGAGAGATGTGTCCCCTTTTCTCATCTTTCTTAATTATTTTTAGGAGCAAACAGTGCAGGAAACTTAATACTCATCCTCTTCTTCTTTCATCTTATATGTATAGTGGACCCTTATGTAGGTGTAAGACATTCTTAAGGGAGAGAATACAAAAAAATGTGATCCTTTATGTTATATCCTGCCCTTCAAGCTGGTTTCAGCAGGCTGTGGTACCTGAGGAAAGCTGATAAGCCTTATTAAGAATGGGCTGTGGTTGTACCTCAAATGGATCCAAGCGTTTCTCAACACTATTAGCCACTGCACTTCTAATTTCCAGGAATTTCCAGCACACTCTGAGATTTGCCAATTCACAGGGAAGGGAAAGAGTAAACATTATCTTCTGTCTTTCCCATGCATACTTTACATCAAAGAAACACCAGTCTGTATGTCTGTTTACCAATTGCTGTAGCCAAATGCGTAATATCAAGCTGGAGGAGGGTAGATTTAGACTGGACATGAGGAAGAAATTCTTCACAGTGAGAGTGGTGACACTGAAACAGGTTGCCTAGGGAGGTTGTGGGTGCTGTCTCCATAGAGGTGTTCAAGGCCAGGTTTGACAGGGCCTTGAGCACCCAGGTCTAGTGGAAGGTGTTCCTGCCCACTGCAGAGGGGTTGGGACTAGATGATTTTTGTGGTCTCTTCCAGCCCAAACCATTCTGTGAGTCTGTGATTCTATGATCTGTGTCTGTAGAATAGGACCTGTGGCACCGAGTAAGATGAAAGCCCTTCTCACAAAATGTTTACAGACTAAAGATGAGTGAATACAAGATGGAGGTGGGGGTGAGGTGGGGAAAGACATGTACCAGACTTCAGCCCTTCAGCCACCCAAAGCCAGGCATGTTTTGCTCCTTAACCACTTTCCCAAAGCTGTCATTTCAAGTGGTGGCTGAGTTCCTACACTGTCTGCTCGCACAAGCTCACACTCAGCAAAAGGCAAAAAAACCAAACCCACAAAAGCCCTATGAATTGAGATGAGGAATGTTTATTGGTATAATACAAAGTATAAAAGTTCTGTATTTTGCTAGAAATGCAGCAAAATCAGATGATCAAGAATAACAAACCCGAGCTAGCAGCCAGAAAACAGAAGAGACAAACACTCCTGACCCTGGAAGGTGAAGAAGCCCCTGCTTCTCACATTATTCTCCAAACTACAAGTCTCATGATCCTTTTCCTCTGCCAGCCCATCACTGCAGTGGGCATGACATCAGCATGGTATTCAGTACCCATGAACTGATTCATAGAATTGTTTCAGCTCGAAGAGACCTCCAAGATCATGAAGTCCAACCATCAAGCTATCACTACTATGGCCACTAAACCATGTCCCAAAGTGCCATGTCCACATATTTCTTGGGCGCATTCAGGGATGGTGACCCCACCACTTCCCTGGGCAGCCTGTTGCAGTGCCTGACCACTTTTTCAGTAAAGGATTTTTTCCTAATATCCAACCTAAACCTCCCCTGGCACAATTTCAGGCCATTTCCTCTCATTCTATCACCTGATAATAGGGCAAAGAGACCAACGCTCACCTGGCTGCATCTCTTTTCAGGTAGTTGGAGAGAGCAATGAGGTCTCCCCTTACCCTCCTCCAGACTAGGCAGTCCCAGTTCCCTCAGTGCTCCTCACCAGACCTGTTCTCCAGACCCTTCACCAACTGTGATGCCCTTCTGGACGTACTCCAACAACTCAATGTCTTGCTTGTAGCGAGAAGCCCACAACTGAACCCAGTATTTGAGGTGCAGCTTCGCTAGTGCCGCGTACAGCAACACAAGCACTTCCTTACTCCTGCTGGCCACACTGTTCCTGATCCAGGCCAGCTGGACACACTGCTACCTCGTGTTCAGCTGGCTGACTGAACTCTGAACCTTGTGACTACTTTGCCCATCCTCTGCAGCACACATTTTGATGAATTCCAATGAAATAGGAAGTTTTCATCCTTCCTTTTTGCACCTGCTTATTAAAATATGAAAGCCTTCTCATGTAAGCATTTCAAAAAGCCACCAGCTTACCTCATCTGGGTGACAAAGCTGCGTCCAGATTGTTTGAAGTATGACTTGCCAATAGCATACAAATTTCCTGTGCAACTCCTGTTTGCAAAGACAGACTTTTCAAATGCGACAGTCACTTTTGTCTCTGCAGGATGGATCTGTGTGAGATGTGTTACATGCACTGAATGGTGACAGTGATTTTGTTGACAATAGAAAATCAAAAGCTTCAAAGAAAAAAAATGAGTGGCAAATGCACTAGGAACACAAAATGCCAGCTGGTTCTTTCTCCCTGGAGACAGACCTTTCTCTTATATAATAAGGTGGTCCTATTTATGTGTCATAATTTGACAGTATATGAAAAGGATACCTGAAGTTATTTTTTTTCCCCAGAAGATAATTACCCTGGCATTTAATCTCTGCTTCATCTTCCAAATCTTTTCAACAGTTTTGCTCTTAGGTTCTCAGGCAGATCCTACACCTCCCAAATAAAGTGGTGTTTTCCCTGACATGGGCAGTCACTTTGATGGCTTTCATCAAGAGAAAATACTTGCTTATGTGGGGAGATAAAAACACTTCCTACACCAGGTTAAAAAAAATCATCTTTCTTTGCAGCCTTCTGTTATGTCTGGGGAAGTATTTCTGTGTAATAAGTGTCACAGAAACAGCCACAGTGCCTCAGAATGCAGTGGGAACCCCTGGTGCCAACCCTGGCCATCTCCTGGACTCCAGTCTATTTGTCTTCCAGCCCTCCTATATTAATCTCACTGTAAGGGAGTAGAATGATTGCAGGCATAGCCCTGGGACATCCAGCACTTTTGGGAGGGTGCCCATCACCCACTAGAACCCACTTGTCCCCTTCTTCCCTAGTCCTCAATGGTGATCAGAGGGCTAGTACACCTCTCCTATGAAGAGAGGCTGAAAGAATTTGGGCTGTTCAGCCTGGAGAAGAGAATGTTCTGGGGAGACCTTATAACTGCATTTTAATATCTGAAGGGGACCTGCAGGACAACTGGGGAAGGACTGTTTAGAAGGGCTTGAAGTGATAGTACAAGGGGCAATGGTTTAAACATGGAGCAGGGCAGATTTAGGTTGGACATCAGGAGGAAGTTCTTTATAATAAGAGTGAAACAGGTTGCCCAGGGGTGTGATTGAGTCCCATTCTTGGAGACCCTGAAGATCAGATTTGATGTGGCCAGGGCTCTGAGCACCCTTGTCTAGTTGGAGATCACAGTATCACCAGGGTTGGAAGAGACCTCAAAGCTCATCAAGTCCAACCCGTCACCACAGACCTCAAGACTAGATCATGGCACCAAGTGCCACGTCCAAACCTGCCTTGAACACCTCCAGGGACGGTGGCTCCACCACCTCCCTGGGCAGCCCATTCCAGTAGCCAATGACTCTCTCAGTGAAGAACTTTCTCCTCACCTCCAGCCTAAACTTCCGCTGGCACAGCTTGAAACTGTGTCCTCTTGTTCTGGTGCTGCTTGCCTGAGAGAAGAAGGTAACCTCCCCCTGGCTACAACTCCCTTTCAGGTAGTTGTAGACTGCAATAAGGTCCAACCTGAGCCTCCTCTTCTCCAGGCTAAACAATCCCAGCTCCCTCAGCCTCACCTGGATGTCCCTGTTTACTGCAGGGGAACTGGAAAAGATCACCTCTGAGGGTCCTTTCCAACCCGATACAATCTGTGAATCTGTGATGATGTTTCTGAGCAGGCAGTAAAGGGGATTAAGATTGCCTCTAGCCACCAAAAAATACAAATTTTGCAGCAGATTATGATTAGCACCAGACAACAAAAAGGTTAATGGTCATGGCTTCAGGCTCTGAGCTTAACAAAAAATAAACCTGTGCTACTACCCTCAGAGGACAAGGATAATTTGATGGTGAATAGCATCGGTAACTGAGGATCTACGTGCACAGGGTAATGTGCTTCCATTGATCTGTGCATCAAATCATAGAATCACCTGGTTGGAAAAGATTTTAATCTGGCTGAGTCCAACCACAACCTAACATCTCCCTGTAGACAACTGTTAGATCATATCCCTGAGCTCCTCATCTGGGCATCTTTTAAATGTTTCCAGAGAAGGTGACTCTACCACTTACTCGATGAGATGTTATTTTGTCATTCCTAAGACAACAGATTTCTTCTCTCACTGCATCACCCCCTCAAAAAAAAAAAAAAATTACAACATGGAAATTTTATTTATATTATTTTTTGAGCCTTTTACAATCAGTAGGAGGCTGGATTAGTGATCTAGTATATCTTTTATTCAGACCTCAAGTTCTGCCTGCAGAGGCTCTGGGTAGTATATCCAAGGACTTGCAATTAATCTGTTATTTTATATTGGATTACATTTTGAAAAATGCTTGGTGCTGGCAGTTGGGGTTTGACCTTGAGAGCTGCTCAGCTGTCATATGAGCTGTTTAGTAGTGAATTTACAATAGTGCTCAGTTTTGAGCATCTGCCAATGTACATCCCTATTTTTTTAAAATTTTTTTTTCATAGGCCCAATCAGGCTGCTCTCAGGCTTGACAATCTGGGTCCTTTATGAAATACCTTGGTTGGTGAAGCTAGACAATGAACCCCTAAAAGCTGGCCAAAACATTCTGTGATTTCAGTTTTGTTTTTTTAAAAGCAAGTAAAATTAGCAGGATTACTCCAGAATATGCTGTTCTTTCAAAGGTGTAGGTAGGATATTAATGGGTAGCAGAGTTTCAGAAAGATATGTATATAGAATCATAGAATGGTAATGTTGGAAGGGACCTCAAGGATCATCTAGTTCCAACCCCCTGCCATAGGCACAGGGTACAGGTTACTCAAGGCCTCATCCAATCTGGCCTTGAACACCTCCAGGGAGGCAGCATCCACGGCCTCCCTGGGCAACCTGTTCCAGTGCCTCACCACCCTCACTGGAAAGAACTTCCTCCTAACATCCAGTCTAAATATCTGTTCATACTCTTAACTTCATAAACTCCCTTACAGCTCTGTAACATCATAAACCTTCTCTATGCCCAGATGCTCAAATAATTTTGGAATCTAAGACATGTGTGCTTTTGAACCTTTGCCCTGAATTCCCATTAACAGTTATTGAGAACCCAAATCTAGACAATTTTTGAAAGATGGAAGGGCTGGAAAATATTATTCCTGCAATTCTTTTAAACACTTTACTTTGTTACCAGTTGCACATTTCCTAATGCATTGCTAAAGTCTTTCATTAATCTACTGAAGTGTTTAAATTTGTGTTTTCTGTAGAAGACATCCAGGTATATAGAATCATAGAATTCATAGAATGGTCTAGGTTGGAAGGAATCTCTGAAGGTCATTTAGTCTAACCTCCTCTGCAGTCAGCAGGGGCATTCTCAAGTAGATCAGGTTGCCCAAAGCTTAACCTTGAATATCTCCAGGGATGGGGCCTTGACCACCTTCCTGGGCAGTCTGTTCCAGTGTTCCACTATCCTTATTGTAAAGAACTTGCTCCTAACATCCAATCTAAATCTACTTTTCTCTACTTTGAAGCCATTACCCCTCTCCTATCACTGCAGGTCTTTGTAAACAGTCTCTCCATCCTTCTTGCAGGTCCTTTTCAGGTACTGGAAGGATGTTATTAGGTCTCCCAGGAGCATTCTATTCTCCAGGCTGAACAACCCCAGCTCCCTCAACCTGTCCTCATAGCAGAGGGGCTCCAACCCTCTGATCATTTTCATGGCCCTCCTGCAGACCTGCTCCATCAGATCTGTGTCCTTCCTGTGTTGAGGGCTAACTCTGCATTTGGTTGTCAGAGCCTGGTAGGAAACAGCTGTACAAACTTCTCACATCTGTCACAGCAGGATGGAAAGGTCTTCAGGTCTTGGGACTATCTCAGTAAATTTATATCCTAGCACTTTTTATAGGTAAGAGCAATATGAGGTATATTTGATAATGGTGGGGTTTTAGTTCTCTGCAAATATAGTCTGACTCCTCTTTGCCACTTGGAAAAATCACTTTTTCCAGGTTCCATACGACAAGTTTATCTTAGGGCAGTTCTCTGCAGTGTGGAAGATGCTAAGATTTAGATGTGTGAGATGTTCACACATGTGATGCACTGAAGGAGTCCAGGGATCTCTACAGCCTGGGCAGCATCTGCTAGCTTTCTCATGTAAACAAGGACAGGAGGATTGGGAAAGGAAATGAACACAATGAAAATGCAGGGAAAGAAACAGAGTAAATAATTGGAAGGCCCATCTCACTCTCACTTTCTCCTGTTTCCACTGCAAATAAATGCTTAAGGGGAACATTTTCAGCCCACATGTGATGGAGGAGTTATACACAGAAGCTATTCGTTTTTCTCATATTTCTTACCCCATTCCTTAGCAATTCTACTAGGAACTGCTCTGCATGCAAGCCGTGAGCCATCAATTTCCTGCTAAAAATCAGAAAGAGTAGAAGAACTAATTTCATGTTGAGCAAGCCAGTCAGTTATCTGTAAGTGGTTTTTCCCTCCTGACTAGCTTCACTGCAGCCTTTGGCCTCTCTTCGTTGGTTTTCCCCAGCTTTTTCCACAGCAATAGGTAACTGCTGCAGGGAAGCAAACCCCAACCCAGGCAGCCCTGATGACCTCATATCTCAGCTGAACCAGGGGGTCTCTGTCCTGGAGCTGGAGTTTTTGGTCTCGTCAAACTAGAGTCTACTTGGAAAGCTCATTCTTTCAGAGGAGGATGGGACCATTGCCCTGGATTGCTGCAGTACTTCTCTATGAGGAGTAGCTGGGCTGCAGCAGCTTACATTTTTAGAAATTCATCCTGCTTTTGCTGCTGGGGAAGATACATAAACTGTGAAGCTGTTGGCCAAGAAAGTACCTATGGGAACTCACCCACTTCCACAATTTTTGAAGTTGTTCCACTGACAGCAATGTGCCCTTGTGGCCAAGAAGGCCAATGGGATCCTAGGGCGCATTAAGACGAGTGTGGCCAGCAGATCAAGGGAGGTTCTCCTCCCCCCTCTACTCTGCCCTGGTGTGACCTCACCTTGAATATTGCATTCAGTTTTGGGCTCCCCAGTTCAGGAGGGACAGAGATCTACTGGAGAGAGTCCAAGGGAGAGCTATGAAGATGGTGAGGGGGCTGGAGCACTGCCCTGTGAGGAGAGGCTGAGGGACCTGGGTCTCTTTGGTCTGGTGAAGAGAAGAGTTAGAGGGGATCTAATCAATGTTTAGAAATATCTGAGGGCTGGGGGTCAAGAGGGAGGGGTCAAACTGTTCTCAGTTGTGCCCTGTGAGAGGACAAGGGGTCATGGGTATGAACTACAGGGCAGGAAGTTCCACCTCAACATGAGGAGCTTCCTTACTGTAAGGCTCATGGAGCACTGGAACTGGCTGCTTAGAGAGGTGGTGCAGTCTCCTTCTCTGGATGTGCTCCTTTGTGGCCTGAGCAAGATTCTATGGTCCTGCTCTGGCAGGGGCATTGGACTTGATGATGTCTGGAGGTCCCTTCCAACGCCTAACATCCTGTCATCCTGCCTACAAAAAACATCTGAGAGGCCACAAAGTGGAAACGTTAGAGTTGGCAGCCAAATTCTATGAAGATCAATGCCAAATTTTCTACTGATTTTCCCTGCTCCAGACAGGGAAACGCACTGAAAAGTTCAGCTGCAGTCTGTTGCACACTGATATATTTGAAGTACTCAGGGAACGTGTGTCTGCTTATTGTAAAAGGTGAACAGATTAAACTACTTAAGAAGCTCCAGAAAGCCTAGATTGCTGTGGGAACCTTATTTTATTTTGGTGACATTCAGTTATCTCATTGAACTTCTTTCTTCTTTTTAAAAATCTGGATTTTTGGGCTCATTTTCCTTCAAAATTGCAGTTTTCAGAAATGTACGTAGTTGGTTGAAAATGTTTGATGTTGTTTTCACTGAGAGTGTAGAGAAAGACAGACTTTGAAAGCAGAAGAACTAACAGGCAAGGCAAAGCAAGATGAAAGTAGAGCTTTGTGTTCAGAGTGTGTGGCCATTCAAGATGAGAGCCCAGCACACGACTGCTGTTTTCTTCCCATCCATTTGAAGTGTTTTATTCTACCAGCAAGATCCAAGAGAAGTTCATCACAATATTTTTCCACCCTGAAATGCTCCCCCAAATACCCTTCCTTTCAATTTTGGTGAAAGAAGAGTGAAGCCTTCTTCCTAATCTCTCTAAATATTTGGCCGCATTTACAATCATTGAATCCTCCTTATGACTAGGCAAAACAGAGCAGGGCCAAGAGGATGATCAGAGGACTGGGGCTCCTCTCCCTTGAGGACACGCTAAGACAGTTGAGGTTGTTCAGTTTGGAGAAGAGAAGGCTCCAAGGAGACCTTATTCTGGCCTTCTAATATCTGAAGGGGGCCTACAAGAAAGCTGGTGAGAGACTTTTTAGGCTGTCAGGTGATCGGACTGGGGGGAATGGATCCAAGCTGGAAGTGGGTAGATTCCAATTGGATGTTAGGAAGAGGTTCTTCACCATGAGGGTGATGAGACACTGGAACAGGTGTCTGGGGCAGCTGGTGGAAGCCCCATCCCTGGAGGTTTTTAAGGCCAGGCTGGATGTGGCTCTGAGCAACCTGATCTAGTGGAAGGTGTCCTTGCCCATGACAGGTTAGAACTAGACAATCCTTGAGGTCCCTTCCAACCCTGACAATTCTGTGTTTCTGTTTGAAATCAGTTATCACCACCTTGAATGTGCCACTCATTTTCTACCTTTCCTGCTGGGAGGAGGTGAAGGAGAAACAAAACTCCACAGAACTGGTTCTTGTGTTTAAAGCTATGGATGCAATAAAGGGTAGGTTGAATGTAAGACAAGTCACCACAGCTGCTTTCTGCCCTTTCTGCTCTGTCATCAGAAGGTGCTAACAAAGAAATATTTGTCCGCCAAAATGTTCCTCCCACTCACCTGCACACGATTTGATTGCAAGAGACATTTTCATCTTTGACACTGCAAAGACATGAAATATCTGTGTCCTTAAGAGAAGGTGGAGGTGGAGCAAGCATCCCCTCTCTATCTATCTCCAAAGTGTAATAAAAGGGCAGAACATTCTCTTCATACTAGATTTAATTATTTAACACATGCTATGGAAATTAAAAATCCTTTCTCCATGCTTTCTTCTCCTTTTCCCATCTCCCTTTTTCTGAAAAGATAAATTAGTTCAGGTGTACTCAGAGTTAAGCACAAACGTAAGCTCCACACTCCTTTTGATGATGGCTCAATGGTACTGATGGCTTAAATTCAAAGAAGTGACCAGAAACCACTTCATGTTTCTGGGCATTTTTAAGTTTTGGGAGCATTTTTTTTGAATAAAACGTACTTTGTAAGAATGTGCCAGAGCAATTGCCTGGCTGATTCCTGAGCCAAAGTGGCCATTATTTTATTTGTTTCTGAAAATATAGCTTTGAAAACAACTTGTTCATTTGGACATTCATCATCTGATTCACTATTTTATATTTTTATTTTTATAATACATTTTTATTTTTATAATGATGGCCCAGATTTTATCAGCTCATTCTTCACTTTTAGTTCAGAGATTAGGATGTAACTGAGGTTCTCCTAGAGTGACACTGAATGTTTGGAGGACAATTCTATCTTGTATATGTCACAGAAAATAACTCCCTGTCTTTTAATTTCTAGTCATTATTTCAGCAGTAAAGACTAAAGTTACAATCCTTAACCACTCAGTCCTGGACCAATGTGAATTAATAAGGGTCCATTGAGAAGTCAAGGGTGATGTTTTAGTGGAATGTCTACCTTACAATGGTGTTGAAGCTATACAGAGCTTAAGGCTGGGTACTGCAAATGCAGGGAGAAGATACAAGGCAGGGGCCAAGGAAATAAGGAATCTCTAGACGTCCCTTCCAACCCCTATCATTCTGTTACCTTGAGAAGGGACAGCTAAAATGATACTAAAGATGTTTGCATTTCTTCCAAACCAGTGGCATGAGCCTACCTCAAACTAAGCTAAGACTGTATGGATGCTATGAAGTCTGGTATGCTGTGAAGGTTGATCATGTTGGAGACAGACCATCCCAAGGGGACCCAGGGCTGAGCTGAAGACCACCACAGAGATACCCAGGACACGTTATTTTTGCCTGACTGCAGGTAGGAAGGGAAGGGGACCCTGGGCTGCATTTCCTGCTGGTGGTAAACAGAGCAAAACCATGCTGCAGCCAAACCCAGAGCAGAGGATGGAAGGGAACAGCTGGGATTTGAGGAATGAGAACTGTAGGTGATGGTTTGACTTAGGTGTAGAATCAGTGCTTGTGGCATCCTCTTTCAGTAGCCTCAATTACTACAGGGAGGATGTTTGTGAGCATCCCCTTGGCTCCAGAAACCTCCTGTCTACCTCTTTCCATTGCCACCTTTATCACAGCACTTACAAAACTGCCATTTCAATAGAAAAATCCTGTCATTTGACATAATCTTATTTTAAGTCACCATGTTTGCTTCTACACAGTCCCCTGCCACTTCCCCTACAAGAACATATTGGTTGTGGTTTCATCCCTGACTCATTGCTGGGGGAAACTCTGGTCACAGTGGAAAGCCACCCAGCTGAGAATATGTGGAGAATATGAGTAGTTTTCTTCTTTTCAGCACTAACAGGAGACACTAATTTCTTTGAGGCCAGTGTTCCTTGTGCAGCTTTTGGGAACCTCTGCTGATCTTACAACTTGAGTATGTCAAGCAGTGTAAGAACACCTAGCAAAAGGTGTCTTGGTTACTATTTTTATCAATGTAAAAGGCAGAAAATATACATGTATATATGTTTTACTACATCATGTTATTGAAGTACTTTTGGTGATGTGATGGAGTGCACGCCAGAAATGAATGCTGCAAACTGCAGCCAGTTCAGTGACAGAGCAGGAACTGCAAACCTGGGTAGAAGATGGCTCTATTGGTTGTCTGTTCCTTTTACATTTCTTCTCTTAATGCAGTCGTAAGAAAGTGCCATGCAAAAAGGCAGGTTGAGTTATTCTGCCTGCAGGCTGGGGTCAGCTGTCCCTGTTTAAGGCTTGGTGTCTCTGATGGTGTGCACAGCATGTACCTCTTCTCAAGTGCCAAAGCACACAGCACTCCAGGAAAAGTCGTAAACAGCATGGGTGATCTTCAGGGCATCACAGCAGGGTACACAGAGGGGGATCAAATGGTAGCATTTGGAGAAGCTGAGTCAGGTATATAAAAGACAAGGTTTCTTTAATCAAGGGATCTGCCAGACACAAAATGATGCTTTTGTGCTGCTGCCATTCCCCTTTTTCATCTACAGAATGTTGGCTCTTTGTCAATTGTTTCTCCTTCACCTATTTATACTAAAGATGGTATTAAGTCCAGATGAGTTTTCCCTTCCCTCTAAGTCTACCTTCTCACAGCAAGGGATATTGTTAAAGACAGGTCTATATAAAACACCCACTGAGCAGACTTGGCATGATACATCCACTCTGTTGTGAAGGCTCATCCCTGCAAATGGAACTTCTCTCCTTCAGAAACAAGATGCTCATGGTCACTGAAAGAAGCCAAGCTGAGGAACCACCTAAGGCTAAGGATTGCACAGTTGGGCAGCTCAATAGGAAATAACCTCAAAGATTTCACAGGTTCATAGAGTTGTTTTGTTTGGAAAAGACCTCCAAGTCATCCAGTCCAATGCTCAACCTAACACAGTCATGGCTGTCCCAGTTCTGGGCCCTGAGCTGCCCGGGACTGGAGAACGGAAATGCCACTGACTCTTTTTGGAGAGTCAGAGTGAAGATAGTGCACACCCATGGGAAGCTTCAAGGGAGATTCTGTTTACTGGTGCATCAATGCAAAAGGCAATCAGGTGGAATTAGACCTCCATGAGTCAGCCCAAGTCTATCAGACTAAAACCATTTAGAACCCTCCACTCCTTCCACCACAGCAGGCCTGAGAGCAGGCCACAACTGCCCTCCCTGCTTAGGCCTACAAGGCAGCTCAGAATCCCCTGCCAGCTGGGAACCTGCTCCCACACACATTGAGGTGAGTGGGGACACTGCTCTGCAGTAGAGAGGAATGAGGGCGGGGAGGGGGGGAGGGAGAGGACAGGACAGAGAGCAAAGAGAGAGTGGACAGAGGCGGGGTGGGGGGGTGGGGTAGTATCAGCCAGACACTGCCTTACAAGCTGTGATGCTGGAATGTGGAGTAGAATAACAATATTACAATATCCCAGGAGGAGACTTCATCTCTGGAGTTTTCTTAAGGGAACATAGACTCACCCTGAACTACCACAATGGGCATTAAACCATGTCCCAAGGTGCCATGTCAGCCTTCTGTAAGCTAAATTGGAATCCTGTTTTCTTATAAAATAGTTTCTTTTCTCAGTATCTAGAGGACTGAGTGTCACCAAGGAGATGCTGTTTATAAGCAGTTGCATGAATCCACAGATTTGCCTGAGTCTAAGCAGTCACTAATGCCACCTGGAACTGTTGTGAGGTATTTTTCTGCGTGAGCCTGGACAAACAGAATTCGCACACCTGTCTCCTAGGTTCATCAGCTTGAAGGCAAATCACTAAACTCCCCACCTCATTAGCCTTTCACCAGCAGAGCACAGCTTGCTTCCCCTAGCTCTAGACACAGCTGATAGCCCTTTACCAGTGATGGTAACAGCAACCAACCAGGACCCCCAGGCTCATTACCACGTGCTCCCCCCACCTGGGGTGGGGTGGGGCTCAGCCACACCTGCAGCCTCATTTAAGCTCAAGCTCAGGCCCAGGCACCTAGAACCTTCTTTGAACTGAGCACTGTTTCCTGGATGGGTCACAGACAAGTCAATGGGGTAAGTCACTTTTCTTTTTGTTCAGGGAACACTTTTTCTTCTGTGCAAGGTTTCTGCGTTTCATCACTAAGTTCCTTCTGCCTGGTAGTAACTTGCTTGGCAAAGCTTTGCAGGCATTGGGCTTGAGCTTAGCAGCAGGGAAAGAGAGGGTTGGTTTGTTCTGATAACTCCTCTGACTGCCTCCTTAAGTGTTTAATAAGGGTGCATCAAAGAGAATTGTGTAAATTAGTTGCTTGTGAATTGTGAGCTGTTATCTTTCAGTCGTGTGTGTGGAATCCCACGGCAATGCATGTGATGTGTTGTTGTCCAGGTACTGCCTTGTGATCCAGTGTGTAGTGAACAAAAAGCTCAGCTTCAACAGCACAAGGTTTTAGTACTGGTTCACTGAAAAGCCCTCATTAGTGTAATTTCATTGAAGAAATCTGCACTAACTTTAATTGGACAGCCTTTGAAATTTCCAGGTAACCTTTTTTGTGTGTATTTGTGGTTTTTTATCTGTTTGCAACATAGAGATCCTCGTTTCAACTCCTACTTAAGGTGAAACTTAGGTCATTCACAAATCATTTTTATGGGTAGATGTGCAGTATATTATTCTGTCTGAACCAAACATCCTCTCTTCTAAAATAAATGCATGCAGTGTTGTTTATTACATGAAGAGATACAGACAGATATCTGTAATTTATGTATGGTCTGCTGGAATGGAAAGATTTGGAGTCTGGAGGTCTGAAAGTGCTGATCCACAGTGCCTGGAGAAAAGAACTGATATGAAGCATTTACAAAATTAAGGCTTATGGTTTTTAAACAAATCTGAAAATAGAGGGCCAATGAAACAGGGAGAAAGGCAACATGCTGAAGAAAAGGTGAATTTATTCATGGGACTCTTGTGTGCCAATTATTCCTCATCACAAAGCCTCCTGAGCTTTTTCTTGATCAGAGTACATAATTAGGGACTAACCTACCTCGTTCTGATCTGTAACTCCATTCTTCTCCTCTGTGTCTGGTAGGGATCTGATTTCTGAGCATGAAAAGACTACAGTTGACTGTACTGGATCAAGTCTGTGAAGAGTGAAGTAGAAATACTGTAGTTTTTAAGTGTGGGTTAATCATACTGCAGTACAAGGTTATCAGGCAATGGCTAAAATTCAAGGAAACCAAAAAGAAGCCACTCTTAGGTGATTTATTGATAATGCAGTTCAAATGAGGGGAAGAGTTGCTCTTTCTTTTCTCACTCTCTCCCAGAGCTAATTTAAAGATGAAGCTATTGGTGCAATGGTGATTTTCTTTACTTCTTAGCACGTTGTTAGCTACTTAGCTACTACTTTGCTTCAGTGTTCTCTGAGCTGTGTTTTTGTGTCAATATGGAGACTTGAAGGAAGTAGTCAATAAAAGAGAGGTACAGAGGTTGATATGAAAAACACCCCTGTCATGATTTTGGGTCCAGCTGCAGTGGAAGTCACGCATGGCTGCTTGCACAACTCCCTCCCACCCCAGTAGGATGGGAAGGAGAAATTTGGAGCAAAATGCAAAGCCCTGCAGGTTGAGATAAGGAGAATGTAAGAGAATAATACAAAACCCCAAATGAACTACTGGAATAAAAGCAATAGTAAAAAAGTGCTATCTAAATCAAGTAGTATAAAATACAGTGTGATCACCCAGTGCAGCCTATGGTTTGCCCATGCCAAAACCTGCCACCACTACTGATGTCCAAGCCAGCCCCCACCTCATCTTTCTCTCTCCCCCTTACCCCCTCTATATTGAAAGCCTGATATTTATACTTTCAGAGCCATTGGCTGGCTCTGTAGGCTGTCCTGGGCATGGCTGCTCCCAACTTCTTGTGAAGAAAATGAACCCTATCTTAGCTGAACCTAGGACAACCCCCTAAATTGTTTTTTAGGTAAGCTTAACATTTACCAGTAGAGATGTACCTTCCCTCTGTGCACTGGGCATGGTCTGTGTGTGGTTGCTGTCCTGGCAAGAGTGGAACAAGCCAACCCCTAAACAAACCACCAAATCAAAAGCTAACCACCAAACAAGCCAACCCCCAAACTCCTGGTAGAAGATGCTCCTGGTGGATGAGAATTGAGCAAGTAAGGTTGGAGGAGGAATATGGACCTTAGTGGGGAATTTAGAAATGTACAAAATACCTCCCCAAAATCACTCAACCCCACAAAACCCCCCAAACCTCTTATATGGAAGCCTTTATCTTTACTTGAAGATACAAATGCCCTTGCAGCTGCACTTTGTGTGGTAGGCAGAATTTGAGAGACTTCTGAATGGTTTGAGATGGTGCTGCAGCAGTACTAATGGATGGTGTGAAAACTGGGTTCAGGTCAAAGCAGAACTAAACATGGCTCTGTGCTTACAAATGCTTCTTACAAACAGGAATGCAAGCAAGGATAGACCTCTTTGCAGAGGCCACACAGACTGTAATAGGAACAGTGCTGTCAGGGAAAAAAACAAAAACCAAACAAATCATGATCTCTGACAGTTGACTGATGCAAAGTGACATCTGCTAAGTGAAGGACCGGGCCCTTTGCTGCTGCCAGCCAGCCATGCAACTGGGGAATCACCTCTGCCAACTGCTCTGCTTTGCTGTACCAATGATGGGGCTCATTCCAGAAGCATTAAACCAAAGAACACAAATGCAGTCAGACAGCATCAGTGAAGTCATCATGAAACATGAATAAGGCTGTGCTGGTCCAGCACAAACCCAGCAAGGAATATTTTCATTTGCCAGTGTCAGTGCTGGGGGAAAGCTTTGCTGCATTGCTTGGGGTGGATGAGCCTGCATGGAAATTGTTGTCAAGCATATAGCAAAGACTTCTGTGTGTCAGAGAGCAGTGTGCAGTATTACCTAGGTGAGGGTCAGAGCAATGACAAACACTGATGAACTTCACTGGTAAACAAGACTTAAAGCAACCCCACAGCCACCAGTGGAAAAGTGTTATTTCAGACCTGCAGGGCTCTTCTCCAGGGAGATGAGATGAGCAGAAGCCCAACTCATTGGACCTAGAGACTGTCATATGTAGGCCTGCCTTTGAGTAGCTGCGCTTGCACTTTGCTTTACCATGGGGTCAATCACCACACATTTGCCCAAATACTGCTTTTTACTATGTGTGTGTGCACGCCTTTGCAGTGGGTGACTTCTGAATGTCACTAATTCACTCTCCGCTTCCTGCACTCTAGAGAGGAACTTGCTGCATGGCTACTTACTGATTTCTTGAGAATGAAAGCAGCAGGCTATACAAAAAATATTTAAAATACTGAGCTTTGGAAGTCACCAGTGTTTGTAGTTCCTGTTGCAATAGCAGTGGCTTGTAGTTCCCACCCCTGCCTGTCCTTGAGAAATGCCTAACTCCAAATAAGCAAACTTAGCCCTGTCTGTTAATGCAAACTAGAAGGCTTATAACTGTTAATATTGCCATGATCATCATAAAGCAGATGTTAGACAAAGAGAGACTTTACAAAGGGAGATAGGGAGGAGTGAAAGCAACAGGAGTGGTGTGCTTACCACAAACCATGTCTTCATCAAAAATTGATGAAACAAAAGGGCAACAAAGATGTAAATCTCAGAGGTGCTCTGAATTTGATGCATAAGTAATTCTGGACATCAGGAATGGACTTAGCAAGAGTGTGCTGCGAGTGTGGTATTTCAGCTGGGGACAAGCAGAGCTTGACAGTGTGGAAATATAAGAGAATAGTGGCTTGGATGTTCAGTCATGGATGGACATCATCTGTTAGATTCCTGACTTGGTAATGAGCAATGCAGGGTTTTTTTTTTTTTTGGGAGTGTTGAACTCCATTTCAGCCAGCTCCATCTGGCTTCTATCATAATTATTAGATGTGCAGAATTCAGGTTCAATGCCTCAGGAATGTTTGCAGTTTAGCCCTGCATTTAGAAATCTGCATGTTCACAGTAGTTTGCTAAGTGCTACCTGGAGGTAGGGATGTTGTGCTAACGCGTAAGGTACCTGCATAGAAATGAGGTTTACTGTGAGAACTTCCTGTGCATCTCTACTTTGTGTCATTGTAGAATCCTTCTCTGAGGGACTTGAGCTACTTTTCTTTGCGGTCTGAGCCGCATAAGTTTTCAGATCATTGTTCTGACTAGCTACTGTAATGGGAAGAGACAGATAAACCAGAAGGCTGGCAGGCAGAGGTGCCATTGTGTAAACACCCAGAGAAAGTATTAAGAAGAGTGAGTTAGTTGTTGTCAGTTCTTGATAGGCTCTTTTTGAGAAAGACTAATGCCAAAGATTGCAACAACACTTTGTCAGAAGAGGAGACAGTGAGTGATTTGTCAGCTTTTGGGCATGTATTGGTCTTTTATGTATTCCAGACAGAAAATGCAACTATGTTAAATGTCTTAATGGTAAAAGGGAGGCACTGAACAGAAATGCAGAGCTCTGGGGGTGTTCAAGAAATGTGTGCACATGGCCCTTGGGGACATTTGGGCCCATGGGGAGGGACTATTTACAAGGTCATGCAATGACAGGAGAAGGGGCATTGGGTTTAAATTGGCAGAGGGGAGATTTAGACTGGATGTTAGGCGGAACATCCCACCCAGTGAGGGTGGTGAGGCACTGAACAGGTTGCCCAGGGAGGTTGTGGCTGCTCCCTCCCTGGAGGTGTTGAAGGCCAGGTTGGATGAGGCCTTGAGTGAGCTGTACTAGTGGGAGGTGTCCCTGCCTACTGCAGGGGTTGGAACTAGGTGATCCTTGAGGTCCCTTCCAACCTTACCATTCTATGAGTCTATAATTTGTTATAGAATACCCTTACCACATTTTGACTGGCAAGAGCCCTGCTGAACTTGCTGATTATTTCCCACTATAATACTCTAGTTGGATTTACTTGAAATTTATAACAATTTGGAGTGAAATGTGCATTGTGGGGCTGTGAGATAAAAATGTGAGCAAAAAGTTTCGAAGGAGTTTGAAGGCAGCTTTTAATGAACATTATATATATAAAGTTTGCTTTCTCTTGCTATGAACTTTGGTTTCTCTTTCAGAAACTAAAAGACCTTTCAAGTTTTTTAGACCTTCTCTTGTTGGGAAATCTAAAATTTTCATGAACTTGCTGAATTGGAAGTTCAACTGATGAAAAAAAAACAGATTATTACTGTGACTGTCTGAGAAAGTGTCCATCCAATGTAACTTTTCTGCTGTGTATGTAATTAAAACTATAGTGAATTGCAGTACAGTTATGGATGGCTCTCGGGTACCTGGCTTGTGATGCTGTTAATCAAATCGGTGGTGCAGAGCAGTCAGCTGCAAACCAGGACAATCTGTTACACAAAGTAAGAACTGAAATAGTTATTTCTTCTGGCTTAGCTGGTGGTTTTGTCTCCTTTAGTGAATCATGAGGAATAGAATTCTTAGTATCAATTCAAAGTTGTGTCCTTCAGTGTGATGCAATTATTCCAGATCTTAGAACTGGAGTTCAGCTGACAATTCTATTGTCGTATCCTGGGCACCACAGAATCTAACAGCTGTTTTGGAAAAATGATTAGTGATAGTGAAAACAATTAATTGCAAAATGGCAATATAGAATGCATGCAATTCTGAGTGAGTTGCATCTCAGTTATTTGGGCTTCCCAGTGAAGCGCAGCTTTAAGGATGCGTCAACAAATCTTGTAGGTATAAGAAGCAAACTTCATAGAATCATAGAATGGTAAGGTTGGAAGGGACCTCAAGGATCATCTAGTTCCAACCCCCTGCCATAGGCAGGGACACCTCCCACTAGTACAGGTTACTCAAGGCCTCGTCCAACCTAGCCTTGAACACCTCCAGGGAGGGAGCAGCCGCAACCACCCTGGGCAAACTGTTCCAGTGCCTCACCACCCTCACTGGAAAGAACTTTCTCCTAACATCCAGTCTAAATCTCCCCTCTGCCAGTTTAAACCCATTGCTCCTCATCCTGCCATTACAAGACTTTGTAAATAGTCCCTCCCCATCCTTCCTGTAGGCCCCCTTCAGATACTGGAAGGCTACTCGAAGGTCTCCTGGCAGCCTTCTCTTCTCCAGGCTGAAGAACCCCAACTCTCTCAACCTGTCCTCATAGCAGAGCTGCTCCAGCAAACTTGCAAATGAGAAGAAGTGTAACTCATCTTCGAAACAGTAACCTCAAATCTGGTGTTTGGCAAAGTTGTAAGCCAGGTAAAAGCAAGGTACTGTTACATGAAGTGTCTAACACCTTTGATAGGTGTTTGTACCTGACCTACTTGGCATGTGAGTGAATTACTTTTATGGGGTAGTTCATGAAATATTCACGTTGACTGACGTGAGCTTTCTCAGATGTATTAGTGAAAGACTCAACAAAGGATTGCAAATGCCAAGCCTGAGATGAGCTAAAACATCTCTAGGGAGATGCTCTGGGAAATGGTAATGGCTCTTGTCCTTTTAGACACCTTCCCTTGCAAACAGCATGAGAAAGTACAGTGTGGTGAAACTGCCTGGGGATGCTACAGTACAGCTACCCCTACAGAAAAGTTAATTCAGAAGGAAATGAAGACTAGCAGAAGATGCTTCAGCCCAAAAAGGAGTAAAATATTCTCACCCTGTGGAGGAGGTAGGTGGAAACAGAGGAAAGGAGTATGAGCTGGGAACTTCCAGAAAGGAGGTTTACAGATTTTTATTATTTGGCAAAAGGGAGCTGGGGGCGCTCAAGAAGCCAATGCATTTCTCTTTCATAAATACGAAAGCATGTAAATTGGATACATGAAAATGCTTTGCAGCAGGCAAATGAGCAGAAGAGAACTTGTTCAGCAGTGGCTTTCTGCAGAGATCACAAATTGTCGTGAATCTTTCTCTGCACAACAGTCACCCTGCAGTAGCACAAACAGTTCCTGCCTGTTTAATGACCAGGAAAAACTGATATGCTGGAGAAAAATTTGGGAAGAGGAGGGCTGAGAAAAAGGATCAGAACACCAGATCCAGCTCTGTTCTAGATAGGAACATCCTCTTTAGGCCCAGTCACTACTTTTTTGGTTTTTTCTCCCTTTTTATTTTATTTCCTCACTACATCTTAATGTTAAATTACTCACAGCTTTGCAGTACCCTTCCTACATCCTTTTCTGTCACTGCTGCATCAGTTTGAAAGTGTCCTGAATATGGAGTTATTTAATGGAGACATAGAATCATAGAATTTCAGGGGCTTGAAGGGACTTTGAAAGATCATCTGGTCCAACCCCCCTTCTAGAGCAGGATCACCTATACCAGATCACACTGGAAAGCGTCCAGACATTTCTTGAATGTCTCCAGAGAGGGAGAATCCACAACCTCCCTGGGCAGCTGGTTCCAGTGCTCTGTCATCCTCACAGTGAAAAAATTCTTCCTCAGGTTCACATTCCTGTATTTTTTTTTTTTTTTTTTTTTTTTTTTCCCCTAGCAGTTCATGGTTCTCATCTGCTATATTCATTGTTAGGAGTTTTATTCACTAACTAGTTCCTGCCTACTTCTGCTGTTTAATCTTTCTAGAAACTTGACTTCGTTTATTTCTTTGGTTTTGTTAACATCCAAAGGTTTTAAACAGAGAATCTACTCCTGAATTCCTCTCTCAGTCTTCACTTAACTGCGATGGTCCTGATTACTGCATTTCAAGTCTTGTTTTCTGCATCAAAAGCAAGCAGAATATTCTGCTAATTCTTTAGTTCCTTTGTTTCCTAAATAGTAGAGAGATCAACTGTGATTTCTGTGGAGTATATCTCAGTGTAATGACTCATTCATTCATCAACACACAGACATCTGTTACATGAGGTGCATGTCAAGCCAGTCGCTTGTGAATGTTTGAATGTCTGTGGATATCTTGTGGGTATCTTCTCTGGAGAGGCCACAGATTTCTATATAGCGATCCTTTTCATGCATGGAATTTGTTGTTGGTTCCCCCTCTCTGCTCTGAACATCGGAGATTCATTCACCATGTGCCCATCTGATGTTTGTCTTTCTGACAAACAGGAGGATATTGCTGACTCCCTGTCATTACCATCAATCACTTCCTGCAGCACTGTCAGCTGCTTGTTCGCACCTCATCTCACACTTGGGTAGATGATCATTGCTAACTAAATGTAGACTCTTTATTTGTCCTCCTTTGTTTTCAGTCCAGTCCTGTAACTTCTCAAGAGTATTCTAAATTTTGTCCTAAGCAGTCATAGAAAAGCATATACAAAATGCACATTGAGAATACAAAATGCACTCAGAGGAGATTCATCACTGCAGAACAATCCAGTGGAAGGATCATTGTGGGTAAATGGAGACCTCAACAGTGAGGCTAAGAAACACTCAGCAAACCTTATTAATCAGGGAGCAGGGCTGTTGAAAGGACATTTTGAAGTAAATGTCTGCTGTGTGGTTTTGTGGTGGCTTTTTGGAGGGGTTTTTTTTGTTTGTTTGTTTGTTTTGTGTGTGTTTGTTTTGCTTTTGTTTTTAAGTTTTGGTTTTGTTTTTAATGCAGCAATACCAAAGTACATCATCACAGGAAAAAAAACTGCAGCCCTCTACATTTTCCTGTGATGCTAATTGGATGTTAAGGATGCAGAAATAAAGGCTCAGTTGCTAACAAAACAAGTACTTGGAATGAATCAAGATAGGAGTGAAAATAGTTGGGAGCAAATGGCTTTTCTGAGAAAAATAACATATATTGGCCTCATTTATGAAATTCAAAGTTGTGGTAACACTTTTCTGCTTCAAAAGGGGTTACTTGCTGTGGCTTTTCTAATTGCCATCAGTTCAACCTTTTCAGCAAACAAACAGGCATGGGAGGGAAAAGAAACACCTCTGTTCTTGACATTTGGGTTCAGAATTTTACTAGTCTAAGAGGGCCAAGCTATGTCTTTTTCAAATATTAAACCATGTACTGAAGAGCTTTCTTCTACAGGAACATAATATATAAACACAACTATTGATTTCTACCCTTAAAAACACATGTAGGTACTTTACTTGTCTGAACTACTGCTACTGGTGTAACTTTACTGCACACAGCTACTGTGTTGTTTGAAATTAATGTTTTGTTTTTGGTTTTTTTTGGGTTTTCTTTAGCTAAGAAAAAGGGGGTGGGAAACTGCAGAAATCAATCTTCATACGAGGTCTCTACTGGTGTCTGCAGAAGGCTTAGGTGAGGTGTTTATTGACTTGCAGTTACTAATTTATGGGACTAAAGGCTGTTTATTGTTGGCAGTGTTATTTGCTTTTAGCCAGTTCAATTTGTTGTGATCTGGGGTTTGTGCCTGGGAATGTAATGCATCATTATATTAGTCATAGTGATTGGTGAGGAAGAAACAAATGAACGTTTCATGGAAAGGTGGTGATACAGTAAGGGAGGGTTTTGCACATACCCTCAAAAGTAAGCTCCAGATCTTCTCTTCACAGCAGCTTTTGTATGTATTTCTTCTCTTCCTGGGTTGTGCCAGTGTGACCAGGATCAGAAAGCACAGCTCCCCAAAAATCCTCACCTTTATTTCACCTGAGGCAGCAAAGCACTAAAATTATATTGCCTGAAAAGATACAGAGACTTCTCTGATGCCAAACAGATGTGATCAGAGACGTTTGTGATGAGAGAGGTGCTGCTAAAAGAAGGAAGGCTTAAAGCAGATATTTTATATTCCTTCCCATTAAAACTGTTTTCTCAAAGGGGCAGGAGGGAAAAGAGAAACATAAACCTAAGTAGCTTGTGCCTAAAGCTTTGAGGGGGTAACACTGTGGTAGCCTAAAAACTGATCGAAAGCAAACAGAATTCAATAGCTTCCAGAGCTGTTGATTGATTAGGACCAGGCAGTTGAGTGCTCTCCGACAGCTGGTAAGGACTGAAAAACAGAATAGATGATTTGGGGAATACATGTTTAACATTGCAAATCCCTCTGACCTTTGAAGAGCTACTTTTCCTCCTAGCACTCAGATTCTTTTTTCCTCACCTTTTTGCAAGGGTGTGTGAGAAGAGTGCCCCTATTTC
The DNA here is from genome assembly GCA_013396675.1 of Eubucco bourcierii. NCBI lineage: Eukaryota > Metazoa > Chordata > Aves > Piciformes > Ramphastidae > Eubucco > Eubucco bourcierii. Next base: position 83,166 of record VWZE01022366.1, read on the forward strand.
ATTCAGGCTGCCTGTAAACTCAAAGGGAATAATAAACAACAGGGAAAGTGATAAACAAGCAGAGTGACATAGACTGGGCAGACTAATGATAAAGATTACAGCATCCAAGACAAAAACTCTCCAGCCGCTAGTTGATGGACCACTAAAACTATAGGCATAGCCACAAAGAATTTCAACCTGGACTTTGTAACTGGTAAGAGGGGGAAAAAAAGATTAATAGGGACATTATGGGATACTAAATATTGAGAGGGCACAGTAAGGGGCTATGAAGATGATTAGGGGACTAGAACATTTTTCTTGTGAAGAAAGGCTAAGGGACTTGGGGCGTTTTAGCCTGGAGAAGACTGGGGTGGGGAGGATCTTATCAATGCTTATAAGTATTTACACCTTGAGTACTGTGTCCAGTTCTGGGCCCCTCAATTTAAGAAGGACATTGAGGTGCTTGAGCGTGTCCAGAGAAGGGCAACGAGGCTGGTGGGAGGCCTCAAGCACAAGCCCTATGAAGAGAGGCTGATGGAGCTGGGATTGTTTAGCCTGGAGAAGAGGAGGCTCAGGGGGGACCTTCTTGCTGTCTACAACTACCTGAAGGGTGGTTGTAGCCAGAAGGAGCTTACCTTCTTCTCTCAGGCAACCAGCACCAGAACAAGAGTACACAGTCTCAAGCTGTGCCAGGGGAAGTTTAGGCTGGAGGTAAGGAGAAAGTTCTTGCCTGAGAGAGTCATTGACTGCTGGAATGGGCTGCCCAGGGAGGTGGTGGAGTCACCGTCCCTGGAGGTGTTCAAGGTACGTTTGGATGTGGCACTTGGTGCCATGGTCTAGTCTTGAGGTCTGTGGTAATGGGTTGGACTTGATGATCTTTGAGGTCTCTTCCAATCCTGGTGATACTGTGAGTGGGTATCAGGGGAATGCGGCCAGTTTGGTTTTTTTCAGTGGCACCCAGTGCCAGGACAAGGTGTAATGGACACAAACTTGCACATGGGAGATTCCATCTAAACATGAGGAGGAACTTCATTACTGTGGAAATGCTAGAGGATTGGAACAGGCTGCCCAGAGAGGTTGTGGAGTCTCTTTCTCTGGAGTCATTCAAAGCCTGCCTGGATGCCATCCTGTGCAACCTGTTCTGTGAGGGCTAGACTAGATGATCTGCAGAGATCCCTTTCAACCCAAATCATTCTGTGATCTCCCTGGCTTGTTTACACTCAGATATGAATGTGCCACTGTGAACAGCACTAGCCATTGAAAGGTGTGTCTGTCAGCAACGCCTTGTAGATGCTTGTGCATGAGTGACTCTGAACCATCCTTTGATTTGATTAAGCCCTGCTTCAGAGGCAGCTTTAGAAGCAGCTCATAAATCAAGAGAAAAGGAATAGGATCTGGTGGTGTGGACGTGCTGTGCATTTCAAGTGCATCAGGCTACGGGCTCCATGGTGGGGAAGCAGAAAAGGTTGCAATTACCAGAAAAGCAGCAGTGTTTTGTGTGTGCTGAAAAGGACAAGGCAAAGGGAAGAGCAAAAACCGGCAGCTGCTGGAGCAGATTGAACATTGGATGGTTTTGCTTGCTACAAGGACAAGGGACAGGTGGAAAGACAGGTCACTCCTAAAAGACAGTGGCATGTGACAGTCTCAGTTTTAGCTGTTCCCTCCTTACACAGCCCTTCAACACCATACCACTGTGCTTTGGACTCCAGGGAGTGCAAAACACAGCCTAGTCCTGTACTAGAAAATATCAATGGGGATGGCTTTCAGGGCAGCCACCAAATGTGTCCCAGGGTACTTCAGATCATTTGAACAGGAAAAAATTCTTTAGAATGGCATTTCATGGCATTCATAAGCTATTTGTCCTTGTCCTGAGGGACTCAAAACTGAACACAGTGCACAAGGTATGGCCTCACCCATGCTGAGTACAGGGGAATGATAACTTCCCTACTCCTGCTGGTCATACTATTGCTAGTTCAGACCAGGATGCCGTTTGCCTTCTTGGCCACCCGTGCGCATGCTATCTTATCTTCAGCCAACTGTCAATCAACATCCTCAAGTCTTTCTCTGCTGGGCAGCTTTCCAGTCACTCTACCTCAAGCTTGTAGCATGCCATAGAGTTGTGACTCCAATGCAGGACCCAACAATTGTTCCGTGAAACCCCTGTGCATGCTTAGGGACACATTTGCCATCCTGGAACTAGATTAATTTACATTATCTGATGTTACTTTGTAGCAAACTGGACAAAGATTGAGAGAGAAGCATAGCTGTGGGCATGTAGCTTTTTGTGCACAATTGCAGCAATAATGTAGTGTAATTTCTCTTGCTAGTTCATTTCATCAGGTTTTCAACATTTGCAAGCCTTTTAAAATGAAAGGACATGTACAGGGGAACTTGTTATAAACATGCCTCAAGATGCCATTTAGAATAATTGTGATGCTCCAGCCCAGCAAAAACCTTTCACATCGAGGAGAGAAATAACATTTTATTAAAACAGGAAATGTCCACAGCAAAGACTAACATTAAATGACTACAGGAAGCAACATAAAACTCACATGTTTCAAAATTCACTCCTTTTGGTGAGCACGCAGACTCCATTCTGGCATGATTGTGCTTTGAGTGCTCTTTAGTGAACTAAAGAGAAGTTATTTTAACCTGGAGAAGAGGAGGCTCAGAGGAGATCTTATTGCTGTCTACAACTACCTGAAGGGAGGTTGTAGGCAGGTGGGGGTTGGTCTCTTCTCCTAGGCACCCAGTGACAGAACAAGAGGACACAGCCTCAAGCTGCACCAAGGCAGGTTTAGGGTGGATGTTAGGAAGAAGTTCTTCACAGCAAGAGTGATTGGCATTGGAATGAGCTGCCCAGGGAGGTGGTGGAGTCACCATCCCTGGAGATGTTTGAAAGGAGACTGAGTGAGGCACTTAGTGCTATGGTTTGTTAATTAGAAGGTGTTAGGTGATAGGTTGGACTTGATGATCTCAAAGGTCTTTTCCAACCTGGTTAATTCTGTGGTTCTATTTAAGGGGCAGGGGTGGTGACAGTAGGAACTGTCAATTCTATATTAAAGTCAGAGTTCATTACTTAACTCAGTGCTTTGATACTGTAGGGGAATCAGAATCAGGGATTGGGGAAAATAAGTGGTCTCTGAGGTTACTGGCACACATGCTTCTTTTTCTAAACAAATACGCTGGAAACCAGTGTCCTTTGAGGGAGTAAAGGTGTAGAGTGGGACTACTGTTTTCTTGCAGGCTTTGGTGTGGCGCTCTATCATTCAGAAATCTGAAGTTCACTCTTGGAACTGCAAGACTTTTACATAGATGAGGCATGATGGAAGAATATTTCACCTGCTAATCTTTAATCAGTGATACAAGTTCATCTAGACAGAAAGCGAAGGAAAAAGATTTATTCCATCTTTATGACTTTGTGAAACCTTTTAATAGGGCCAGGAATATGGGAGATGGGTCACAGAAAACACCAATGAAACTCTCACTCCTGTTTGCTCTGTGAATTTTATATATAGCTTAGGGAAAACTGGTCTTCAGTTTTCACATTCTTCTAGTTTCCAGATAGAGTTGATCTGGAAACTGATAGGTAAAAAACTTTACAGTGATGGAAGGGATAAGATCATGAAATGGAGCATTTCAGTTCAATCTGGTCATTAAATGAATTACATGAGACACTGGAAGAAAAATTGCACATCAGCTCTTGTTTCATAATGATTTGTGATTTTTGAAACTCTCCAAATGCTAATAAATTTTGTCCTTTCTGAAGAGGATAACCATGCTTTTGCTCTAACATAATTTATATAAGCATCTTTTACTTAAAATGGCTAATACATGTGAAACCAATATAGTACTGAGAGTAAAAACGGAGCAGAATTCAGAAGATGAGATTATCATTTCTTGGCCAGGCTCGGCAAGCTGTGAAAGCTACAGCATTGCAGAGGATGTGGCAACAGCAAAGGTGGTCAGATCAAAACAAAAATGTGTAGAAGATTGCAAACCAAACCAATGAGTCCAGCCATGAGCTAAAAGAAGCAAAAGATTGACTCAAACCAGAAATTATGTAGTCTTGGAGCAAAGAGCACATGGATGACGTGGAGGGGATAGGCTAAAAATAAATGATGGCAAAAGGATAAATTGGTCCAGACACCTCAAGACAACAGGGAACTTGTAACTTGAGCCCAGTCTGTTCAGATGTGAAGTCTGAGCTGGAAGATAAGGGAAATGCAGATAACAAGTGACATGAAGCATTCCCCTCCCCTGCTCCCAAGGACAAAAAGGATGCAACAGTGACAGCTGGGACCAGAAGTCAGTGAGAGGAGCAACTCAGGCATCTGCAAATGCTGGTGCTGCTGGGCTGGATCCTTCCCCACGAGGCTGTAACCAGTGGTGGCCACAGCTGAGGAATCTGACGCAGCAAGAGCTGAACCATGTGCCAGGGAGCCACCATAGTGACAGACTACTTTTCGCTATCATCTCCCTCAACTCTATTTTCTCTCCATGGCAATATAAAGTTAGGTAAAACCAAGTTCGAGGTCCTGTACCTGGGTTGGGGCAACCCCAAGCACAAATATAGACTGGATGGATAATGGATAGAGAGCAGTGCTGAGCAGAAAGACCTGGGGGGGGGCTGGTTGATGAAGCACTTGAGATGTGCCACCAATGTGCACTTGAGCCCAGAAAACCACTCGCGTCTTGGGCTGCATCAGAAGGTATGTGGCCAGCAGGCTGATCAAGGTGGTTCTGCCACTCTGCTCTTGTGAGATCCCCACCTGGAGTATGGTGTACAGCTCTGGAGTCCCCAACACAAGGATGACATGGAACTGTTAGAAGGGGTCTAGAGAAGGGCCATAGAGGGCTGGAGTACTTGTCTTATGAAGACAGACTGAGACTTGGGATTTATCTTGGAGATCAGAAAGCTCTAGGGAGACCTTTTAGCAGCCTTCCAGTATTTGAAGGGGCCTGTAGGAGAGCTGAAGGGCGACTTCTTACAAAGGTGTGTAGTGACAGGCTGAGGGGTAGTGGCTTCAAACTGGAAGAAGCTTGATTCAGATTAGACATTAGGAAGAAATTCTTTCCCATGAAGATGGTGAGGCACTGCAACAGGTTGCTCAGGGAGGTTGTCACTCCGATTCTAGAAGCATTCATAACCAGGTTGGATGGGGTCTTGAGACCTAGTAAGAAGTGTGCATGGCAGGGTGATTTGACCTAGATGAGGTCACTTCTAACCCAAAATATTATTTGAAAATGAGAATTAATCTGGAAACATTTCTCATCATGGGGTACTTGGTGTCCTTTCTTCTGTCTGGCTTCCTGCCCCTGAAACTCCTCATTTAAATCACACAGAAGATTGCATACTAATCTACATTTTTGTTAGAGAGCCGCAAAATAAGACCTTGTTTGGGAGATCTGGCAGTGACACCAGAGTAATTCTGCATGACCAGAGTTGGAGAATCAATCTTGACTATTCAGGAAATCTTCTCTAAATGCTGATACCATTACTTCATAGTAAATTAGAACTGGTTTTCTTGAGTCAGGTACTAGGCTTTGATTGGTTCTGGCATGGTCCACGGTGCAATTATTTCATGTGGGTTGAGAAGTCAGACTGTTCAAAGCACTAACTGAGACCAGAACTTTGCTCCATGAAGAATACTTGGTGTTCTGGCAGAGTCAGTACAGGAGGCTACTGAGTAATCCTGCAGTGAGCACTGAATGGCATTTTTCATGCTTTGGGAGACAAAGGGCATGGCATTAGGAACACTACTTCATCTGATGGAACCTTGAAGTTCAGCTTGTACTTTGTTTGCTAGCAGTCAGAGCAGATAGGACAGTCTCACCCTTCCAAAAAAGGGCTTTCCCTTGCCTGAGATCTTGGCACTGCTTGCCTGCTGCTCCATTACAGTCTTTATCATATATTTAGTCTGCAGGATCCTGACATTTTGACTTTCTTTGCTGTCACCCCAAGAGAACTGAGGACCACAGCCACAGAATCACAGAAGGTTAGGGGCTGGAAGGGATCTTGAAAGCTCATCCAGTCTAATTCCCCTACCAGAGCAGGATCACCTATACCAGAGCACACAGGAACGCATCCATGTGGGGTTTGAATATCTCTAGAGAGGGAGACTCTACAACATCACTGGGCAGCCTGTTCCAGTGTTCTGTCACGCTCACAGGGCAAAAATTCCTCATGTTTACATGAAATGTCCTATGCCTCAACTTCTACCCATTACCCCTTGTGCTGTCATCAGGCATCACTGAGCGGAGCCTGGCTCCATCCTCTTGCATTCACCCTTTACATCTTTATGCCTTCCAGTGTCTGAAGGGGGCCTACAGGAAGGCTGGGGAGGGACTGTTAACAAGGTCTTGTAATGACAGGATGAGGGGCAGTGGGTTTGAACTGACAGAGGGGAGATTTAGACTGGATGTTAGGAAGAAGTTCTTTATGCTGAGGGTGGTGAGGCACTGGCACAGGTTGCCCAAGGAGGCTGTGGCTGCTCCCTCCCTGGAGGTGTTCAAGGCCAGGTTGGAGGAGGCCTTGAGTGAGCTGTACTAGTGGGAGGTGTCCCTGCCTATGGCAGGGGGTTGGAACTAGATGATCCTTGAGGTCCCTTCCAACCTTACATTCTATGATTCCATGATCGTTATAAGCATAAACAAGGTCACCTCTCAGTCTCCTCCTCTCCTAGGTCATCTAGTCCAAGCCCCCTTGCCAGAACAAGGTCCCCTAAAGTAGGCTGCACAGGACAGCCTCCAGACAGGCTTTGAGCATCTCCTGAGGTGGAGATTCCACTACCTCCCTGGGCAGCCCATTGCAGTCTCCCTCCACCATCAGTATGAAGGAGTTCCTCCTCGTGTTTAGGTGGAGCTTCCTATTTGTGCTTCTTGTTCTGTCGCTAGACAGTTGTCTTGCTCAAAATCAGTGCCAATGCCTCTTGTGTTAATTCAAGAGGCACTTGGTCCCTCACCAGCTGCAGGCAGCCATAAATTGACCCTAGGCTTTATTTGTATGATGATTTCATCCACTTTGTGCTGAAAAATTGGAAGCACCCTTTTTGGGTGATCTGCTTGAGCCTTTCTGTGTACCTTTAGTAACCTTACCATGAGATGCAGCAGATAATGCTCTGTTTTTGTAGCCTCAAGCTTGGATGGTTTGTTATGACACAAGTAGTTTCTGGGCAATTTTTTTATGCTCTGGAAGACTGATGATTAACAAATATGCAAAGAGCAATCTAATCAGGAAAACAAGTAGTTATTCTTAACAATGGAACTCTGGTTTGAGTGTTTTCACAAAACAGGCCAAATTAGAGAACTAATTGTGTTCTAATGGTCAGAGTTTGTTGCCATTTCTGGTCTTGTAGGGAAGGCTGTTTATAGGAAAAAAAAAAAAATCTTAAAGAAATAGTCTTTCTCTTTTCACCTGTATGGAGAATCTCAAAAAAGAAAGAAAACTACAGTGTTTCTCACTGCTGAGAGGATTTTTTTTCCTCATTCTGACAATTTCAAAAACCTGACCAAACTGACAACCACCTCAGACTGTTGCCCTATTTCTTGCTGTTGCTATCTAGATGCAGTTAAGACTAGAGGCTTGATCGTGGCAAAAGGTACTAGCAAGGAAATCTTTGATGGTTCAAGCCACATCACACTATCAGGCAGAATCAATGAAAAGCAGCAGATCACTTCAAAGGCTAATTAGAACCATGCCTTTAGCAGGCATTTCCCAGCATTGTTGTGAAACTAGAGACAGCTGAAGGTATGCACTTCACATCACAAGTGCTACTCCTGAGTTTTCCAACAGGCACTTCAGTTACAAAGAATAGGGGCTTTAAAGTGCATCTTAGTAAGAAAGGCAGGGAGATTTTCATATAGATTACTCAGAACTGGCTGTGCTAAGAGCAAAAAAAAAAAAAAAAAAACCAAATGAAAAAAACAAAACCAAACCCAAACAACAACAACAAAAACCAAATCCCAAACCAAATCTCAAACAAAATCAAAGCGGCCATTCGTTTGAGATGAACAGGCATCAATCACCAAGCAGGGTGATCACAGTATGTTGGAAGGGACCTCCAGAGATCATCAAGTCCAACCTCCCTGTGATAGCAGGACCACAGAATCTAGTGCAGATCACACAGGAACATGTCCAGATAGGTCTTGAAGTTCTCCAGAGAAGGATAGTCCACAACCTCTCTGGGCAGCCTGTTCCATGACCCTTACAGTAATCAAGATCTTCCTCATGTTGAGGTGGAACTTCCTGTGATGTAACTTATCCCCATTGCCCCTTGCCCTATCACAGAGCACAACTGAGAAGAGTTGTTCTCCTCCCTCTTGACCCCCAGCCCTCAATAAACATTGACCAGATCCCCTCTAAGTCTTCATACCAGACCAAAGAGCCCCAGGTTCCTCAGCCTCTCCTCACAGGGCAGTGCTCCAGCCCCTTCATCATCTTCGTAGCTCTCCCTTGGCTTCTCTCTGGTAGATCCCTGTCCCTCCTGAACTGGGGAGCCCAAAATTGAACACAATATTCTAGGTGAAGTCTCACCAGGGCAGAGTAGATTGGGAGGAGAACCTCCCTTGAATCTCCCTGATAAAGTACCTCCTGGACAGGCTGGCTCTTTCCCACTCTGCCTTTGAATACCTGCACAACTCAGAAACCAGGACAATTCATGGACAATTCAGCACTGCAGAAGAAAGATGACAGCTTTGCAGAGCAACACAGAGTAGCTGAGGATGTGGGATTAAAAAAGTAGAATCTCATGGTCATGTCTGCGTGCATTGTGCTGCCTTTGTAAGGACCTGTGAACCTGCACTGCTGTCTCTTTCTTTTTGTACGTGCGTCTTTAGTGGGGACAGGGATCTACTGGAGAGAGTCCAGTAGAGTCCAAGGGAGGGCTACAAAGATGAAGGGGCTGGAGCACTGCCCTATGAGGAGAGGCTGAGGGACCTGGAGCTGTTTGGTCTGGTGAAGAGAAGACTTGGAGGGGATCTGATCAGTGTTTATAAATACCTGAGAGCTGGGAGTCAAGAGAGAGGGGACAAGGGGCAATGATATAAACTATAGCACAAGAAGTTCCACCTCAACATGAGGAAGAACTTCATTACTGTAAGGGTCATGGAGCACTGGAACTGGCTGCCCAGAGAGGTTGTGGACTATCCTTCTCTGGAGAATTTCAAGACCCATCTGGATGCATTCCTGTGTTACCTGCACTAGATTGTGGTCGTGGTCTGGCAGGAGGGTTGGACTTGATGATCTCTGGAGGTCCTTTCCAACCCCTAACATTCTCTGATCCTCTGTGCTTACTTGGGAGTTTCTAAAAAAACCATATAGCCCAGTGGACTTTGGGGCATGGTTTAATGGCATGATGGTGTTAGGTCAGTGGTTGAACTCAATGGTCTTAGAGGTCTTTTCCAATCAGAACAGCTCTGTGATTCTATGCTTCAACTCCCAGAAAGATCTTATAACCCACTGGGAGGAAGTAGCGTCTGAGAACCTAAGACAGACCTGGAATCTGTCTCCAGGAACTCACTCTTCAAATACCCAGAGACCAGTCAAACAAGAATCTAAAATAACCACTTGAGCACTTTGTGGCAAGCTGCTGCCAGCAAGAACTAGTATGAAAGAGGCCTGGAATAAACTAGATTCTAATTCTTACTTAAGTACCCAGCAATGCTAGTGGTTAATGCTGCACCCATGTCCAACTTCTCCCTACTGTAAGCAGTTGAAGAGGTAAAAAAAAGACTTTGCAAATGGCTTTATAACATAGCAAAACTTGAGTTTATGGTGATAGGTAATAGTCATGGGCTGATTTAAATTTGCTGATGTGTATTCAACACCATGCTGATGTCTGCCAGCTTCAAAATGGAAGTGCTGGCTGAAACAAAGTATCATGGGGCTTGAAGTTTAAATTTCTACATGAGAAGCTTCCTGTTCGGGTTGCTGCTTCTGGTTTTGGAATGTTTTTTCCTGCTGGGCTGGCTGCTGTGTGCTTGGTTGTGAAGGGGGACAGAGTCTCTTAGCTGGCTTCTGCTTTATGTGTTTTCCTGCAAACAGGCTAAGGTGGCTCTTTGGTGCATCATCTCATTAAATTCCTTATCTCAACCCAGAAGCATTTTTGTGTTACTTTCCCTCCTGTCTGTGTGGAGGAGAGGAGGCTTGTGAGAAAGGCTTATGTTAATCAATGACAGTGATGTTTTCCCCAATATACATCAACCTCACTAATTTCTTTCTCTGTTTGTAGCCTTCATGTGCTCTCCTCAGTCTTATGCCACAGTAACAACAACGAGCTGATGGCAGTGAGCAGATTTGTTGTCTCTTCAACAAGAGAGGTTTAATTTTTAAATCACACTAAGTCTTCTAGATTTTCACTTTCACTACTTACTCCAGACAGAGAGACTCTCTTTTTGTTTTCTGAACTTTCAGTGAGGGAGAACTAACCAAGTGCATGCCAACTTCATAAAATTCAGTAAGTCCAAGTGTAAGGTCCTACACCTGGATAGGCACAATCCCAAGCACAAATAAAGGCTGAATGGTGAATGGCTGAGAGAAGTCCTGAGGAAAAGGACCTGAGGGTCTGGGTTGATAAAGAACTCAACATGAGACTCCAGTTTGCACATGCAGCCCAGACAGCAACAGAGTCCTGGGCTGCATCAAGAGCAGTGTGGCCAGCAGGGCAAGGGAGGGGATTCTGCCCCTTAACTCTGCTCTCCTCAGACCCCACCTGGAGTCCTGTGTGCAGTTGTGGAGCCCCCAGCCCAGGAAGGCTATGGAGCTGTTGGAGCGGGTCCAGAGGAGGACCACAAAGATGCTCNTGGGAGGTGTTCCTGCCTATGGGAGGGGGTTGGAATTAGATGATCCTTGAGGTCTCTTCCAACCTTATCATTCTATGATCTGGACTAAGGAATCGAGTGCACCCTCACATTCATCTCCTTGAGAGTAGGAAGGCTCTGCAAAGGGATCTGGCCAGGGTGGATTGATGCGCCAAGGTCAACTGTATGAGTTTTAGCAGAGCCAAGTGCCAGGTCACACTTGGTTCATACCAACCCTCTGCAGTGCTCCATTCTTGGGGCAGAGTGGCTAGAAAGTTGCCCAGCAGAAAAGGATCTGGGAGCGCTGCTTGGCAGCCTTCTGAACATGAACCAGCAGTGTGCTCAGGTGGCCAAGAAGGCCAAAAGCATCCTGACATACATCAGGAACAGTATGGCCAACAGGAATACAGAAATATTAGTACTTGGCACTGGTGAGACCACATCTCAAATACTGTGGTCAGTTTTGGACCACTGCAAGAAGGACATTGAGGTGCTGGAGTGAGGCCAGAGAAGGGCAACAAAACTGGTAAAAAGTCTAGAGGGCAGGGCTTATGTGGAGTAACTGAGGGAACTGGGATTGTTGAGTTTGGAAAAAGGAGTCTAAGGAGAGGCCTCATTGATCTCTGCAACTCCTTGAAAGGAGGTTGTAGTGAGGTCTGGGTCAGTCTCTTCCTAGTATCAGGTGATAGAAGAAGGGGAAATTGCTTGAACTTGTCAGGGGAGGTCTAGACTGGATATTAGAAAAAATGTCTGTACTGCAAGAGTGGTCAGGCCTTGGAACCAGCTGCCCAGAGAGATGGAGTCACTGTCTCTAGAGGTGTTCAAGAAACATGGATCTGGCTCTTTGGAATGTGTCTTAATGGCTGTGGTGGTCTTACACTGTTGATCTTCAAGGTGTTTTCCAACTAAAGAATTCTGTGATAATGCCTTCTACTTAATGGGATTCATGTCCAGTAGGAGTTACATGCAATGCGAAGAGAAAAGGACATAACTTTGTTTTAAGCAGTCCTTTACTCAGTCCTTAATTTATCCTTCTACATCCCTTGCATATTATAACATTTCACCTTTAATTTTTGATGAAAAGAAATCAGGAAAAGAGTAGTAGGAGTCAGTACCAGTGTTGCCTACAGTGGTGTTTTTATTAAACTTCTTTCAGTGTGATCAGTTTAGTTGTATTTGATGAATTTTCAGTTTTCTGTCTCCAAGACACAAACCTCTGGTGTCTGAAGTTTCAGTCTGTTGCTGCCTTTGACAACTCTGAGAAGTTGACTGATTGTCCACAAAGTGGACAATGCTGGTTTGAGAAATTGCTTTTCTGAATTGGAAGTTGTCAACTTCATCCTTGTGGCGCTGCACTGAAGGTGTGATCCAATAGGAATTAACCCTGCTCAGTACCTTTCATTATAGATTTGCTGCTGGAGGAAATTCAAGTGTCTTGCCTAACTTTATTAACTTCTACTAGTTTAAGGCAATACTCAAGGAAGGGTAAGGAAAATCAATGGTATGTCTTTACAATTCACATTTTTCTGTGCTGGGTGTGTGTAATGTTTCAGCTATAGACTTGGGGATGTGTGGTTGGAAAGCTGTGACTCAGAGAGGGACCTTGGTAGTTGACTGAATAGGAGTCAGCAGTGTGCCCAGGTGGCCAGGAAAGCCAATGGCATCTTGGCTTGTGTTAGAAACACTGTGACCAGCAGGAACAGGAAGGTGATTATCCCCCTGTGCTCAGTGCTGGTGAGGTCGAACCTCAAGTACTGGTCCCCTCACTACAAGAAGGACATTGAGGTGCTGGAGTAGGTCCAGAGAAGGACAACAAAGCTGGTGAAGGGTCTAGAGAACAGGTCTGGTGAGGACTGGTGAAGGAACTGGGGTTGTTTAGTCTGAAGAGGAGGAGCCTGAGGAGAGACCTCATTGCTCTTTACAACTCCCTGAAAGAATGTTGAAGTGAGGTGGGGGTTGGTCTCTTTTCACTAGTATGAGGTGATAGAACAAGAGGAAATTGTGCCAGGGGAGGGTTAGGTTGTTTATTAGAAAAAGGAGTTTAAAATTACTGAAAAGTATGGTCAGGCATTGCAACAGGCTGCCCAGGGAGGTGGCAGAGTCACCATCCCTGGAGTTGTTCAAGAAAGGTGTGGATCTGGCATTTCAGGACATGGTTTAATGTCCATAGTGGTTATAGGCTGACAGTTGGACTTGTTGATCTTAGAGGTGTTTTCCAAACAAAAACATCCCAGGGTTAGGATCAGTCCCCTGTGATGGTGGTGAATGTGTAGCTGTAAAGGAGTGTGTCTAATTGTTGTTTGGGGACACATCCCCTGAAACCAGCTCTACTAAAGGTCTCAGAGTATTGGCAGTCATGAGATAGATTCTTTGCTAGGTTCCCACTGTGAAATCAGGTCAGCAGATGATCAACTGGTCCTAGGCTGTGCTCTTAAGAGAGTTGGGCATGATATGAGGGATTGGGTAAAAGAAAACTGTATTATTAATTTTCTGTAGCAATAACAAACAGGATACAAACATCATACACTTTGAGTTTGTGCTGGCAAGTCCCTATGTATCACTATAGGTTGGGGACTGACCTGTTGGAAGGCAGCAAAGGCAAAAAGGATCTAGGGGTCCTAGTTGATGGGAGGTTGACTATGAGCCAGCAGTGTGCTCTTCTGGCTAGGAGGGACAATGCCATTCTGGGGTGTATTAGAAGGGCTGTGGCTAGTAGGTCGAGAGAGGTTCTCTTGCGCCTCTATTCTGGCTTGGTGAGGCTGCATCCAGAGTACTGTGTCCAGTTCTGCCCACCCCCCAGTTCAACAGGAACACAGAACTGCTTAAGAAGGTCCAGCACAGAGTCACAAAGATGATTAAGGGAATGGAACATCTGCCCCTGAGGGAACTGGGGCTCTGCTGCTTGGAGAGGAGGAGACTGAGATGTCCTTGTTCGTGTTTATAAAGATGTAAAGGGTGAGTGCCAAGAGGGTGTAGCCAGGCTCTGCTCAGTGATGCTTGGTGATAGAACAAGGGGCAATGGGTGGAAGCTGAGGCATAGAAAGTTTCATGTAAACATGAGGAGGACTTATTTTCCCTGTGAGGGTGACAGAACACTGGAATAGGCTGNAGCAAAGGCAAAAAGGATCTAGGGGTCCTAGTTGATGGGAGGTTGACTATGAGCCAGCAGTGTGCTCTTCTGGCTAGGAGGGACGATGCCATTCTGGGGTGTATTAGAAGGGCTGTGGCTAGTAGGTCGAGAGAGGTTCTCTTGCGCCTCTATTCTGGCTTGGTGAGGCTGCATCCAGAGTACTGTGTCCAGTTCTGCCCACCCCCCAGTTCAACAGGAACACAGAACTGCTTAAGAAGGTCCAGCACAGAGTCACAAAGATGATTAAGGGAATGGAACATCTGCCCCTGAGGGAACTGGGGCTCTGCTGCTTGGAGAGGAGGAGACTGAGATGTCCTTGTTCGTGTTTATAAAGATGTAAAGGGTGAGTGCCAAGAGGGTGTAGCCAGGCTCTGCTCAGTGATGCTTGGTGATAGAACAAGGGGCAATGGGTGGAAGCTGAGGCATAGAAAGTTTCATGTAAACATGAGGAGGACTTATTTTCCCTGTGAGGGTGACAGAACACTGGAATAGGCTGCCCAGGGTGGTTGTGGAGTTTTCTTCTCTGGAGATATTCAAAACCTGCCTGGATGCATTCCTGTGTGATCTGGTCTAGGTGATCCTGCTCTGCAGGGGGGTTGGACTGGATGAGCTTTCGAATCCCTGAGATTCTATGATTCTAGATGTGAAGTCTGTCATTGTGCATAATTAAGTTTCACAGTATCACAGTATCACCAAGGTAGGAAGAGACCTCAAAGATCATCAAGTCCAAACCATTACCACAGACCTGAAGACTAGACCATGGCACCAAGTGCCACCTCCAAACGCACCTTGAACACCTCCAAGGATGGTGACTCCACCACCTCCCTGGGCAGCCCATTCCAGCAGTCAATGACTCTCGCAGTTAAGAACTTTCTCCTCACCTTCAGCCTAAACTTCCCCTGGCACAGCTTGAGACTGTGTACTCTTGTTCTGGTGCTGGTTGCCTGAGAGAAGAAGGTAAGCTTCTTCTGGCTACAACCACCCTTCAGGTAGTTGTAGACAGCAAGAAGGTCTCCCCTGAGCCTCCTCTTCTGTAGGCTAAACAATCCCAGCTCCCTCAGCCTCTCTTCATAGGGCTTGTGCTCGAGGCCTCTCACCAACCTCGTTGCCCTTCTCTGGACATGTTCAAGCACCTCAATATCCTTCTTAAATTGAGGGGCCCAGAACTGGACACAGTACTCAAGGTGTGGCCTAAGCAGTGCAGAGTCCAGGGGGAGAATGACCTCCCTGCTCCTGCTGACTACACTATTGCTGATGTAGGCCAGGATGCCATTTGCCTTCTTGGCCACCTGGGCACACTGCTGGCTCATGTTTAGGCGAGTGTCAATCAGCACCATTGAAAACTTCACTATTTCATGGTCACTACACCCTAGGCAGAGTTTCCTTAGAGTTTGTTCCCTCTGAGCAGGAGTAATGGCTTGTTGCAGCACATCTACTGTTACAGAGAGGACCAAACCTCAGCTTGTATGGTATCACAAAGTGAATTCTCCCTGGGAATCACTCATGTTAGTTACTTCAATCAGTGCTTACGAGACTGAATCCCCAAGCTGCAGCCTACTCCTGCTTTAGGAGTACAGCCCTCTGGTGGTCCTTAATCACATTGCTTCTGAATAGCTGCATAACATCACCAACTCAGCTGTGGGCCCTGACCATTACCGGGTTGCCCTGAGGGTCGGAATGTGTCTAGGGGAGAGAGACACATGGATGTAAATCAGCATCCAGCTGTGATCCACTGCATGGGAATTGCCCACCAAACTTTTGCATTTGCTTTAGAAATCACAGACTGTGTGCAAGAGTGCTTAAGAAATAGGACTCATGGAATTGGGAGAGACCTCAGAAATCATTGCCAGGGCATTGAGGCACCAACAGGTTACTGAAATATGCTCATATACTGTCCTGATAGGCATCAGTAAACCTTGTCTTTCCTATGGGCAGATGGAAAAAAAAATATCCCACAGTCCTGAGAGATGTTTGCTTAGCCTGATCTTAAAAGTGCTTCATTGCCTAAGACTTAGCATTCTTCTATTTGCTGTTCTTCATTAGAGATAGTTAGGCTGCTTTTCTTGTAACTCACTCATGTCCTGCACTGTTTAAAGTCATTTTTTTCTTGTCCTATTCAATGTGGCCGTGGAAAACAAACCAAACCAAACTCCAAAACAAACACACACCCCCCAAACCCAAGCAAACTACATGCTCCCAGCGAGCGAGCAAGCGAGCAAACTACATGCTCCCAGCGAGCGAGCAAGCGAGCAAACTACATGCTCCCAGCGAGCGAGCAAGCGAGCAAACTACATGCTCCCAGCGAGCGAGCAAGCGAGCAAACTACATGCTCCCAGCGAGCGAGCAAGCGAGCAAACTACATGCTCCCAGCGAGCGAGCAAGCGAGCAAACTACATGCTCCCAGCGAGCGAGCAAGCGAGCAAACTACATGCTCCCAGCGAGCGAGCAAGCGAGCAAACTACATGCTCCCAGCGAGCGAGCAAGCGAGCAAACTACATGCTCCCAGCGAGCGAGCAAGCGAGCAAACTACATGCTCCCAGCGAGCGAGCAAGCGAGCAAACTACATGCTCCCAGCGAGCGAGCAAGCGANAGCGAGCGAGCAAGCAGGCAAGCAAACTGCACACCCCCCCCCCAACAAACAGGCAAACCGAACCCTATAAAGCTTTTTTCAGTGTGCTAGACTTTTTCTTATTTCCATATATGTCACTTTGAGTTTTCCTTAAAGTTATTCAACACAATTTAATTTTCCTCATCAGTCATACTCACAAAAAAGTTCTAGTTTGAACACCTTCACAGCAGCTCTTTTCAGTTGTGTCAAGTGACATACTTGTACATGGCTTTCAATCCTCATTTGCTGAAATAAAGAATGGCCTCAGTTTCCATCTCATGAGACCTTGACGTGAAATGCTCATGCCTTGCTTTGAAGTTCTGTTCTGGACTCGAGGAGCAGGAAACTCTCTGGGTATAAGAGCATCAGGCTCTCCATAAAGCAAAAGAACTCAAAAAGACAGCAGCAGTGAGCTGAGTACCTCAGCTGGACTGGACTGGTAGAGCCCCACAGTTGTTTGTGATCATTTCATAGCAGCTGAATAGGCAGACCAACAAAATGTCATATTATTTCTGAGAAAATACTGAGCTTGGAGGATTAATTTGAAAACCCTGAGCAAGCTGCCTATGGGGATCTGTTTCAACTCTTACCCTGTCTTAACCCACTGGTGTAAGATTGTTTTCAGCATAATGAAAGGAACAGAGCTGGAAGTTCCATGGGTAGGGAGGATAGAGGAATCCCAAGGCTGCCCTACAGCCATGGCCAGCACAGGTTCAGGTGCCAACCTGGAAGGCTACAGCTAGGACTGGATGTGTTCTGTGAAGAAACTTATAGCAATAGAAACAAACCACCCTCTTGTAGCAGGGATTCACTGATGAGTGCAGTTGTGAGTTAACACCTGCTCTGGGGTGATGCTGGTGTACCACATAGCCCATTTCAACTGCAAAGAGCCAACCTTCAGATTTTGTTGTCAGAAGAACAAACCACACAAATTCTGAGGATAAAAAGAGAGGAACATTATATTTTTTTTCTTTATGTGCTCTTCCTATTTCTCTTACAGGTCTTTGGTTTAAAAGTTTTGGGGTTTTGTATTTGCACAAACTGATTTAAATCTAACAAGCGTCCAAGCATTTTGTCAGATGCTTCATTGGTATGTGTATAGGCAACCTTTCAGTCTTGGAGCCATCTCTAAATAGCAAACAATGTACAAGATCCCTCTGTAATACAATAAGCCAAATAATTCAGTGCATAACAGGACGTAATTGGGTTGCGATCTGGTGTAGGTGGTCCTGCTCTGGCAGGGGGTTTGCACTGGATCGTCTTTAGAGGTCCCTTCCACCTCCTGACGTTCTGTGATTCTGTAATTGGAGTGTTCATGTTCTGGTGGGATAACATCTGTAGTATTGTGTCCAGTTCTGGGCTCCTCAGTTCAAGAGGGACAGTGAAATACTATAAAGTGTTCAATGGAGGACTACAAGGATGGTGAAGGAACTGAAACATCTGTCTGGTGAGGAAAGGCTGGGAGACCTGGGGCTACTTAGCCTGGAGAAGACAAGACTGAGATGAGATCTTATTAATGTTTACAGATATCTGAAGGGTGGGTGTCAAGAAGGTGCCACTCTCTTTTCAATTGTGTCCCGTGATAAGACAAGGGGCAAACTGGAATGCAGGAAGTTCCACCTCAATATGAGGTAAAATACCTTTACTGTAAGGATGCTATAGCACTGGAACAGACATGTTCCTGTCTGGCCTGCCTTAGGTGATCCTGATTTGGCAGGATGATTGGATTGGACAATCTCCAGCTATGCATTCCTACCCCTACCATTCTATGAGCTCTCTGGAGGCCGGGGTGTCTCCTTAAGTCACCTAAGTAAAAATCAGAACCTTTATCGCTAAAAGTCACTAACACAGAGCCTGAGTCACGTAAACTTGCTTAGACCTCAGTAAAAGTGTCTGTATCAAGTCCCCAGGAAAAACAGCACAAAGTAAGATCTTGGAATTGGCAATACACGCCCCCCCCC
>VWZE01022366.1:101677-131679 GCA_013396675.1 Eubucco bourcierii
CCCCCCCGCTTAGAGAAATGCATGTGATAGCAAAGCATTCCATAACATATGGAGAGACATCCTATAGCAAACCCTGATTTTCCTAGCAGAAACCATAGGGGTGAACTTTGTAGACTAGGGTTATCAGCTGGACCTGGTGATCCCAAGGGTAATTTTTTAACTGTAATGCTTCTGTGTGTCTGTTTGTGATACATCTTAATAACAGTCATTGACTCTGCAAGCATTTCCCTCCAGACAGATAGTTCTGGTTAGGGGCATGGTGAGAGACCCATACTGAAATTTTCCTCACTGAAGGAGTGAAGGTGTATGGTCAGCATGGAGTCAGAGCTACTTCCAGCCCCCAAGGGAGGGATGGGGTAGTACTCACGTGGGTAGTTATTGTACTGAAAGGTTATCTAAAGCCTAAAAGACTCTTGCCATGGAAATCCATCACCCGCAATCCAGCAGAATCTACTTTCTGATCTCTTCTGGAAGACTAACTTTGTGAAAAGCTCAGCTGTATTGTTCAACTGGGCAAGCTCATGCAGCCAAAGAGTTGCAAATGCCAACATGTTTGTGCAGCATAGAAAGCAGAGTTCTCATACCCACTGCTATATAAAGATTCCAAATATTTCTCAAAAATCTACTCCTGTTTTGCTGTTTGTGTAGTTCAGGGGCTGTGTGGGTAGCTGTGCAATGTGTCTGCAAAACCTGCTGTGGTTTTTCTGAAAGATCATTTGGTCTTTCCCCATTGCACTTCCAAACAATCTGAAGCAGAGTAGGAAAGATGCAGAAAAGTTCTAAAGAACTTTTTCCCCCCTTTCAATCCAGATTCAATAACACAGAATTCAAACTTCAGATTCTCTTAAGCACCCAGCTTCTTCCTTTTCCTCTGCACTTGCCATCACTGAGGCCACTCTCTTTTAAGGTTCTGGTACCTGTAGTTTAAATATTCATATAATCATAGAATGGTAAGGTTGGAAGGGTAGGAAGGTTGGAAGGTAATATATGCCCATTAAAAAGTGTAATACTTTTGAGTAAACAAATTAGTGTCAAGAGTTCTCACAACGGAATGTCATTGTGTCGGGCTTTTTGACCGGGCGAGTAGATAAGCTTCTGGAAGAACAGTCTCAAGAAACAGGAGTTTGCCAAGAGAAAGACTGGACCAAAAAATCCTGGAGGAAATGCATCCTTCGCTTCCAGAGGAATGAAAACCTCCCGGGATGGTAACACGGAAGACTCCACTATGGTGGGAGTGAAGGAACATAAGGGAAGATGGTGGCTTCCCACAGTGTAATGTGGTATGTCCACTAAGTTACAAGAGGATATGGCGCTGTTCCCAAAGAAACTGGCCTCCCAACAGCACCCTGTCAAACATGGGGCTTTTAGTACTGCTGCTGCCTTTATGCCTTCATGCCAGGTAGAAATAACCTGCATAAGAAGCTGATATGCAGCAGCATGAAGTGAGAACTAAAGGACTAGTCCACCATTCCATCATCCTAATTGATCACAAAACTGTCAGGCAACAAAACCCAAGCACTGCCATCCGCTCACACCAAAACCCTGGCTCAGCAGAGGGCCTCTGCACACACCACCCTGGGGACACCACCATGGGACAAAGCTCTCCCCACCCCAGCACAGCTACCAAAGGCTTTAAGCTCAGCCTCTGAAATTGCAGAGCGCTTGTTTTGTTGTCCATGGATAACGCTTTAATCTGCTGAGCAAAAGCTGGATGTTGCTCTCTCTCTCTTTTATGTTTTTTTTCCCCCTGGCTGTACACAATTGCAACGCTCAGAAATAAAAGCCTCTCACCCCTCCCAGCCCTGCTGCTCCTCTGAACTGCTGACGCCTGGGCAGGCAGCCCCAAGGCGGGGCCACTTGGATTTATTTAGATCACTGCTGCAGATGATGCCTTTAGTGCCACAAACCACCCTGGAGACAAGTCCTAATCACCTGGGGGGGTGATTATGTTCAGTCCTTCCTCCCCAAATCCCCCAGACATAATTCAGATCCAAACTGGAGAGACAGGCAGGCACGCAAGAGGGGACCCCGGCACCGCACAGTCCCCCCGAAGCCATGTACAGGAGCAGCTTCCTCCGTGAGGTGCGCAAGGAGAAGTACGAGCGGTCAGACGCCTACGATGAGCTGCGAGGCTCTCCTGAATTCGACAGTTTGGCCCAAGCCCGGGGCCTGGAGAACCTCCAGGAGCTCAACGAGCGCTTCGCCAGCTACATCAACCGGGCGCGTGTGCTGGAGCAGCGCAACACCATCCTGCGCAAGCAGCTGGAGACCTTCCAGCGCATGGATGAGCTGGTAGGCTTGGACGAAGCCTTTGCTGGGCAGACCGAGTTCAACCGCCAGCGGATGCGGGAGCTGGCATCTGACCGAGCCAAGCTGGAGCGTGAGGAAAAGGACGCCCAGCGCATGCTCGATGAGTACCGCAACAAGTAAGGCTTACAAACAGAACAAGATGATTGGTGGTGGTGTTCCCATAGGTAATCTTTACAGTGAGGATGCATTTGGTGTCACTGGCTGCTTCTCGCACACAGGTGATGCCCCTCTCTGTGAGAATGAGTCTCGTAGCAGGGATGGCATTTAAGTCCATGGTACAAAGCAAGGTGCCAGGACTTAGGGAGTTCCATCTCTTCATTTCATGGTTTCACTGATACTAGATGGGCAATAGCCCTCTCTGTTCTAGGGCAGCAGGTCGCCTCTGTGGCACATGTCAGTTGCTGTAGCTCATTAGGCTTTAGGATTCTGTTCAGAGCTATGCAGAAGGAATAACCCAATTAAAACCCAAATGACTTGAAGCAAGTTGCGTGTCTGAGTAGCACAGTCTCAAACATCTCCTGAAATGTGTGGGACCTCTCTAAGAAATCCTTCTTTACAGGCCATTGTGAGCTGTCTGGGCCAGCCACCACAGATGTGAGATGAGAAGAAAGTAAACGATCTTTTTCCCTGGTATATGAAGTTTACCTAATTACCTTCCTCTTCCTTGCATCCCACTGTTTCCGTCTTGTGCTACTAAAGCAATAGGTGTAAGAACAGGTTTCCCCTAATTCCATGTGAGAACAGGATCCTTGAGGACTCCCTCCAGACATATCCAGTCCTCTCCCTTCACCAATAGGCAGTTTTGTGCAGCTTGCTTAGTTAATGACACAATGAGACCTGGTGAGCCTTGCTCATGACAGGACAGTTCACAGCAGAGGAGGGTCTTGGCTTCCTGTTACTTATGGGTCAGGTGGTTTATTCTCACTAAACCTGTATCTGGCTGAATTCACATAGGAAATTTTGGCAGTGACAGGGAGGCTGAGGAGCAGCTTTTCATGCTTCCTACCAAAGGGTCAAAGGTGAATTTCATGTAACATGATTTAGCTTAGCAACACTTCTCACTGAGAGTAGCAGGAGGGAGGAAAAATGAGATCTTCTCAAGGCTTAAGAAGTGCAGTTCTCTCAGCCTTCCTTCATGTGGCAGGGCTTCCAGCCCGCTGATCATTCTCGTGGCCCTTCTCTGGACCCTTTCTAGTCTGTCAGCTTCTTGTATAGTGGGGACCAAAACTGCACACAGTACTCAAAACACTCAACACTCAAAAGCCTGACCAGCACTGAATGACAGTGTGAGAATGATGTCTTTGTCCCTGCCTGTGTTCTCTCTGGACTTTCAGGCAGGTGAAAAGTCATTTCACTGGAGCATGCAACTCCCTCTTTCTGCAAGAAAATGCGTCATGAAAAAAAGAAGAGAAACTGTCCAGATTTTGTTTGTTTGTTTGTTTTTTTGTTCCTGGCCACCTTTTAATGGGTTGTTATATAAACCTGGATAGTTTGTGGATAAACTGCCTGCATAGTTCTCCAGCAGCAGGATTAGGGATCTCACATAAGGGTAACTTACTATTTTTTTTTTTTAAAGAATTGCTTTACACAAGTTTAAAAGAGGTGGGGAATAATACAGGACACTGAAATTCACGGGGAGGGGTGGGGGGGGTGGCACAAATGCAACAGGATACCCAGAGCCTGTGCTTTTGGAAAGTGAGATTTAGGCCCTCTTACTATATTGTGATGGTTTGGGAGTTCCCCACCACCCCCAGTGTAAAATGACCCAGACTAGACTCATTTCTCTGGAAGTTAAGGACTGAAGCTCTATTTACAGCTCAGCACAATGTACAAGCAGAGATATGCACTATAGACAGCAATAGTTACAGAAATATACAAGTTAAAGGTAATACAGAAACACAACATCCCTCTGAGAAATCAGAGACCCCAGGAGGGGCTCCCAACCACCCTTCCACCTTCTCCCCACCCCTGTACCTTACCCCAGGGTTTAGCTTACGCGCAAGGTGAGTTTGGAGGATTGGCCAGGGAGGTTAGAAGTAGAGCGGTTAGTTAAGTTAGCAGAGAGGTCCAGACCAAAACAGCTAGAAAGCCCAAGACTCTCTGGGAGATTGCCTTACCTATGTTTATGTTCTTATTCTTAAACATCTCAGCAAGCCTATGAGTGAAGTAGACATCACCATTGTTTTCCTTTCACAGCCTGTAATATGATTTTCTCCATTAAAATATTCCAGTTAGCCTCAAATCAGCACATATATCCAAACCAACAACAATGGAGTTTAAAATTAAAGATATGCAGGACCATAGCAATGGAAGGGTAGTGGCTTCTTTTTAACCAGATTGTCTTCTGTTTACATTTAAAAATGAATTTTGGTTGGAGGTTTTCTGTGGGTGTTTGTTTGGTGGTTTGTTTGTTTTTTTTTTTTTTTAGTGGGGGGGGTTTTGGTTAGGCTGTTCTGTTGGGGTTTTTTGTTTTGTTTTGTGGGTTTTTTTTTTTTGTTATTTTCATGGTTGTGTGTTTTTTTTTTGTTTTTGTTTTTTTTTGTTAGTTGGGTTGGGTTTTTTGTTTGGTTTGTTGTTTTTTGGTTTTTTTTTTTTCTCTTGAGAGATGCTGGATGTGACCTAAAGACAGGTACTGAAGTTTCTTCATTGTCTGAGTAATTTGAGTTTTGACTAGTAGGCATTAAAACAAGGCTCTGACACTGTGTACTCTGCCTTCTCACCTCATTTCTAGTCTGAAGCCTTCCCAATGTCAATGATTTCAGCTACTTAAACTTCTAAATAAAGCTCTCTAAACAAAACATGGGAGGAAAAATCTGTGCTGTGCTACTGAAATCAGATGCATTCCTCTGCTGAAGACCTGCTCTCCTAACTGATTCTGCACTCAGCAGTAGGCAGTATGGATTTTTTTTGCTTCAGTTGGAAGCATAAATCATCTACTTTTGACTCACTAAGGTTAACAAAATCTCTTAGAGTGGAGCACTTTGTACCAATGAATTGACAAATGTCTGTGTCTTTCACTAATGCAAGGAATTTTAGCTCTTAAAACCCATTCTTTTATTTGGGTTCACAATTTGGGGCATAGATTTATATCTATAAGCAAACTTTTAAAAGTTACTTTTATAGAAATAGACCTTTAAATGTTATATTTATATATATGTAGTTTAAAAACATCCGCTTATATAAGTAAACCTTTAAAAGCTTTTAATCACAGCAGGGCCTGAGAGCACTGAGTCTGTGTAATTAAATGTGCAGGAACCATTGGAAAAACAGATCTTGGGTTAAAATGTATTTTTAAATCTTCATTAGTCACATTCATAGATTTTCACATTTACATGAATAATTCAAACTGTAGAGAGGAGAAATATTTCTCTCAAAGTTGTAAGGGGGGGTGTGTGGAAAACAAGGCGAAGAATTGTTTGGATGCATCTTATAAAAGCTAATTATGATAATTTTATTGAGCAATGTTATGATAGCAACATTGCATCCAGCTGTGGGAAAGTACCATGTGTCTGTCTCTGCATGGTGTTAGGAAAGATGCTGAAACCCAGATGTTAGCACCCTTGACTGAGCAGAATAAATTAACTTCCACAATTAAAAGTCTTGATAATTGGTTGTTTAATTCAAAATTAATTCACTGACAACCTTGTGAGATTTGCATGTAGAGTGATTCCCTGAAGGTAAATACACACAGGACTTTGCTCTCTCCAAGCTTCACTGCCTGGTGATGCTGATGAGCTGACACCCTTTGGGGCCATGGTGAGATCCAACACCTGAGAGAACACAAAAACAAGTAGGAAAATATGGTAGCTGTGGTTTGGAGAGCAATAGGGAGTCCATCAGCAAAGCTATCTTAAAGCCCTGTCTGCCGGGTTTGTCTCTGTGCTGCTGCTGCTTCTCTGGTGACAGGGAAAGCTTTTATTCTGCTGCAGCTGCAGATGAGGAGGTCCTGCCTGTGCTCCACCCCCTCCTCAGACTGCCAAGATCATCCCCTGTGGCTGTCAGCCGCTTGATAGCAGCTTCTTGATAATACAGGTAGCAATTTCTTCACGAATCAGCAGGGCACAGCCCGCTCATGGAGCTCATTCTAGCTTTCAGGGTTATCAGGATAAGCATTATTGGCCTGTCCATCATGCTTACAGGACCAGCATTTTGCAGTTCATGTTCTTTGGCACCCAAATTACCGGTCTGTCTGTGGTGAAAAGGCTAGCAAAGTTCCTCAGGGAAACTGAAAAGAAGAGCAAAGTAGTAAAAGCCAAGAGGTTTCACTTATTGCTGGGCAAGTTCAGAGGGTTTGGCAGAGGAGCAGCATATCTTTTCTGTTTAAAGCAGGAGCTTGACACCAAATTGTCTATCTGACCATTGAACATCATGAGTATGTACCATGACTGTTTCATCTAAGAAGGGAAGCAAGTCCTTGCACCATAGCAGAGGCAGGGCTGGAAAACAGAAAAAGGGTCTTGTCCTGGCCCCATTTTTTCACAGCAAGCAGAAGCCTGTCTGTCAACTGGGGATGGGATAAAAGCTTCACAGCATTGCTGGAGCCATGTTTTTCAGGTGGAAAAACAAGCCTAGAGATAGGCTGCCCTCCTGCATGACCAGTGCTCTCACCAGGCCAGTGAGGGACTGAACAAATATCCCCTAACAGACAGCTGTTCATCTCAGAACCTTTACAGCTCAGATCTGCTTTGTGTGAGCCTGGCGGTGCCTGCAAAGCAAATACCACCATGGCTCTTAAGATCCAGAACAGGCTGACCAGCAAGCATCTAAGAAAAGCTTGACCTTTTTTCAATATGTCCAGCTAATTACTTGAATGTTGAAATTGAGTTCTAAAGCATAATAGAACTTCGTTTGCCAGTCATTGCACTTACACAGATACAGTTTGGCAGGCACAGAGGCATCTCTGAAGCACTTCTAAGAGCTCCTTACCCTTTTGCACTGAGCTCCTGGAGCAGATTGAACATCACTTAAAAGCCATCCTCCCTCAAAGGATAATCACACAACACTATACCAAAACTGCCAGGTGGATTTATGACTGTGTAACACAGCAGGCATTTGAGTAATTTTGGAGTGAAGGTAATACACAGCTGATTATTTCAGTCGTTGAAGGAGTTTCTGACTCGGGATCTAGCAATTCAGTAGGTCCAAGCAGGTCTGGATGACGTTAGGGCTGAGGTTTAGCCTCTCCCAGGCACCCAGTGACAGAATGAGGGGGAGCAGTCTCAAGTTGCACCATGGCAAGTTTAGGGTGGATGTTAGGTCCACAGAGAGAGTGATTGGCATTGGAATGGGCTGCCCAGGGAGGTGGCAAGTCCCTGTCCCTAGAGGTGTTTAAAAGGAGACTGGATGAGGCACTTAGTGCTATGGTTTAGTTAATTAGAAGGTGTTAGGTAATAGGTTGGACTTGATGATGTCATGGCTTGAGGGGGTCCAGGTTATCCCAGACTCCCTTAAAAAACTACAGAGATCAAGATCCGTCCCAGGGGACGAACTGGTCACCCCAGATATCGTAATGATGGTATTCAATCCCCTAATCCTGCAAACACTTTAAAAGTAAACCACAAGGTCAGTTTGTTCTCTTTTTCTCCCTGCCTCTCCAAGTCTCCAGAGAGATCCTTACCTGGCTAACGAAGTAACTGTGCAGGAGTACCCTGTGGTAGGCTGTGGCCTTCGGGGCCGCAGGGCGCAGTGAATTTGGCCTGTTTGGGGTCTAATTAGGAGACAATGGGGGTGGGAGAAAACGAGCACTGAGGTTTGGCTGGGGGGAAGGTCTGGGGGGAATTCTCATGTATCCTGTATTAGATGTTAGGGATTCATGTATGCTGTCTCTTTCCCTGCACGTTTTTGAATACAACCTCTCTGGATTTTCTTCTTCAATTTCTTTCTCCAAGAACCATATGATTTTACTGCCCTTTTTCCTTAGAAAAAGAGTAAAGTGAAATAATCTCAGTCTCTCATGCTCTTACACAAAAACCAGCAGCAGGTCTCTTCCAACCTGTGATTCTGTGACCAACCCTCTTAGTATTGTGGGATTTCAAGAGAAGGGAAAGTTGGGAAAGCAGAGGACCAAGTTCTTCCTTTGTGGTCCTTGTCAGTTTACAGGTGACCCCATCCCTTCCCCTTTCCAAGATATGTTGAAAGGGAAGAGAATAACATTGGCTGTCCATTCTTCAGGAGATAGAAAAGAACATACTGGGGCTGGCATGACCATTGTGGCTTGATCCTTGATGTGTTCAGTCCAGGAATGGACAAGCTCCCTGTTGACTGGAATAAGTCCCAAGACTATCAGTTATTTGAAAAGACAGGCAAGGATTTGTGTCCAATTCTGAATGATAGCCACATTCATACTTGTGTTGCTGCCCATTGTTTGGACTGCAAATGAAGGACATTCACCATAAGAGCTGATTTGTCACCAGCTGTTAGGGTTTCCTGTAGATAGTAAGAAAATGAACAGCTTTTTATAACTCTGATTTTTTAGGGAAAGCAAAGGAATAAAGAGGAATAGCCTGTACTTTGGCACTGGCAGCCAGTGAAGTTTGATGAGCTGCTTGTTCAGTACTGATGAACAAGTGCTGATGGGGTTGTGGCATCTCCCTCTCTGGAGATATTCAAGACCCACCTGGATGCAATCCAGTATGATCTGCTACAAGTGATCCTGCTCTGGGGCATCTGGGCAGGGCGGTTGGATGGGATAATCTTTCAAGATCACTTCCAGCCCCTAACATTTTGTGATGGCAAAGTATTTCCTTGTGCTGGCAGGTTCTTCTGGGTGTTTGGTTTTGTGGTTTTGTTTGTTTTTGTTTTGTTTCAAAATTTGGTTTTAGTTATTATTTCTTTAATTTAAAGGTGCCTCATTAAACCATATCCCCTATTAAACATTGCATATATATGTTATTTAGGGAAGGGAATAGACAACAATAATCAACTGCTGTGGCAGGGGGCTTGGACTCAATAATCTCTGGAGGTCCCCTCACATCCTGTGAACACTTAGGAAGTTTTGTGTCCTTCATTTAAAAGGATTTCCTGGAAGGTAATTCCATCTAAAATACAGTGAATTTTTGAAGAACATGTGGCATGTCCTCAAATGCAAGCTAAACGTAGAACACACCTGTTGCTCACTCAGTAAGGGAGCACACACTTTCTGCACTTGTAGGCAGTTTATAAACGCAGAAGCACAGTTGGCTAAATGCAGTCCTTACTAAGACTCATGTTTGATTTTGACCAAACTGAAACATGAGTTGCTATTAAAGAGGGCACATGAAAGCATCTTCATACAGCATTACTCATACACAATCAATATGTGAAATTACAACCTTTGTGTTTAATGCGTGGCACGAAAACGCTCGTTGACCAACGTCAAGTGGAGCAGGAAAACAAATGCAGTGTAATTAAGTTCTAAATTAGTGCCAGTGTAGCAAATATCAACCTAGTGACCTCTGAATGGCTGTCAATGTAGCCCAACACCAGCTTTCATTGTAAATCATCTGTTCATGGCCTCGCTATGAAAAAATTATAGCAAATGTGTGGCATCCCATTTTGTTCTGATACAGAAGTTGAGGATGAGAAATTATCAGTTCTGGAATTAGCACCTGGGACTGGAAAAAAAAAAAAGTAATGCAAATGAATAAATAAATATGTTGTGCCTTTTAAAGCCCCATGTTCTGCTGTAGTGTAAACCATATATTGTTCATGGTGGTGCAGTGGCAGTGCAGTTTGCAGGGGGTAAACCGCTGAACTCCATCTCCTTTGTTCTGTTTGCTGCAGGTATAGAAATGAACGTGAATACCAGCAGAGGCTAAAAGAAACCCTTGAACGTCTTAACAAGGTAAGCCTGGAAAAATGGAAAAGTGTCATTTCCCCCCTTTGCTTTAATTTGCTACAGCCAACTGCTTTGAAGAAGCTGAGGGAAGATGAAACATCAAAGCAAGACATTTCCTGTCATTACACACTGATGAAAAATTCTTTGTTCCCTCCATCCCCCTCCACAAGCCTTGTGCAAATGGCTGAGCTCCAGCATGCCTGCACAGTCCTGATTTGGGTCGCAGAGCATATGCCAACCTCAGCCCACAACCTCAACTGGGCACCAGGTTTCACTGCTTTGTCAGGAAGATCAGGGGCTGAGAGTACTGACTGCATAAATCACATCTAGTGTGAACTTTGTAAACTTAACCCTTACTGAAGAACTGGCATGTCTTAGGTGCCTTTTGTCCCTCTTTTAAGCTCTTTTAACACTCTTTTTAAACTCAGGAGACAGTTTCTTTCTGTGTGAGTTTAAGTCTACACAGAGAGGAAGGAAAAGCTCATTTATTAGTCTTGTTCATGGAATCACAGAATGTCAAGGGCTGGAAGTGACCTTGAAAGATCATCTAGTTCAACCTCCTTGCCAGAGCAGGATCACCTACACCAGATCACACAAGAGCTGGTATCGTTGTGCAACCAATACACATACCTAAGAGTCCAAAATATGACCAGAGAAAATAGGCTTGTTGCAAAATATCTTCTTCTTTGCCCTTTGGGATTCCCCTACATTGGACAGTTTTAAGACTCAGATTGACAGGATTCTGGGCCACCTCATTTTAACTCTGCTATTACCTGGAAAGTTTGGACCAGATGATCCTTGAGGTCTCTTCCAACTTGTGATTCTTTTTTTTCTGGTACACCTGTGTATTAAAATATATTTAGTAGTGACATAATGGCATGAAAGCATGAAAAAGTGCTGCTTGTGTCTAGGTCTTGAAGTCCAGTGGTGTTTCTCAAATATCCTCAGTCCCTTGCAGGATATGGTCAGCCCTTTGCAGGACAGGCCCTCAGCTTCCTATTAGGTTTCAAAATGAACAAAAGAGAAACCACAAACCCTCCCTGTTCTGTTTCTTTCGCAGTGAAATATGCAAATTGTTTATATTAAGCTGCACTTTCTTCAACTAATACCATGGGTGACAATAGAAACAGTAGTAGTAGTAATAGAAAGAATAATAGTAACAGTAGTAATGATAAACAACCCATCATAATAATAAGGCTCAGAGAAAATCTAAACATTTACTAACACGTTTAGGAAGCTTCCAAAGCAGGTCTGTGAAACTGAGAAAGCCTCTCTTGCTGCTAGCTTTCATCTATGTGAAGAAAGCTGCATTAGATCTTTCCCCAGGTCTACTTTTCACAGCTTGCCCTTCACCTTCTGTATTGGGAAACAATTATGGATGGATTAAATGGAGGTTTTCTTTCCCTGCTACAAATGCCAGGAGCTGTTCTACTTCAGCACCACTGTATTGATGATATGTGTCTTTTATATTTTTTGAAATAAATGCATGTTAGCATTTTTGTTTCTGGTGAAAGCTAAAACATCTGTGTCAGTGCTATTTTCCAGCCTACCAGCAGGGCTCTTGGACACTGCAAGCTTCTGAAAATTATTTGTAAAGGCAAACACTTTGTAAGAGTTAGCTGAGCATGGTGAGTCCATCTTCACTGTTCCTCTCAGCCAATCTGAGAGGCTGAGTGGCTAAACAGAAGTTATTTTATTTGATAACCCTAGGAAAAGATCCTGAGCTGTGCGAGGTGTGTTTAGTATCAGTCTGTGCCTGAGCTTCCCCTGTTGACACAGCTCCTTGTTTTAGGGCACCAAATGCTGAAGGGAACACAGCTGGTTCACAGCTGGTCCACAGCTGGACACAACTGTCATACAAGTATGAGCTGAACGAGTTGGGGCTGTTCAGCTTGGAGAAGAGAAGGCTCTGGGGAGACTTTATAACCACATTTCAGTATCTGAAGGGGACCAACTGGAAGGCTGGGGAGAGACTGTAGTGATAGGACGAGCAACAATGGTTTGAAACTGGAGCAGGGTAGATTTAGGTTGGACATCAGGAGGAAGGTCTCTGACAATTAGAGTGATAAATACTGGAACAAGTCATCCAGAGATGTGGTGGAGGTCCTACCCCTGGAGACATTCAAGGTCAGACTTCATTGGGCCCTGAGAAACCTGATCTAGTTGGAGATGTTCCTGCTCACTGCAGGGGGATTGGATAAGATGACCCTTGAGGGTCCCTTTCAACCTGATTCATTCTGTGAGTGACTTTCTGTGCAGCGCCCAAGATGTAGCCTGAAACCTGCATGTGCTGCTCTAAACTTGTACCTTTGCTGGCAGAAGAAAAAAACAGTTTGGAAAAACAGCAAACACTGGTTCTGGAGAGATCTAATGGATTTCTCTTCCTCGGTAAATGAAAATGCTGCTTAACCTCATGGATCAATGTTCTGGACTCGGGACCTGAAGCAAAATCTTTGAGAAGTTGAGCAGATGACAAACGCTGCAAAGTTCGGAAGAAACCGAGGAGGCACTGCAGTGTTTTGCTGTACAGCATCAAGGAGGCTGCTCTGTCTGAAAGCAGAGGATAAAATTACACAAGGGCATTTTTCCCCTTTGAAGGAGTGTTTAGAAAGCTGAGCTGCTCTTGCTTACTACAAGCAGAAAATATTTGCTTTTTTTGGCTCCTCCCCAAAACTCCCAGCGTGGCCATTGTGCTGCTGATCTTCCTCTCAATAGGAAGGCAGAGGAGTGCAAAAAAGCAGTGAGCATTCCTGATGACTGGCTGCGAATGTGCTGGTCTGGATGTGTCTGATCAGCCACATTCTCACAAAGCGGAGGGGACCGCTGGAGAGGTCTGTGGCTGGGAGGCTCAGCAGCATAATGAGACAGCTTACATCTACACATTTTTTGAATAGCACATGCTGTGCACATGCAGAAAGCCAAATTCCCCTTCTGCCAGTCATATGCTGCATCCATGGATTTCAGTGCTTTATTTGCAGCCTGTGATCTGCATGTGAAGGGATACCTTCACGTCCTTTTACATCCTTTTTCTTTTAATTTTTCTTTTATTTTAATTTTACACTTCGAGGTAAATTCAGAAATCAAGACTTTCTGGAGGCAAATTACACACTGGTGGAGGAAATGACAAGTTTTGTGGTGTTGCAAGGAGGATTCAGCTGACAACTTCCAAGATACTTTCTCCCAAGCGGTATTAGTTAAAACCTAAAGAGGAAGGCATGCATTAAGTAGACAAACAAAGCTATTTCCTTCACACTTATCAATCTGTGAAATACGTTGCCAACTTCCATGGAAATTATCCTGTATTCAAGGGTTTGTGTTAAATAACATAACAGGAAAGAGAAGTATCTAAATTATACCTTTGAACAGAAATGGAGAGTTTGCTGGATTTAATTACCAGTGCCACTCCTCTCTGTGTGCTTTGAGGTAAAGATTGGTAGTCATATACCTTACCCTCTGGATTAATTGGACATTATGAACTTTTGTTCTCAGAAATCCCAATGCAGCAAGCTGGTTTTGGTGGGTTTTTGTTGTTTTTGTTGTTGTTGTTTTTTCCCCCTGGCCTTCTGTCATCTTTTTTTCCAGAAATGGCTTCAAATTAATAAGCATTTGTTTGTCATATTTGAGAACAGACCAAAAGCAGCAAAAAATATCATTGGACCATCTTGGGTGTTTTTAAAAGGTGCTCTTTAAGAGTAAGTTCTTTACCATAAGGATAGTGGAACACTGGAATAGGTTGCCTAGGGAGGTAGTTAAGGCCCCATCTCTGGAGATATTCAAGATGAGGCTCAACATGGCTCTAGGCAACCTGATCTAGTTGAGGATGCCTTTACTTACTGCAGTGGGGTCTGGACTAGATGACCTTTGGAGGTCAACCCAGATGACCTTCCAACCCAGACCATTCTGTGATTCTTTATTGAGGATATTTGTGAGTCATCTGGATGCCTCAGGTCCTGTCATTAGCTCTAGAGAAATCAGTGCCTGTCGATATCATCTGTTTAAGATTTATGCAACATTTGAAGCTTTTAGGGCCCATCACTGGTAATTCACAGCATCTATTTCTATTTCTCTTTTTTGGCCCTCAGCTTTCATAAAGCATGAGGTAAAAGTATTTTGACAGTGCCAGTACCAAACTGTATCCTAAATCATATTTGTGCAGAAAACCAGCACCTGCAGTGCCTGTTTGTTGGTTTCACAGACCTTTTGTTCCTGCCCATAGACCTTCACTCTCCATGCAGGCTGCTCCACAGTATGATGGCTCATGGCTAAGTGCCCGCTGTGATTGTGGCCCTCCAGCTATACGTACTGACCACGACACGTATCTCTGCTTTGCAGGAAGCTGATGAAGCACTGCTGTGCAACCTTGAGCTCCAGATCGAGTCACAGTTCCTGCAGGATGACATTAATGCCACAAAGGACAGATACAAGAAGGTAAGTGGCTGAATTTGGCATCTTCTTTGTCTCTTCCTTCTAGAGACATGCAGAGCCTTTCCTTTCTCCTCTCAGAGTACTGAATCCCTGCATGCAGTTCTGGTGTTCCCAATGCAAGAAGGACATTGAACTGTTGGAGCAAGCCCAGATGAGGGCTGTGAAGGTGATGAGGGCATTGGAGCACCTCCCCAGTAAGGATGGGCTGAGAGTGTTGGGGTAGTTCAGCCTAGAAAAGAGACAGCTCTGGAAAGATTCATTAGTGACCTTACAGTACCTGAAGGAACCTGCAAGAATGTTGGGGAGGGACTCTTTACAAGAGCTCATAGTGATAGAATGAAAGGGAATGGATTGAAGCTTGAGGAGGGTAGATTTAGACTGGAGATTAGGAAGAACCTCTTTACAGTGAGGGTGGTGAGACACTGGAACAAGTTACCCAGGGAGATTGTGGATGCACCCTCCCTAGATGTGTTCAAGTCCAGGTTGGATGGGGGTCTTAAGTGATCTAGTCTAGTGGGAGGTGCCCCTGCCCATGGCACTGGAGTTGAGACTGGATACTCTTTAAAGTTCCTTCCAACCCAAATTGTTCTATGGTTCTCCATGATCTGTTCCAGTGGCAAATTACAGTGAATCCCATTTGTGTCTTGCTGGGTAGATACAACACTACATATCTTCACTGCAGTGACTGTCAAGCCCAAAGCTGGATGCCTGCAAGCTTCCAAGTTGACTCCCGCAGGGTCCAATGCCTACAGCTGTAGCAAATGTCTTCAGCATATTGACCTGTTATCATGGTTTGACTCAATGTGCTGGTCAAGCTGTCTTGTACTTCATGCTCAGGGCCCATTGCTTTCATCAGGTTGGGGGATACCCAATTTTCAGGGCCAGAACATTCTGATTAATCAGCAGACACAAGACTATGCTCTTATGATTACGCTGCAACCAGCTTTAACACATACACACTCACACATACACCCTTTCTCTCTGGGAGAACTATGAGACTTGAGAGCAGGCCACTGTCCTGCCTTTGCTTCTTTTGAAAGAAGAGTCTTGCTTTTTCTGGATTATATGCAGAATCTCCTGTGAAATCAGAAATCATATAATCTTTAATTAAGACAATGAGCTATGTAGTCACTTAGCCAACTATCTCTAATGTACCCTCAGCATCATGAAACTCTTAGCACACCTGCACTCAAAATCAGGTCTAAAACCATGTTCCAAAGACAGGTCTGAACAAGAGCTGGACTTTCATGTGCTGCAGGAAGTATATATCTAGGAATAAGCCCCAAAAGTAGATCACATTGAAGAGAGCACCTTGCCATGGCATTTTCTAATGAAAATGGTTTTTCCCTTCACCACAGAATCTGATGGAAATCCAGACCTATGTCAATGTTTTGCAGCAGATCATCCAGACAACTCCTCGTGTGTCCCCTATAACCACTGGCATATGTGAGGTAAGCGCTGCTCTTGGTAAATACCTGCTGCTCTAAAGTAAGAAAGTGACAATACTTACTCCTAAAACATCTCCTATCCTATAACTCCCACTCCAAGGATAGATGGAAACTGCAACTGTCATACCAAGAAAAGTACAGAGAACTGGTTTTGTTCAGCCTTGAGAAGAGAGGGCTTAGGAGAGATCTCATAACCATGTACCAGTAGATAAAGGGAGGCTATCATGAGAAGGGAGACTCCATTTTCACAGAGACTCCGATGGTAAAGACAAGAGGCAATGGCACAAGCTGCTACTGGGGACGTTCAGACTGGATGCCAGAAGAAATTTTTTCACCATTTGAACTATCAGACATTGGAGCAAACTCCCAAGGGAGCTGGTGGATTCTCCTGCATTAGACATTTTCAAGGGCCAGCTTCCCAGGGTGCTGGGCCAGCTCATTTCAATTATATTCTTACCCTGAAAGGTTGGATTTGGGGTGCCTTCCAACCTGGTATTCTATGAATCTATGAATATTTACTCCTAAAACATCCCATATCCTTTAACTCCCACTCCAAGGTTCGATGAGAACTGCAAGAACTGTGAGGGAGTGCTAAATACTGAATGTGGGAGAAAAAGAGAGTTTTGTCCCTGTGGGGACAGACTGAGAGAGTTGGGGCTGTTCACCTTGGAGAAGAGAAGGCTTTGGTGGGGCTACAGGAAAGCTGGGAACAGGCTTTTTCCAAGGGCTTGTAGTGGTAGGACTAGAGGGAATGGATTTAATCTGGAAGAGGGTAGATTTAGACTGGGTATTAGACATAAATTCTTCACAGTGAGGGTGGCAGGACATTGGAATAGGTTGCCCAGGAACTCCTTAGAGGTTTTGAAGGCCACATTGAATGAGGTCTGGACCAACGTGGTCTGGTGGAAGGTGTCCCAGCCCATGGCAGTTTGAAACTGGATGATCTTTAAGGTTCCTTCCAACTGAAACCGTTCTATGAATCTATGAAAACTAAATTGATGAGGAGAAGAGAGACTGCCTTAGGTGTGCTGCAGTGTAGATATTAGCCCCCAAAATGGCTAGTTCGAAAGAAGGAGTCATGCTGTTTGAGGAGGAGCTGGCAATATGAGTATTACATGTAAAGGAAATGTTGTTCTGAAGGGACAACATGTGACGGATGTTTGCAATACTGCTACAGAATCACAGAATTATTGAGGCTGGAATAGACCTCTGAGATGAAGTCCAGCCTGTGACTGAACACCACTACATTGACCAGACCATGTCACGAAGTGCCACACCCAATCTTTCCTTAAACACCCCCAGGGACAGTGATTCCACCACCTCCCTGAGCGGTCCTTGATGAAAACCCATCAATGTGATTGGCAATGCCAAGAATATTTATTAGTTGGAAGAAGACATGACCAGTTTTGTCCACAGGGTCTAACTTCAGCATAAGCTGTACTTCCACAGCCCTACCATTGGACACTTTTTATTCTTAAAGCTGTCATGGAGGCAGGGAATTAATGTGGCCTAGTCAGGAATTACAAAAATAGAATAATTTTATTTTCCTGAAAGCCTCACTCTTTCAGGATGAAGCTGGATATACAAACTGTATACAAAACTAATTTAGGTTTATTTACAGGTTGTAATTCAATTGGGAATTCTTCAACAGGATGTTATGGACAAATTTAGAAATTTAGGAAGTTGGGAAATGGAAAAGGCTAAGCTATAAACACAGCTTTACCCCACTATCAATCAGGCTGAGCAGAGAATGAAGGGACCAGCAGGCTTTACTCATGAAGGTGAGAGAGGTATTCAACAATGATCCCTTGCTGGGTTTCTCTGAGGCTCAGCTGCCTTCCGACGCTGCAAACAATACCCAACAGTCTGGATCCACGCGGCAGAAATCCAAGGCAGGTGGCAAAGCTGCCAAGGTCAGGAGTGTCTCGAAACACGACTGCCACAAGACAGGGATTCGTGGAAGCGACGCTGCCTCGGCACTGGCAAGGAAGAGCCAAACTGCTTAGGTCTACCCAGTTCAGAATAGCAACCGGGATGTTTGCTGTAGTATGGTCTGAGAGCAGCTGGGTCCGGGTGCCGCTGGCAGCTCTGTCAAATGGACCCCGGGACTTGCCAAGCTTGCAAATTTGCACAGAGCAGTGCAGAAGTGGGGAGAGACGCCAAAAGGCAGGGACTGTGCAAAGCTGAGAGCTGTGTAAAAAGGTAGGACCCATCCAAAAGTGAGGATTGTCCAAAACGGGAGCTCTGTCAAGGTGGGGACTCTTCTAAGGCGGGAACTCCTTTAAGGCAGGGAACCCTGCTGCCTTCTCCCTTGCTCTATTTATGCTTTTCTAGACAAAGCGTCCATTTGCCAATTTATACTGCACACACAATCCCAGCCAACCACCAGCCTGATTCCCAGTGTGGGCTCCCACACAGGTCAGCACACATGTGGGAAGGTACCTTTTGCTGTTCCCCTCTCAAGCCTGCAGGGCGGGGTGGGAGGAAAGCAGTTTTTGCGCCACCTTCTCCTCCTCGTTCAAACCCATGGGGGAGAGAGGGGAGAAGGAAAGAATTTGGAGTGCTCCAGAACATTCCACCCCGGTGGCAATGGGCAGATTTGTCTAGAAATTCAGAGTAATGACTCATAATCCCTTGTATTTCAGTAGGATGTGTGTGCTGTATATGTATGTTAGCCTTCCCATATGTAATGCTAATATTAACAATGTTAAACAACACTTAGCAATAGCCCAAACAGTATTTAACAAGGCTTAACAATAGCCCAAAAACCACACCACAGAGATTTACTTTAGGTTCAACACCCACGATTTAATTTCTCTCTTGTAATTTTCTGTGGGTCTCTCCAGTGTATTCCCAATAGTGGAATTCCTTTTGGCTCTTTTTTAAGAGAGTGAATCATACTTTTCTGTACAACACTTTGTTTTCTTCCAAACAGGAAAAATTGATCACGGAGAGGAGGATCCCTGTTCTGCAGAGCCAGCTGGAGGAATACAAGAGCATCCTCTGCCAGCTACAGGCACAGAAATACAAACTGCAGACAGAGGTACTGCTATCTCTAGCCATAAACACAGACATACTGCTCACGATCTGCTCTTTTTATAGCTATATAGTAAAACCTGAGTGGCTTTAAAAGATCTTGTGAACTCATCTGGCTTGGAGGTTCATTTCCTTTTCAATTTCTTATCTTTTACTTCAGCTGTCCCTTCCAATCCAAACCATTTTATGATTCTAAGGCAATTGCCAGTGACAAGTCTACCTTCACACAGCTGAGTGTTTCTTAGTGGGTAGGAGTGGAGAATGACCACCTCATGCTCCTCCAGCGCAGCTTCCTTTGTGCTCTGAGCTGTCCATCCAGGAGTAGAGTGACATACTGGCATGAAACACTTTTTGGTGGGATTTTTGACTTCTCTGGACAGCCATAGCAGCAGATCTTAACTTCCTGAGCATTAATTTCTTTCACTAGGGCACTCAGGGGCATTGGCTGCTGCAGGTCTCTTGGTCTCTTTCTCATGTCTGATGCTCTCGTGCTTCCACACGAGATCCGTGTGCTCTGGAAAGGTCAAGAACCAATATAGTCATGGATCTACATAGAAGACAGTGGAGAAAATCAGCTGACTGCTGGCAGGCAGAGGCAGGCACTCCTTGGGGGAGTTGTGTTGCTTTCAAAGCTAACTCTTCATGTCCTGTTTAGAAAGAGTTTATTAATTCGTTCTCATGCCTTGAGATGAAAAGAACACAATGACTTCATGAGTGGAGGTTGAGGACATGGTTGCTTGTGATGGTGAAGTCCTTGAGCTCCTTTGATTTCCAGTTTCTGGGCTGGATAATCATGTTGCTGAGAGCTTATGGAACCCACTCCATGAGCACTAAAGACTGAAGTGTTCTGTGAGACTGGTTAGTTCACTTATACACTTACAGTGTAACTAAACTAACACAAAGGGACCTGGCTCCTGAATTTAGGCTCTTCAAATGTTTCTGTAACATACAGAAATAAATCAATTACCCATTAGTCAGTTATTGGCCCATTAGCTTTTTTTATGAGTCCAGTTCTCTATGAACTGTTTCAAAAGGAAAAAGACAAACTGCAAAACAACCCAAGTGGTAAAGAAACTGTAGTCAATAGCCAAAACCAGCAGAAGAACAAACAGAATCACACTGTCAGTTATCTTACCTGTAATTCCTGCTCCTTACTTTTCCATGACACTTATTGCCAGTGGTTTATGTGCTCTCCTGCAACTGGAGTTGAAGCCTTACTGCACAGCAGTTATTCTTTATCCCTAAAGTAAAAAAGCTGAGCAACTTCATTGAAAAGGGAAGATTTTATTTGAAAAAAAAAAAAAATTAAAAAGACCCTTCCTTCTCCACTGAAGGTTACTTCAGTGCTTGATCTGTAGACCGCAGTGAAGGAAGAACAGGTTTTGTCCAGGCATATTTTCTGAGCTAAGCACTTTTGCTCTCCTTGTAAGACACTGCCAGCTCTGAGTTTTGGGTCATGCAGCAAGACGTCAGCCAACCTTGTGTATCTGGAGAAGGGTACACTACTCAGCTGTTCTCTTGGTTCATGCTGATGCCATCATGCTTATGGTTGAACAGAAGCCTTTGGACAGAGAAAGGGTTGGTGAGGGAGTTACTGGTTGTGAATAACTAAACAAACGCAGTGAAACTGCCGCTGTGTTTCAGCAGTGCAGCCTCACACGTTGGAACAAGACATGTCTTGCCTTTACTTACCCTTGAATTATGGGGGTGCTGGATAGTGGGTGCTTCAGAGCTGCTTCTTTCACCCACCAATTCTCTTCACCAGACAACCATGCTGGAGCAAGCGATTAAAAACACCCAGGAGAGTTACGACGATGAAATTCAGCTTTACAATGAGCAAATTGAAAACCTTAGGAAGGGGATAGAGGAGGCCGAGAGGACCCTGGAGAAGTACACAACAGACTGCCGCCAGCTGGTGATCTACCAGCAGTCCCTGGAGAATGAGCTGGAGCGGTACAAGCGAATCATCGAGAATGAGGACAGCCGGTAAGGCCACATTCCTGCACTCCCCCACACGGGCCAGGGACTTTTATCTCCTTTGACAAATGTGTGGTTAAAAGCATTTGATCCTCCCTCAGACTATGGCCGTACCTTTGGCTGGTAGATATCCAGGGAGAGGAATCTGAAGAGATGCCAAATCTCTTGCCAAACCTTGCCAAAACCTTTGCCAAGGAAAAGGTCAGAGCCATCGTGAGCTTGTCCTTTCCATACAGTCTCCTTCCCACATACTGTTGCAGCATCAGTGCGGAGAGGACAGGAGCATGTGAAAGGGATTTGAACACTCGCTCTGCTGGCCAGGTGCTGGTGAAGTTTGTTGGGGTCTTTCAGGCAGGTTGGTTTTGAAGGGCTTAGACAGGGAAAATCTCCTGTACGCAAATCACTCTTCATGGTAAAACCATTCTTCAGGCAAGGGGAGAGAAAAAACGTGTGGTGGTGGTGCACATAAATAAGAGATTCTCAGGGCTGTGGGTTGTGTTTAAACCTACAGAGGAGCGCTGGCTCCCTCTAATGTCAACCACCAGCCTCACATGAGAAAGGGAGCTGGGATTTCACAGCAGCAACCTTATCCAGGCAGATGCAACAGAGCCAGACCTCTGAGTGCCCAAACTGCTGCTCTGAGCTGTCCAGAAAATGCAGGGGAAGAACACCCAGTAAGAGTCACTCTCACCTGCGGGGATCTAATATTTCATCCCTTTTCAGTGCCTCGTTTACGGGCACTGCCTTCTGGTTAGGAGTACCTGGGCAGTGTAATTCTCAGCACAGAAACCAAAACGTGCCTCTCTTGCATATTCTCACAGGGTGTGTGTCCTCCCTGCAGGCCAAAATGCTCTCTCAAGTTCTGGCAGAGCAGAGTGGAAAGGCCACAGCTCTAGTAACTCATTTGCATATAGGACAGCCTCTCAATTTTAATTTTTAAGCCCTCATACCATTGATTCCTGAAATAAGGAAGACTACTCAGTTTTCTTCTTGCCCTTCTGAAGTAAAGCACCTTCAGATAATGTAACGTACTCCTAATCTCAGGTTTTACTGACCAACATGTGCAGTTCTTGCTGATCTCTGGTAGGTATGTATTGAATGTTTGCCCATCCAAAATCTTCCCATCCTTTCAAAGTGCTGTGCTAGCTTAGTAACTCTGTTGCTCTGGGTTTTAATTACTGGTGTACTTTGCCTAATGGAGCATCCCATGTCTCCTGCTGGTGTTTCCACCAGCATAATTGTTGTGAAGGTGCTGTGGCTGCATAGATTTTCCCCAAACAAGAAACAGACTGCTGACATTCTCTGTGACTCCTCACCGCAGAGAAATACATTTCCTTAAGCTCCATACTTCATTTTGCACAATTTCACTTGCTCTTGATGGAGATGAGGGGGAGAGGTCTGACTGATGCACATCTTCTCTGGCAGGTTAAACTCTGCTATAGCAGGAACTCCAGTCACACTCTTCACGCAGATCTATAGACCTGTCCAGCCTCAAGCTTCGAGGGGAAGAGGTAAACCTGTGACGTGTCTTCCCTTGTCTGTCAAGAGCAGCAGCATCTTATTTTAGGCTGTTCTTCCATTTGTCTTCCACATGAACACCAGCTTGACTCCAGGCTTGCTAAATAAATGCCAGGATTTCAGCTTTCCTCCACTGGCTTTGGGAGAAGCTGTAAAAAGACAAACCCACAAGCCAGAGTTGCTCTGCTAATTTCTGTAGTCTACTGCTTAGTACAGTCCACAGGCACCTGAAACCACAGAAAGAGCTGGGGGGGAGGTTTGCTGGCTTGTTGCAAGTCATTGGCCCATACTTGACATACAAGTCATGTGCAGAGTATCAGGGCACGCTGAGGGCTGCAGGCAGGCAGAAGACATTTTGGGGGTACCTGTTTATGTTCCATGGCTTATTTCCTCTGAATGGTGTTTCCTCCATGTTGTACAGTTGCTTGTTAGGATGCTTGTTAGGTGACAGGTAAGTGGCCAGGACTGAATGAGCAAGGTAGCCCTTAGCAGAGTGGGTTTATGGAAAGGTGCTGTAGGTGCTGTCACATGGGATAAGTTACTGTAGCTCATAACCAAGATTCACCCACGGGGTTATGAATAACCAACTGCTCTGGGAACAGAGAAAAACTGTCAAATGAAGGGTTTTTTTTGGAGTGCAGCTGTGATTTTTCAAACTGCTCTATGAACCACAGCAGTTTAATGTGAAATAAGTCCATTGTGCCTGAGGTCAGATCTTCAGCAGTGGAAATAAGTGCTGTCCTGCAAAGCAGTGTTTTATACCTGCTGAGGATTTGGCTTGTCTCTAGCCACACATTTGCTTCCCTGATCCACCTGTGACATAGAATCGTAGAATGGTAAGGTTGGAATGCACCTCAAGGATCATCTAGTTCCAACCCCCTCCCACTAGTACAGCTCGCTCAAGGCCTCGTCCAACCTGACCTTGAACACCTCCAGGGAGGGAGCAGCCACAAACTCCCTGGGCAACCTGTTCCAGTGTCTCACCACCCTCACTGGAAAGAACTTCCTCCTAACATCCAGTCTAAATCTCCCCTCTGTCAGTTTAAACCCATTGCCCCTTGTCCTGTCGTTGTAAGATCTTGTAAACAGTCCCTCCCCAGCCTTCCTGTAGGCCCCCTTCAGATACTGGAAGGCTCCTATCAGGTCTCCTGGAAACCTTCTCTTCTCCAGGCTGCAGAGCCCCANTTGCCCTGCTGGCCACGCTTCTCTTGATGCAGCCTAGGACTCGGTTGCTGTCTGGGCTGCATGTGCACACTGCAGGCTCATGTTGAGCTTTTCATCAACCCAGACTCCAAGGTCCTTTTCCTCAGGGCTACTCTCCAGCCATTCACCACCCAGCCTGTATTTGTGCTTGGGATTGTGCCTACCCAGGTGCAGGACCTTACACTTGGCCTTGTTGAATTTCATGAGGTTGGCCTGGGCCCACCTCTCCAGCCTGTCCAGGTCCCTCTGGATGGATCCCTGCCCTCTAGCAAGTGGACTGTGCCACACAGCTTGGTGTCATCTGCACACTTGCTGAGGGTGTACTCCATTCCTCTGTCCATGTCACTGACAAAGATGTTAAACAGCACTGGTCCCAGCACTGACCCCTGAGGGACACCACTTGTCACTGGTCTCAGGTGGACATTGTGCCCTTGATCACCACTCTCTGTGTGCCACCATCCAGCCAATTCCTTATCCAACAGTGCTCCACCCAGACATGGGACAAAGCAGCTGACTGGAGGCATGTTCCCGTCATCCCCAGTACCAACCACTGTCTCCTCCACTCCAGCTGACCATGCCATGGGCATCAGTCGCCATGCTGCTGCTCCTGCTGAGCTGTCACTGGGTCTGTGCCCACCGACTGCTCAGGAGATGAGAAGCACACCCTGTGGGCAGGGCTTTTCTCTGCACATGCCAGAGCTTACACCAGTGATGCCAAAATGCTGCTCCTCAGCACCATGCTGCTTACTGCTCCCTTCTGAGGCACCATCCTGCAACTGCCCATAACCAATGCTACTGTGAGGTACCTGAAATACTCTGAGGCCCTCCAGGACACACAGGTCCCAGCAATGAGCAACCACGTTTCTTGTCAGGCCTTGACCACTCAGTGCTGCATTCGGTGAGAAGTTTTTAAATAGGACTCTGAGTCATTTTTTCCTTCCCTGAACTCTAGCAGGAGGTATCAAAGCCAGGCAAATGATTTGCACTTAGTCCTGCTTCCAAGCTGTGCCTTTAACTTTGGACAACTGGCTTCAGACTGCACCATGATACCTGAGAGGAAGGTGCTGAGCATTAGTGCAGACATGATGAGTGAAGGTTTTGTGCAGCTGCCTCTCTTACACATGTGGTTGTCCTGCAACCTCAGAGGCAGTGTGGCTGGTTGGCCAAGGGGGCCTACACAAAAGAAGAGGCTGTTGAATCCACTGATAGAAACCATGCTTATGTTTGCTGCTGCTGCATTCAGCTGTCCACCTGCAGTTCCAGCATTTGTTCAGTCCTGTTGTTTGCTTTCTTTTGATTTTCCCCTAGATATCACCCAGGTTGTGCAAGACATTGCCAGTGTAAAGCCCAGACAGAAAGCTCTGACAAAGAAAATTGCCAGGAAAAAGGAGCTGCTGTCAAAAGACATAACTGATGGCCACTCGCCTGAAAGGATGTATGAAAGAACTCTGGAAGGTTTTGACCAAGATCATCTGGAGTTTGGGCATGAAGGCTCCGTCACTTGTGAACCTGAACAGGAAGGATTAGAACTCGAAGAAAAGGAAATAGGCCCAGAGGATGTCCCTGATGGAGCCCAGATAAGTAAAGCCTTCGATAAGTTGTGTAACATTGTGAGGGAGAAAATAAGAGTCTACAAGAGACCAGAGCCTAAAGCTGATGCCCACCCCAAAGGGCGTTATGTGCTGGTGACAGGGGAGGAAAGCTATG
The DNA here is from genome assembly GCA_013396675.1 of Eubucco bourcierii. Classification (NCBI taxonomy): domain Eukaryota; kingdom Metazoa; phylum Chordata; class Aves; order Piciformes; family Ramphastidae; genus Eubucco; species Eubucco bourcierii. The sequence continues at coordinate 127,118 of VWZE01022366.1, forward strand.
AAGAGCCTTGCATCTTGGCCCCCTCCATCCCAACTGGGGGAGGGATCATAGTTTCCACCAGCAACGGGAAGGTGATGAATGGTGGTGATGTGGAGCCCATACCAGAGCTGCCAGAACCTGCTGAACCACCAGAAAAAGAGAAAGGGGATATCTGTGAAAGGAGGGAAGAGTTTGAATTCCAGGATAAGCAGAAAGAGGAAGAAAAGGAATACGTGCTTGAATGGGGGAAAAAAGCGAGAGGGAAAATGGAACAAATCGCAAAGTATCCAGAGATCTCTGAGCCTGAGACAGTTCCTTCCCCTGGTCTGATAAGCCCAACCGAGCCAGGAGTCCTTCGAGAGACGGAATATGACCGCGAAGACAGGCAGGGCCTTTTGTTCAGGGAAGCAGGCTTGCCTGGCTCCATGAGCTACGAGAAGGTGGAGGTGGTGGAGTCCATCGAGAAGTTTTCAGATGACAGAATTCAGACGTACGAAGAGACGGCGATGATTGTGGAGACGATGATAGAGAAGACAAGCAAGAAGAAGCCAGGTGACAAAGGCTCTTAAGTGAGACACACACACACACACCTTGATAGTCAACCTGTCTGGCATAGTTATTAATTGTTTTTTTTGTTTGTTTGTTTCTTTTTTTTTTCCTGACCGAATGATACAGTAGTGAGATTTTTGCTGTTTGGTTGGAACAGATTGATACCTTGAGGGCAGTTCTGTCTGATGTAGGCTCACCTGTGGTGCGATGACCATTAGACTGCTCCAGGGCAACAAGTAATAGGCACATCTTATGCAACTGATTTTCATGATTAGGATGAGTTGAAAGTAACTATTATTACAGAGCTGCCTGGCTTTCCACAGCACCTGAGACAAATCTGCGTATTCCTCTGCTGCTCTTATAGCTGCTGTATGATTTCCCATCTCTCAGACACCTGCAACTGTTAACTTGTGACCTCTGGTTCATTTAATAAAAGTTTTGCCTTCTACTGAAGACACCCACTCTGGGTTTGTGTTGCCTTCACTGCTGACTAATAGTCCCCACCGGTAAATGTCAACTGACCCAGCGTGTATGAATTTTCCGAGGGAAGGGCTGCAGGTTGAACTCCTGTTCAATAACCTATTCCAAATCTCTCATATTTACAGTCTTTAAATAGAGATAAGTTTGGCAGGCCTGTCCTTTTTGGAACTCTGAGTATTTGAAATGAGCTCTTACTTCTCCAGAAAAAAATGTGAAATGCAACCAAAGTGGGAGAGAACCTTTAGAAAAGATACTGAAGACATTATTTATCCTTCACCAACACAGATAACATATTTGTGAACACCAACAAGCATCTGAACAGACTGCAGCCAGCTCAAAAGACTCGTTGTTTTCTTGTTCGGTATTTATTTCCTTGGACTGTAGTATTTTACAGTTTAATATTGCCATGGATCCTGCTGCAGCCCAGTCACCTGCATTCCCATGGCTCTCCACAAGTTGCTGGACCAAGCAGTGTCTTCCCACATCCCCATGCCTGGGGATGCAAAAAGCAACACTTCTGTGACAATGTCTTGCAGCTTCCAGAAACCTCTGAGTTAGAAAAAACAAAACCATAAACAAGTGAAAAAAGAAAAGAAATAAAAATCTTTCCCTTGTGTCTGTGTGAATACTGAGCCCTCTTTAAAGTGCTCATGCATCATTTAGGCCTCAGCTTGACTGCAGGCATACAAAGAGTCCCACTGAAACAAAGTGCTTCCTGATCTGCTTTAGTAGGTTTTACACAGTCCTCCTTGCATCCCCTTCCAGTTCTCCAAGTTCACATTTCAGCTTTTGGCATCGTTATACCTTTTCATTCTGGCTGATCCAGAAGGCTGGAGCACCCCTGCTATGAAGACAGGCAGAGAGTTGGGCTTGTTCAGCCTGGAGAAGAGAAGGCTCTGGAAAGCAACATTTCAATATCTGAAGAAAATTCAGGAGAGACTTTTTACAAGGGCTCATGGCACTAGGACAAGGGGCAATGGTTTTAGACTAGAGAGGGGCAGATGTAGATTGGACATTAGAAGAACTTCTTTACGGTGAGGAACACTGGAACAGCTTGCCCAAGGGAGGCCCCATCCCTGGAGATGTTCAAGGTCAGTCTTACTGTGGTTGTGATCTGGTTGGGGATATCCCTGCTTACTGCATGGAGCGTTGGACTAGATAACCTCCAGCTGTCCCTTTTCCCTAGTGCATTGTAAGACTCTATGACAGTGCCATCAGCTGTGGAGCAGGAAGGGGCTAGACATCATTTCATCAGATGAAACTCAGCTGCAGCACTGCCTTTTCACAGGACTGAAGGCTTTTCCTCAACACAGGGGTGATGTTTTTTCCATTATTGAGCTCCAGTGCAGGTGCCATCTACTGTGACTGTGTTGTCTGGTACAGTGCCACCTCTTCCTTTGACAGGTGACCCATGTGCTCACATCCTTTATTCAGATTTTTTTGGTGGTGGTGTTTTATTGAAATGCTTGTGGGAGCATAATACCAGCCAGGGCTCAAGAGGGTGTGTGCTGCTGCTCAGTTTAATTTAGTAGCAGCGTAAATAACTGCAGAGGAGGAATTTATCATCAATGCATACGATGGCTGCGCTTTGGTGAGCTGGGAGCAACTGCTCAGAATCGCTGCTGGTGAAAGCAGATTTTTGACTATTCAGGAAATAAACCTCAAACCCAACAGCAGCAACAGTAAAGCTGCTTAATAACTGTCACAATACCAGCTGTTAACAGAGGCAGGCAGCATCTAGACAGAGAGCTGGGTCTCCCTCTCCCTGCCAGCCATGTGATTTCACTGCATTACAGAGACTTGCTACTGAAAACACAAAAAAGCCTTAGGCCACGGAAGGGAGAAGCAACACTCGGGGAGTGCCTGTGTTTGTCTGGTGTCTAATATGTGACCATCCTGGCCCACCTTCACCTGCTTTGGTGTTACCACTTGTTGCAGCCAACAAATGATTTTCCAACACTTGTAAATTCTTGTTCAGCAGCTGTGGTATAAAAATCACTACTGACGTGGCTTTGGTGGAACATATTCCTGAGGAAATCACATACTGCATTGCCTAAGCAGCAGCCTGAGGTCCAGGACTTGAACCAAGCTGGTGCTGGACTTCACCAAGGACACTAATATCAGCAGATGTCAAGAACCAAGAAGAATGAGGCCTACATTATGCTATGGTCTCATGCACAAGCATGGTAGTTGCTCAGGAAAGCTGCAGATGTTGGGTATCAGTCTAATGGATATGACCATGGAGCAAACCACAAGTGTGCTGTTGTTCATGACAGTGCTGGAAGGTGCAGTAAAGCTCATGCTTTATGGGCTAACTGTAACTGGAGCCTCAAATGCAGATTCTCAGGGAATTGTTTAAATGCTAAAGTGTACTGGTGAAATACTTGTGAGCAGCTGTTCAGCAGAGATTGGGCCAAGACCCAGGTTTCTACAGGCACATTCTCACGTCTGTGGCAATCAGAAGTCAGGCTCCATCCCATCTTCCACTGCTGCAGACAAGGTAAGAAATTATAAGCTGAAATGTACCCTGTGCCATAGGAACATGTGAGCTAAAAGGTACCCAGAAGCATGGGTGAGAGGTAAGGAGGAAGAGGAAAGAAGGGCATTTTTATGGATCAAAGTGCTTTTAAAAAAATGCAGACAAAAAACCCCCAACCCTTTGAGGTCAGAGGTGCTTAGGAAAGGCAGTGCAAAAACGTCACTGTCTCTCTTTCTGAGCATCCCAGGGGAGCAGGTTGACATCTGCATCAATGTGTGCCTCTCTAGAGCTGCCCTTAAAGCCAGCAGGTTTGATCTACCTAAGTAGTGCCCAAGGCTCTTCTGAGTCTGCAGCCTTCATCTTCTATGTCCCAGTGTACCACAGAGCTGCTCTTCCTCTGTTGCTATCAATCAGCTCTTTCAGAGGATATTTATTTTCTTAGACTCCATCAGACATGGGTGACAATTTTTCTTGTCAGTATAAAAAAGGCAAAACAGCAGGAAGTTATCCCACTTACAGCAGCATACTTCCTCCCACAGACCCTTGGGTAGGCAATGATGATAGGACCCTGCCAGTTTACAACAGCTCTTTATTTTACTCATATTATAAAACATTATCACAGGGCTTCAGTTAAACAGTGTTCACCTGCTTCAAATAATGAGCTTCAGTTCCCTCTTTATTATAAACACTAACAAATTATTTTCCATCAGCAGTACCGTAAAAACTTACTCTAACTGGACATACTTCTCAGCAATCCCCTGATGCAAAAAAATCCTGGAGAATATGAAGTAGGCCTCTAGCTTGTATATACACTTAGTTTTTTATAGACCCAGATCAAAACTCACCATTTCTGTGCATCACTCTGTTATTACTGTGAACTTTCACTTGATAAATTAGGTCAGCATTGTGAAAACAGGAACAGCCATTTAGTTATTTTGCTGCTTTAGAAGATATTTAATGATTGAACAGAGAACTGCAGAATTACATGAATGCAATGGCAAGTCATGTACATGGTCATTTAAGATTCCCACAGGGACTTCTCTGATTCCAAAGCCCTGCCTCCCCCTCCCCCCCC
>VWZE01022366.1:131716-158799 GCA_013396675.1 Eubucco bourcierii
CCCCCCCATTTTCAACATCCTCTAGAAGCTTCCAGTTACCTCTCTCTCTCTCACTAAATACATGCACACAAAAACATAAGGTGTGCACGTGTGCGCTATACATTACATACCGTATGTGTGTATATATATATATATAAAAGCAAATATGTGTAACAAACTGAATATACATATTGTATGCAATATATATACACACACACAGAGAGGGAGAGATACTACAGGTGTGCTGTATGCATGAAGATATAGCATGCTCTCTCTCTGTATATGTATATATATGTGGGGAGGGGTAAATTCTTGCCTCTGCTATGTAAACACTGCTCTTTCTGAGAACTGGGTGCTTGCCATGGAACCTTGCTGTTGGCAGCATGCTCCATTCACTTCCAAAGACACAAGCAAACCTGTTCCTCACCCTCGTAGCTTTAGTGTGATGTGCCTCATGGCTCATTATTTCCAGCTCCTGCTTTGAAATGGACCCAATATGTCCTTGGGTTAAGAGGGTTGGCACTGCAGCTCAGTTGGTGTAAGTAAGTTTGTGTAATGCGTCAGAGCAAGTAACCAAGAGCACTTGAAAATCAGAAATCACAGGGGGGCCTGATGCTTCTGCTGCTGACACTGATTTCATTCCAGCGAGATTTGACTGCTGCATGCAACAAGAAACCTGTGAGTAGTGTGAGACTGCTTGGCTTCAGAGTGTAATTCACATGGACTTGGAGTAGGTTGGGCTGTTTGTTTTGCATTGGGATTTGTAGATGGAAGAACAGGCCTCTTATGGAAAGGCAGAAGTAACAGCACAGGTTTTACATTAAGTGAACTGCATCCACCCTACAGCCCTTAGGTATCACTTTTAATTTGTCAGGCAAAACTTTACTTACTGAATGTATTTCTACTGCTAGGCACCTGATCAAACAGAACAAGTCTTGTGAAAACATTTTAGATTAATACTCTGCTCATTAAAAAACACTTCACAAAATTCTGGAACCAGTCACTGCTAAAAAAGCAGATATTGGATCCTGCAAAGATCCAAAGCACTTGCTTAAAATTAGCATTTGAGTAGGTCCACTGAGGTTCTTACATGAGTGCACGCTTAGATGGCTGCAGAATCAAGACCATTTGTTATTCCAAGGTTGGGTTTGGGATCTCACACCTGAGAATATGTAGTGGTTGCTACTATGAGTAATTCCCACTGAGGCGGATGCTACATCTTGCAGTGCAAGCCACAGCAGACTCTGAGGGCAAGAAAGATGAACTTTACTCATGTATGAAATGTGAAGGTGAGGCTGATTCTTTACCAGCAAAGAGCAATGATTGCCAACAAATCTTCCTACACACTACGTTTTGTTTCCCGCAAAGGCCAACTTTGCATTACACATTAATAACTTTTTCTCCTTAAATATATCTGTAGAACATAAAAAAGGAACAAATCTCTACTTAACGAAAAAAAAAAAAACCACAAAAAAAACCAAACGAAATTTGAAGTAAGAATTGCTTCGCTACGGAAACTGCCTACTTCAAATGTCTCCTACAGTAATTTACTGACAGCCAGGAAACAGTAGTCTGTGGTTGGAGATGACCACCCCTTGTCACACGGCCTCACCTTACACTGCTGTAGTACATCTCAGCATGGAGTGCAGCAGATGCACTTCTGCACGCAGGTTTCCAGAAATCCTACAGCTCGCCCTCTTATAGCAGAACGAGTGAGTAGGGACCAAACTGATTTAAATACCCCAAATTAAAAATAAACCAACAAACCCCTGAAACTTGTGCTTGTAGAATGCCCTGACCCTGTTTGCAAAGCACTTCCCCGTGTCACCAGGCTTTGGCATGGCTTTGCCTCCCTTATTGCGCTTGTCGATCTGTTCTGTGGCTGAAGGCGCTGAGGCCGAAGCGCTGGCGTGCACCTTGCGTAAGTGTAAATATCAAGGAAACTGTCGAAAGAGCTGGATTGCTGCAAACTGGATTGGTAAATTTTCTCCACCTCTGGATTATTTCTTTTTGTAGGGGCTAGTGCTACTTTGGTTGAGCCCTATGGGGCAAGTTCCACTGAAGTCAGTGATGCAGAAGGAGCTGTTAGACATTCAAAGACCTCTCCAGCCTAACCTCTTTGTGATTCCCTCTCTCACAGCAGTTTTTTTGTTTTTCGTGTGTGCCCATTATCACCAACTGCCAATGTTAAAATTCACTCTTTTTTTTTTTTAATATAAACAACATTTACCACAAAAATGTGAAGGGAAAAGCCATCAATTTCTTTGCAGGTAATTAACTATTCGTATGACACAAAAGAAAAATCATTTACAGTCACAAACTGTACATAGTATTTAGCAGGGGACAGTGTATTTGTGGTTTAGAGTAAAAAAAGGATTGCTTCAGTGGTAAGTAATTATTGACAAGATATAAGACTTTAAACTCAAGAAAGTGTGATAATTTGGCTACAGAGACGATCATTGTAATATGCCTAACATAGAGGTTTGGATAGTAGAAAGGTGAGTAGAGGGATCTGGAGAAGGAAAGACACCATCATGCAGAACAGCACTAGTTCTTGCTCAGTATACTCTTCAGGCTTCTCTCCACTGCTTCATCTAATTCTTCTTCCAGCTCTTCCTTCTTGGACATGGCCAGTTTGGACTGGTAATCTTTTACTATTTGGTCTATGTACGGCGCGCTCTGAGTGCCATGCAGCATCAGTGTCCACTCCTTCAGCATGCCTCGCTGTGGCAGGCTGCCGACAAACCCGATCTCTAGAACCCAGGTGCCTCGGGGGTCTTCTCCCCAGGTGTGTGTGGTCATGAAAGGCCATTTGTCAAAACCCACCTTGGAGTCATCATCCCTGGGGCGCCGGCTCAGCAAAATGGACTTTGTTCCCATTGGTGAGGTCATGTTGATGTTGAGGTCTCCTCGCCTGGTGGAATTCACAGTTATCACTGCTTGGACATGTTCAAGGTATCGGACAAAGTTTTCCTTCCCCTCACAAGCGTCGGTTTTGAGCGTGAGGACCAGCTTGCCACTTGGTGGTATCTTTCTGCAGGTCAAAAGATAATTAAGGAAATTAAAAGGATACACACAGCGTGACACTGCTCGTGCTAAAGCTGCTGGCTTTTGGTACCTCACAGAAAAATGCTGTTTGTCTTATTAACAGGGGGAAAAGCAAAGAAATAATCATTGCAAACGTAGCCCGCAAAAGAACATCCTCTTTGTGGAAAGTGGTATCAAACCCTTGATTTGGAAATACATTATGAAATGTACACCTGACAGAAAGAGAGAGGCAACACAGTTTAGAGATGCATACTGCTATTCAAGTACTACTGTGCATTGAATGGCTGCCTCTCGCTATCGCTGCTGTACTGGTAACTCCATCATAATGTGTGCGTTTGGGAGAGGCACCCTGAGCAGTCAGGCAGTCACCTTCAAAGGCAGCAGCAAATAAATGTCTTTTCAGAGTCAGAGGAGTCAGCTGCACAGAATTTAGCCTGTCTCCTCATTCCAGTAATGGAAACCGGCACAAACGTGGGGTACCAGTGTCACCTCATCTGGAAAACACTTCTCCACCAAAACTGCTCTCCTTGAAAAGCTTTGGTACTGCAGCACCCACACACACACACACAGAGGAAAGAGGTTGCACTTGTTCACTGTCTTGCCAAACTACTGCACCTTGAAGTCACAAGGTGTAGACATGGCTCTTTGGGACATGGTTTAGTGGGCTGTGGTGGTGTTGGGTTAACAGTTGGACTTACTGACCTTAATGATTCCAAGATCCTTGGTTGTTTGAGTTCTTTTGAAGGCAGATGCACAATTGACTGAAGGACATCTGTCCTGAGTGTTCACACGAAGCTGGAACACAGGCTTAGTCCTGCTCTAGTTATTTTGCAAGGACTCTGTCACCAAACAGCGAAATTCCTGCTACCAGCACATGGGGTGCAGTGCAGGAAGTTAGTGGGCAAGAGGAGAATATCACTTCATGTCTGGGCCCTGCAGTCACTCATAGCTGACAACGACCTTGTCAACATTTGTCAGCAAGATGAAATACACAAAAAAGAAAGCAACATTACACTGGTCAGTGCTCTTTCCTTCCCCTGTGCTGGGCACTCACAATGAGGTTGCTTCCTGTGTGGCTGAGGAGAGTTGGGATGCAGCAGTGTTTCCACAGAGTGACTCCAAGGCTTCCAGGACAAGATGAGAACTTGATGTGGGACAGCAAGGTGCATTGGCACTTTCCCAGCTCTGGCAGAGTAAGCCAACAGCCACTGTGGCTGGGATCTCAGGGCAGGCCTGAAGGTGTCTGGCCCAGGGGCAACACCTGCTAGCAGCCAAGGCTATGAGCGCCCAATAGATCCCTTGGGGTCAGCATTCAGCTGGCTATCAGCAGTTGCCCCAGAAACTGGCTGGCAAAATATACAGGAGGTGTAAAGAAAAGTTTCTGCATTTTCACTATCAGTGTGCTGTGAGCAGTGCAACACTTTCCTCTGTCTGAAAAATTACTTTGGATTACTGAAATCACAAAACACAAAGACTTAGCTTGTTACCTCTTCCAGTGCCTTCTTCACAACCCAGGCTTTGCTTTAAAATCAAAAGGACAGCCCCTTTTGAAGGGCAGTGACCACACTGGTAATTAATACCTTCTTTTCAGGAGAAATGAGTGCCAGCCTTTTCTCTTAGCTAATGCAATATGGCATTCTTCAGAGCACAGTGGAAGTGTTTTAATTAAGACTAGCTTTCAGGAATTCTCCTCCTTTTGAGATGAGTACCAGTACCTCACTACCTCAGGCCAATCCCTCCCCCTTTTTTTTATAGAGCACTTCCTCCTGGGAACACTTGCAGAGTGAAAAAGACATTAAGGTCCAGGTTCTCAAGGCATTTCAACACTTACCTTAGACTGACAAAACTGTGTTGTTCTGAATCTCATGGATACCCTGAAGCAGAAGCTGGTGTAACATAAATGTTATGTAGCTAAAATATTGGAACATGCAATACCCTCAATATCTGTGTGCTGAAGCACAAGGAAAATGCACTGGATGACAGCCAGAGGTGAAGGATCATAATCTCAGTTGCATCTTCCTCAACGTAATTTGAATTCATGTTGTCTTGCAGCAGTCTCAAACAGTGGACGCAGCTTTGTCAAACACTGCTTCATTCAGAAAGCTGTGATAAGAACTTTCTGTCTTCTCCAGTAAATGAGAGGACAGCAGAGTGTAAGTCTTCTCTGTCAACACCCAAACCCAAAGAAATAAGAGCAGTCTTATCCATCTGCTTCACAGTCTGACAACTTTGGAGGTTCTTCTCTCCACTTTCTTAAGCACTGCAGTGCAAAAGTTAAGTCAGCTCTCTAAAATGTGAGAAAAGGTTTACCCTGTTTATCCCCTTTCCTATGAATCAAGATCCATTACTCTGCTTCACTATGCTAATTGCTGTAATTACAGTTGAATTTCCTCAGAGGAAGAAAAAGAACCAGGGGAAGTGGAAAGAGCCTGAGACTGAAGAAGCAGAAGAGAAGATGGGTCTTCCACACCCTCACAGTGCATTGCTGCCCTATCTATATACTTCTATCTATGTATGCATAGGCCAACAGCATCCTGACTTGTATTCAGGAAGACGAAAGTGATTGCCCCCTGTATTCACCACTAGTGAGGCACTACCTTGAGTACTGGGTTCAGTTTTGGGGTCCTTGCTCCAAGAAAGACATTGAGGTGCTGAAACATGTCCGGAGAGAGCAAAGAAGCTGGGGAAGGATCTGGAGAATAGGCCTGATGAGGAGCAGCTGAGGGAACTGGGGTTGTTTAGTCTGAAGAAAAGGAGGCTGAGGGGAAACCTCCTTGCTCTCTGAGGCTGAAGTGAGGTGGGGGTTGGTCTTTTCTCCATAGTAAGAAGTGATATAGAATGAGAAGAAATTACCTCAAGTGGCACCAGGGAAAGGTTATGCTGAATATTAGAAGAACTTTCTTTACTGAAATGGTCCTCAAACACTGGAATAGGCTGCTCAAGGAGGTGGTTTAATTCCCATCTCTGGAGGTGTTTAAAAACACAGAAATGTGGTGCTGAGGGACATGGTTTAGCACCAGAGTTGGTAGAGTTAGGGAGTGGTTGGACCTGATCATCTTAAAGGGCTTTTCCAACTGAAGTGAGTCTACAATTCTGTACAAAACCCACATACACTTCTGCACGGTGCAGTAGGCTGTTAGAGATGTGCAGGGGCAGCTAGCTGCTCTCTAGAAGTACACTCCATGCTCTCGTTCCTCAGCTAATGGACTATGAAGTCCTAAATCATTTGTATCTTCCTGAAACAGCCAGAATCAGACCTGTCTTTTAAAGATTTGTTTTTCATTTTTGCTGACCCAACAAAAATCCCTTTGCAGGGAGACTTCCCCTTGCTATCAAGTGTTTCTCCACAGAGCACTTCACATACTGATGGTTTTCTAGCTTATCAGTTCTTTCCTGACAAATTTCTTCTACTTGACAACGGTGTTCCGGTACACCCCCCTGTATCAATCACTCACTTCCTTAAATCTGAAACTGCATTTGATATATACAAGTATTTATACTTGTATAGAATATATATAGGTATAGGATAGAGAATAGCTATAGGCAATGTTGCTCCAGCAAAGGCTAAACTAGAAAACTAATACAATTATCTATGGCAGAAATGCAAGTGTGGTTTTCATTCCCAAGGAATCTCTGGAGATGCTGGGATTTAACTAGTTCTATTTGCAGTGTGATTTAAAAAAGGTAGATGTTGCAAGTCATGATGCTTATTATCTCCTCTCAGTGACATTTTCCTTGTGGGACATAAATATTACAACCTATAAATGTGTTGGGTAATTACAGGGGCCACCCACACAGCACACTGAGGTTACGCTGAGAGGAGTGAGGAGGCCTGGGGGGTGACTGACTTGGCTGAACTTTACACATCTGTGTGCTGTAAGCACAAAACCTGTTCCTTTCCTGCTCTCAAAAGACACCACCACAAGGTAGCGTATCCTGAATCTCTGGAGCTTGTTGGGCAGTGACAGCTATAGGGAGGCTTTGCTGCAGCTCTAGATCCCTGGGCTGGAGGAAATGCACCATCACCTCTGCTCTTCTATCCATTCAACAGCCAGAACAGGAGAGAAAAACAGAGACAGAAGCATTAAGACTGCATTAGCATTCGCCCGGCTCTGGCTCAGCCTGTTGCCAGATTGCTACATTGTTTAATGCATGAAGGCAAGCCTACAGAAAGACTTCCTCTCTTCCTCTAACCCACTCAAGAAATGAGGCTGCACTAGGATGAATGAGATTATTTGCCTGCATTTAAATTATGAACAAGCCATAGGTAGCTCAAAGTTAGCTTCAGCACTCTCTAGTTTGTTTTCTACCTACGAGCATGTCTAAAGCCAGGTAAATCAAAACTTCTATCTCTGCTGTAGCACTTTGGGTCCTGCAAATACAAATACACGTGGGAGGCTGGGGATGAAGTTACTCCTTGCCAGGGTGGCATACTGGTTTGCTTTCTTCTTTCAGCAGTATGATGATGTTTTCCAAAATGGCACAGAAAAGTCGAGTTCCAAATGGTACGGCACAAATTGGCTGTTACTAGGTTAGAATTTCAAATAATTAAATTGAACTATAGCTGTTGCAGTCAATTAGTATTAATTCATTCACTTGTTGACTCGTTCACTTGAGCACATGAAGGTAAATCAGAAAATAATGTGACTACCTAGCTTGCAATTAAAGATTTGAAGAATATACACCGTAGCGTTCAAACTGAATCACTGGTACCTGTAGATGGTTATTTGAGCCTTCTGGAGATAAAATTGTCTGCTGGAGTATGTCACAAGGAGAAATTACCTGGCTGGCAGTTATTTTAAGTGGTAGTAGTATTTATGTAATTTACAGTGCCAGCCTCCCAGACTGCCACTTGTGCACAGGCCCTTTAGTCATGGAAACTTGGCACAAACATACCTGTAAGTACACAGGAGAAACAGATGTTTCTGTTAAGGATTCTGGTACTACCAATACCTGAAGGGATCCTACAGGAAGGTTGTAGAAAGACTTTTCATAGGGGTGTATATCAATGGGACAAAGGAAAAGGGTTTGAAGCTGAGGGAGAGTAGATTTAGACTGGATCTTAGGAAGAAGTTTTTCAGTACAAGAGTGGCGAGACTCTGGACTAGGTTGCCCAGGAAGGTGATGGATGCCTCCCCCTAGGGGCTGTTCACGGCCAGGCTGGATGAGGTCTTGAGCAACTGAGTTTAGTTAAGAAGTGGCCCTGTCCACAGCAGTGATTGGAGTAGATGTTCTCCAAGAACCCTTCCAACCTGAGCCATTCTGTGATTCCATGATACTAGCAATGGAAAAACTAGAGAAAAGTTGTAGAAGGCACTCCTCCAGCAAACCAGCAACTGAAATAAACTACAAGTAGTTTATTATATCAACTTATTGAAGTACCTGGGATGTCACTGGTAATGTTAGGCTTCAATTACGTTTCTCTGACTGTGTAAGTCTTTGTCAAAGGGCCTGTGGTCTCCTCCTCACCTGCAAGAAGCCATACATAACACTATGCACCTGCACCATTGACTTACTCAGGTTCCTGTATGGACCCTCCAACACAATGGAATCTCTCAGGAACAGTCTTCCAGTCTTTTGCCATCTTAACCATTGCTCCTGCATCTAGGACACCGTAGCCAAACAAGTGGTTGAACTCCAGCCCAACACCGTTTCTCCGCCATTGATGGACTTCATCGTGAAGCTGGTTCCTCTTGGACGTGAGCACTGTCAGGTGCTGCATGTCTCTCCATGTCAGATCCAAGCTGTGGAAGAGCAAAAGGGAAAAAAATAGTTGGGTATCTCCAAGCACATGTTAAAGACTGTGTGTTTGATCAAGGCTTCTGGTAAAATTTGCTCCTCCATGAATCACACAGAAATTCTATCTGCACACATACAAATAACAAAGCTTGTGGCCAAGAGGGCCAGTGGCATCCTGGGGTGCATTAAGAGGAGTGTGGCCAGCAGATCAAGGGAGGTTCTCCTCCCCCTCTACTCTGCCCTGGTGAGACCTCACCTGGAATATTGCATTCAGTTTTGGGCTCCCCAGTTCAGGAAGGACAGGGATCTACTAGAAAGTGTCCAAGGGAGGGCCATGAAGATGATGAAGGGGCTGGAGCACTGCCCTGTTGAGGTGAGGCTGAGGGACCTGGAGCTGTTTGGTCTGGTGAGGAGAAGACTTAAAGGGGATTTGATCAATGTTTATAAATACTTGAGGGTTGGGGGTCAAGAGGGAGGGGACAAACTGTTCTCAGTTGTGCCCTGTGATAGGACAAGGGGCAACAGGGATAAACTACAGCACAGAAGTTCCACCTCAACATGAGGAAGAACTTCTTTACTGTAAGGGTCACAGAGCACTGGAACAGGTTCCCCAGAGAGGTTGTGGACTCTCCTTCTCTGCGGATTTTCAAGACCCATCTGGATACGCTCCTGAGCTAGATTCTATGGTCCTGCTCAGGCAAGGGGGTTGGACTTGATGATCTCTGGAGGTCCCTTCCAACCCCTAACATCCTGTGATCCTGTGAAAGCTGCTGCTTATATTTCAGTGGGAACAAGATGCTTTAATTGTATAGCACTGCCCCAAAATAATGTCTGTTCTTAAAATCAACTGCTTTCTGCTATACGTTATAGATCCACCATGCCAGACTCTGAAAAGTATACAAAGGGAAAAGGATGATGACATCATTTCACCTAGCCTTCCTCCTAAATCTTGCCCTTTTGACCTTGTCTGCCTCTCCTGCTTTCCCATGGGCTTTCCAGGGTTCACCCAGAGAAGCCCTGATCTGGTGATGCTGCTGAGCCATAACAATGAAGGTTTTCATAATTTCAGCAGGGACTATGGATCCAAGGGCTGTGGGTGGCTGCAGGTTTGTACTCTAAGGTATGGTAGGGGTTTGTCACCCATACTATGCTAGCACTGATGGATGCAGTAAAGTAACATTTGACTGGATTGGATGTTCATTTTTTCATCAGCAGTTCTTGTCTTCCTAGATCTGCAGTGATTATGATGACAGGAAGGACATTTAGTAGTTATTATTCTGGAAGCTTTAGCTATTTCAGTTGGTTTATGATGAACTCTTTCAACACTACAATACGTCTGATTCAAAGCCTTAACCTAAAAGGAGAAGCTTTTCAGCTCTCCGTGCCCCAAGTAATAAGCATGTGTGCGTGCAGAATGTGCACCAGAACAGCCAATTACTGTCATTCTCCCAGGGTGACACGAGATAGCTGAAAAACAGATACCGCTTGCCTCGTTCTTACTGAAACCTTTTAAGAGTTGCTATGCATCTTAAACCCCTGCTTTCACAGAGTGCTCTGGCTTTAGAGACTTGCTGGACGTGTGTTGTGTATGAGCAAGCAGCAGTCATCTGCATGGGAAACGGTCTGCCGGCTCTGTGAAGGCTGCTGTAACTCACCCAGGCTGGTTCTGCAGACCGAAATGCAGGTTTCATAGAGCCAGCCTGGAAGGAGACAGTGACAGTTCTCTCTCCCCTCCCTGTTCCACCCTTTTTCGTAGAATCATTTTGATTGGAAAAGATCTTTAAAAGATTATAGAGTTTGACCATTCTCTAACTCTCCCAAGTCTGGTGTTAAACCGTGTCCCTCACCACCACATCTGTGTGCCTTCTGAACACCTCCAGGGATGGGGATTCATCCACCTCCCTGGGGAGCCTATTTCAGGAGCTGCGAACCCTTTCAGTGAAGAAGTTTCTTCCAATAGCCAATCTAAACCTCCCAAGGCACAGCTTGAGACTTTTCTCAACAAAGGCTAGAAGGGCTATTAGTTTAGGTGTTACTACTCATGGCAGTTTGGAGTGAGTAACTCATGTCTTCATGGGTAGCTCAGATGAAGAGAAATTGTAATTAGTACTGATACTACAGTTGTGGTCCAGGGTAACAAGCATGCAGTGATCAGGAGGCAGACTGAGAGCGTTGGAGCTGTTCAGTCTGGAGAAAGGAAGGCTCCAAGGAGATCTTATTGTGGTCTTCCAGTGTCTGAAAGGGGCCTACAAGAAAGGTGAAGAGGGACTTTTTAGGGTATCAGGTAGTGATGGGACTAGGGGAAATGGAGCAAAACTAGAAGTGGGTAGATTCAGATTGGATGTTAGGAAGAAGTTCTTCACCACGAAGCTGGTGAGACACTGGAACAGGTTGCTCAGGAAGGTGGTGGAAGCCTCATCCCTGGAGGTTTATAAGGTCAGGCTGGATGTGGCTCTGGGCAACCTGATCTACTGTGAGTTGTCCTTTGCCCATGGTAGGGGAGGTTGGAACTGGATGATCCTTGGGGTCCCTTCCAACCCTGACAATTCTATGATTAAACCTTTAGTTTTTTTTAAATTATGGTTATAATTATTTGATTGGGCTGTCCTGCTGAATGAACTGCATAATACAAGGATTGATCACCCAAAGTGAAACACTTGGCATGTGTGTTTTACATGTATAAAACCTTAACCATGAGACATGGCCCAAGTCATGCTCTGAGCACAACAATCACTGCTCTGCTAATGAGAGAAACCTTGTCCCTTCTGCCAGATCTTTGTCCTTCTGCATACCATTGAAGAAAACTGTGTACTTCATGTTCACTTCACTCCATGGTTACAGCTACTGAAGCCGTATACTGAGCAAATGCTGCCTTCACTTCATTAAATTAACACAAAGTAAAAAGCATAAGCAATCCTAATTGTCAGAAAAGCAGATAATGAAGCAAGATACACAAGAGGTCTCCAATATCATGAATGACATGGAGATGGTGGATAAGACCTTGGGTACTCCTTCTTTCACATACCAGAGAGATTTTGTAGCACAGAAGAAAATCACCATCAATGGGTTAACCAAAACCAGAGGAATTATTCCCCATCACCATAGCCAAAACCCATTATTAGTGTGGAACTAATTGCCTCTGGGTGCTAGAGGTGCTAAACACAGACAAACTGAAAGAGTTTGACAAATCCAAGGAAGGTAAATTTGCCTGTGGCTGTTAAACAGGATAGGCTGACTGCTCGCTCTTGCCAAAGCTGTTGTTGAATGCTCTTAATCCCCACGTGCTGTACCCTCCCCATAGTACCTGTCACTGCAGGCACTGTGTGGCACAAGATGAACTCAGCTTCCCCCTCCAAACAGTGCTGGAGAAAACAAACTTCTGGGAGCAGTGGATGGAGAGGACACAAAGATTGAGTCAGCTCTGGCAAGACTGTTGCTCCATCTGTAAGCTACCATGTGTGCCACTACTGTGTCAGGCAGTTTGTTTTCTGTCCCCGATAGTCCCTTGCCACAGCCAGTCAATTTCTACGAGGAACAACATTAAACCACAGGCCCTCCCCTCCCTAGAGCTCACAAGGAATTTCTCAACAGCTTACTTAGCCTCCAGGGCCAAGGCAAACACTCCGGCTGCTTCAGGGGCAGCTGCAGATGTTCCTGAGTGACGCAGGGTGCAGTTGCCATACAAATCTGTTGTAGCCTGCAATGATATTAGACTTAATTAGTGAAACCAACCAGCTCATTTTCCTTGCAGCCACAGACTCAGAAAAATACAGAAAGTGGAGTTTGTGGCCTTGCCCTTTAAAGTAATTGCATGTTTGTTCCTAAGATCTGTTTTCTTCTTTAGAATAGTGCATCAGTTTAAAAACACAGTGAGACAGAGCTGCAGAAGGTGTGAACACAAGAATAAATCATGGTGCAGTAAATCAGTGTTCATTACCACTTAGAATTCATAAACTCCTATAGATGGCACTGCTTTACTATAAACACCACTTAACCTAAGGCCTTAAATTCCCTCGTGGTTATCAGAAGGATTTGAAACTAGGATTGTTAACAGCATTGAGGTTTCTAACATCTGTGTAACTCCAGAACCAACAGCAGTACCAGGCTGCTGTCTTCTATGCAATTAGTCACTAGGAGAGACCAGAAGGAAACCTTAGAAATACATTTTCATGGTGATAATTACACAAGGTGACACTGATCATCTTGGCTGATACCAGCAGAGCTGACCTCAAGACAAAGCCTGGTGCTTTCCCAACTGCAGTAGCATTAGGGCATTTAGGATTGCATAGAGTGTCTTTGGGGTTTGAGACAAGGCCATGAAAAACATATAACAGCTTTTGGTAAAACAAAATTACTACACCTGGAATTTCCACTCTGTGAATCAGATTATGTCCAGGCTAATCTGAAGGTGCTGAAGAGCAATGATCACTAGACTGGAAGATAATCTCAACTGCACTAGAACTGAGTGCATTCTTTTTCAGCTGTAGTTGTGGCCCTGTAGAAGACTGGAGTACTCTCTGCACTGCTCACTAGGAGACTGAGGGTGATCTGACTCCTCACATTTCCTCTGTGGGTGACTAAAGTCTTTCTGCTCTAAGCAGCTTGGATTACAGCAGAAGTCTGTTTCATGACTGCCTTGTCAGTACAAGCAAGTATGATCACAGACGTCGCCGCTTTTAATTTAGATTTTTACAGCCATCTTTTGTCACGCTGTTCTCTGTAAAGTGTGCAATTGAACTTCTAAATCTGGTTTCTGTTAAAGGGAAGTACCTACTAAACAAAGCTCCAGGAGACAGAAGATGATTGCAGTTCTCAATACCCATCTCCTGTTGATAGTTTTGGCACCATCACTATACCACAGATGAGAAAATACCCGTCTCAACAGAGAACCATCTGCTGCTCCAAAGCAGACAGAGTGGTAATAGGTTGTGGGAGTGCACAAAGACAGCGACAACAGCACAATAATATCTTGACTCACCACGCCAGCTTCTGGATTTCTCTTCCGCCCGTTACTGAAGGTGGAGGCTAAGGTGGAGGAGCAGCTTTCATCATACAGAGCTGTGCGTCCGTCATTGATAGCAGAATTGATGGAGATTGTCCACATGCTCGATGCGTAACCATCGCAGTTACAGTCGTCATAGCTGCCCCCATCTCCAGAGGCCCAGACATAGATGCTGCCTTTGCCACCCCGACCCTGTGAAAGAGAAAAATCCATTGACTGGAGCAGCTCCCTTAAACTGCACATCTCATTTGTAAAGTTGGGCAAGCACTCAAGCAAAACATACCTTAAGCTGCGAGAACAGGGACTTCTGCAGGCTAAGCAGCAGCCACTGCCCATTCTGCAACCTTACCTACACAGAGCACTTGCATTTATCTCCTTGTTTCACTGGACGCCCTCAAGGCTCCTGTGCCAGATGCTAAGATATTTGCTGCATTTATTAGCATTTATTCTGGAGGTCTAAGTGCATTGTTTTAAAAGGGACATAGGTCATCTCACACAGTGTTTGCAAGGCTCAATTAGGTTCAGGCAATGGCTAAAAAGCTCTTTACAACTGAACATCTTTCTCCCTCTGTAGATTTTCCTCCAAAAGGTATCACATATTCAAGTCTTTTTTCCTTTTTTTTTTTTTCTTTTTGACAAGCAGCTTGTACCACTAAGCAGAAATTAAAGCTATGAGACCATATAAATCATCTACAGAAAGATGGTTTGCCAGTTACACTGAGAAGGTAAGAGAGGGAAAGGAGAGACTGAAGCTGAAAGGCAGCTATAAAGGCTGTTAGCTAAAGGAAAGAACGTCTTTCCCTGACTTCCGGATAGACAAGGAGCAGAAACAGATCAACTCAGCTTCTTCTCACCCCACTGAATGAGATTGTTTCAGTTGGAAAAGACCTCTAAGATCCAAGGTCCATCTGTCAATCTCAGACCTCCATGACCATTAATCCATGTCCACGAGTTTCCTGAACACCTCCAGCAATGGTGACTCTACCACGTCCCTGGGTAGCCTGCTCCAATACCTGACCACTTTTTCAGGAAAGAAATGTTTCATAATATCCAACCTAAACCTCTCCTGGAACAGTTTCAGGCCATGCTGCAAAGTGGGCAGGATTTGTGGCTGAAAATGGGTCTGACAGATGGCTGGTGGGTAGGAGGGAACTCACACAGGAACTGAAATTGGGGATTGGGTTGGTGGAACCGACCTGCTGAGTGCTGCTGGGCACAGGTTTTGTGCCTGTAATTACAGTTATGCACGAATGGCCTCAGGATATCACTTCTATGACAGTCACAGCCACAAGTGTGGCTTGCTGTTAAATTCCATAATTCCCCTCCTAAGACTCTAATTTCACTTGCCTTTCCTTTTTAGCCAGTACTGGAAAGAGGAGCAAACAGTGCTGGAACAAACTGATAGCAACTCAAATGAATTGTTTGCAGTGATACCCAAGACTTACTGCTCACATCTCCCACAGCCAGGCCTGCAGTAGTTGGATAGTTTGCCCAAGCAAAATGTTTGGTGGCTGTCCTCAGGCACCACTTCATTTACCAGGCAGAAATCTATGGTTTCAGGGTAAGTGAATTTTCAGTTCTCTAGAGGAAAGAAATAAAACCAGAAATATCCCAGTGGGGTGAACTAAGAGTTATATTTAAAGTAAACTGGAAGCTGCTATTTGCTGGATATTTTGGCCAATAAAAAAGGGGCTGGGGCTGGTGACAGTAAGACACTACAGACTCCAGAAGAGCCTGGAGGAAGAATCAGGAGAAGACCAGTGAGAGAATAAGATCTATTTTAAAGGGTCTTTTTCCTCTGTTGAAACCTTCTTGTTTCCCCCTAAAGTGATGTCAATGCAGTACCCACACTGCTGAAATAGCTGAAGGTGTACCTCCCTCAGAACTGAAGATGGATCTTGGTGCATTTAGTCATAGCCCAAGAGAGGCTCACTTCTCAATGCAGGCTAAACTAGAAGTAAACCTTAGTCAAGGCTGTATGCTTAGAAAGTCACAGACAGCTACTGCGAAGTTCTCCGCAGAAACAGCAGGTTTTCTATTTCCAGTGTCATTCGTGGGATGTTCTACTACTGGCAAAAAATATCCCTGACAAATTTTCTTATCCCTTTTCTCATTTTCTGAAGAGCTTAATCCCAGAAAAACTTCTTTACTGAAGTGCCTTGTAAAAGTGAGCTGGCAGGGGATTGCAGCCTAACTCCCTTCATGTAACTCAATGTGCAGCTGCAACTTCTTTCTTTGTTCATCGTGTTTGCTGGGTTAGTGCCTAAGCCAGTGTTTGTCCAAGTTTTGCTTGCTGGATCACACCCCAGAGATAAAAATGGGTGGTATTTGACAAAGGAATCTTCTCCAGCTTCCCTGATTTCACATCAAGGCTGGCAATTGTCCCTTTATGGGAGGCACAGCTTCTGCTTTGGCTCCTTTAGTTTATCCACTCCAGCCTGGTCACTGGGATTGCAAAAGGTGGATGGAAAGAAGTCTTTACAGAACTACAGAATTATTGTGGCTGGAATAGAACTCTGAGATCAAGTCCAGCCTATGATCTAACACCACCACATCAACCAGACCATGTCACTAAGTGCCACGTCCAAGCTTTCCTTAAACACTTCCAGGGATGGTGACTCCACCGCCTCCCTGGGCAGTCCATTCCAGTGTCTAATTACCCTTTCTGTGAGGAAGTGCTTCCTAACATCCAGCTGAAACCTCCCCAGGCACAGCTTCAGACCATGCCCTCTCATCTCAGCAGAAGTTGCCTGGGAGAAGAGCCTGACCCCCACATGACTACAGCTTCCATTCAGGTACTTGTAGAGAGTGATAAGGTCCCCCCCCTGAGTCTCCTCCAGGATATAAGACTCCAGCTCCCTCAGCCTCTCCTCATAAGACTTTCCCTCCAGTCTCTTCACAATCCTCTCAAACTTCCATTTTTTTCCTAAATGTGGACATGTCACAGAATCACAGAACGTTAGGGGTTGGAAGGGATCTCCAGTCCAACTCTCCTGTCAGAGCAGGATCACTCAGGACAGGTCCCACAGCATGTTCCTGACGACCTTCAGCTTTGGCATTAANGACTCCACCGCCTCCCTGGGCAGTCCATTCCAGTGTCTAATTACCCTTTCTGTGAGGAAGTGCTTCCTAACATCCAGCTGAAACCTCCCCAGGCACAGCTTCAGACCATGCCCTCTCATCTCAGCAGAAGTTGCCTGGGAGAAGAGCCTGACCCCCACATGACTACAGCTTCCATTCAGGTACTTGTAGAGAGTGATAAGGTCCCCCCCCTGAGTCTCCTCCAGGATATAAGACTCCAGCTCCCTCAGCCTCTCCTCATAAGACTTTCCCTCCAGTCTCTTCACAATCCTCTCAAACTTCCATTTTTTTCCTAAATGTGGACATGTCACAGAATCACAGAACGTTAGGGGTTGGAAGGGATCTCCAGTCCAACTCTCCTGTCAGAGCAGGATCACTCAGGACAGGTCCCACAGCATGTTCCTGACGACCTTCAGCTTTGGCATTAATCCCTCAGTCATAAGGGAGGGACTTATGACTAACAGTTTGCAGCCAGTACAAACTAAAACCACCAAACAGATTACTGCCCTGAAAAGCCGGCTCCTGACTGTGAGGTTTTTTTCAGGTGCAGTGAAAAGGTATTTCAGGATAAGGACAGCCAAATGGTTTGCTGATGTTTATGGACTGTGCCACGTCTAAGGAAGAAAATGCAGAAGGAATTACATTTGAGAGGAAAAACCCTACCAAAAATGACAGAACTGGAAATTGTTTTCTGTGACAAATTCAAGGCACATATTACAAGCATCTTTCTTTTCCTGGTGACATGATAGCTATTTTTTAATTCCTCCCCTTAAGAAAACAGAAGTGCTCCAGCATCTGCTATGCAATTTAATAGCAATTGATGTATCTGCTCTAGTCAGAGGCAGACTGGTTTTCCAGGAAAAGCAACAAATTCTGCAGCCTTTTCAAGTCTCTGCCATGAGTCCTACTGACTTATGAATAGGACTCAGTGAGTTTCCAACCCATATTAATTTTAACTGCATTTTGCTCTGAAAAGAGTATTTCTTTCTCATCGGGACTGAAGTATTTGAAAAATCCTTGTGTATTTTGTAATTATAATCTGCACCCTTTGGTAATGGTTGCTAATTATCTCAGGAAGCATAGTTTGCAGCTCAGATAGGAAATGTGGCATTGCCTTTTTCCCCTCTAGGCTGGGGCATGCCAAAGCAAGCATGGATGGCAAATGCCTGCTGTCATGACTTGGCTGGGAGCACTGAGTTGGGCTACCAAGACATCCAGCAGCCTCCACAGAGACCTCGTCCTGCATTGGTCTCCCTACCACTCCCATGCACGAGCAGTGCCAGCCACATGGCACAAGCCAGCTGGAGGCAGAGAGTCCTTGGCACCGCTGAACTGCTGCTCATCTTTGGGCTGCCAGGGCTTTCTGGAGCCTGCCTGCATGGTTCTGCATCCCTGAGGTGGTGCCAGCTGGATCGCCCATGGAACACTCGCTCTCCTGGTTCCTCCAGCTAACTCTGCATCTGCCAGGTTGATTTGCCCAATCTGGTGGCCTGTGACTGTCTGTATCCTTTTGCTCCTTTAATGTACTGGTTTCTCAGGGAGTGTTAAAATCTAGGCAAAATCTAGGCACTTAGCACTTCCACTCCACCTAGACCCTTCCAAAAGCTGGGAGTTGCTGTACCATGCACCCGGAAAAGCCCAGGATGCCTGGCCTGCCTAGAACACACACAAGTCATGAAGTTCAGTGCAGAATAAACAGCAGCTGGGTTACCCTGTCCCAACTCACCACTGCTCAAGGTGGTATCCCTGTGCAGTTGGTCTGTCTTGCCCTCAGGTTTTCAATGGAGAAGGAGGAAAGGCCGTTTTGGCAGGGTCAAGAACTCAGCTGATATACAGAGGACAATTGTCACCTGGAACCATGTTTCCATTTTGCTTTCTCCTATTTTCCTCCCTGTCACATCCTCTTGTCTTCAGTAATGAGCTCTCTGGAGAGAGTCTCAAAGAACTAAACCCTATAACTGTAAAATCTTAATAAAAGCCTCTATGTAACTTTCTCTAGACTTGGTCAGGGAAGAGTACTGAACTCCCATCCACCAGCCCTCAATTAACTGCACAACTGTTAATACTTCCTTTGGCTAAAAATAATGCTTGAGTCATTTTCTAAGTCTAAATTACTGTTGAAACTGGATGGACTTCTGTTAGCCAAGAGAAATGAATGGAAAATTACAGTTTTGATTAAGAAAGGCAGCATGAGGCTTCAGTCCAGCAGGGAAATGGGGAGGGAACTTCATAAAGGGTGAGACAAAACCTTTTCATTATCCATTCCCTTTTTGTTGGATCCTGGGCTGAGTAGCAGAAGTGATAATGCATTACAAGCATTTATGTAGGGATAATTCTGACACTGATTATATTTGCAAAAACCAGTCCCATATTTCTGAGGCAGATTGTGACTGAGAAAGATATTCTGAGCACCCAGTTTACTTTTCACCAGTGACAACGTCCAGAGCTCCCAACTGGTGTGATGAATCAGTCCTTACAGCTTCGCCTGTGGCTCTTGCAACATTGTGCAAAGGTTCCCAGCTTGTAGCACCAGCCTTGCTGGGCATTAAAAGCACATGGCTGCTGAGCTGCAGCATACAGACTAGGCAAAAACACTCCTGGAGGCAATGTGATAGAGCAAAATCCATATTTTGAGGCTACATTATCCTCTTGCCTCCTTATAAAAGAGTAACTCACATATAAATAAATAAAATATTCACATTTGGATCTTACAAATACTGCCATGTTGGCCCAACCAATTGACACCGATTTCAGCCTAGAGAAGAGAAGGTTTCGAGGAGACCTGATAGCAGCCTTCCAGGATCTGAAGGGGGCCTACAGGAAGGCTGGGGAGGGACTATTGACAAGGTCTTGCAATGACAGGACAAGGGGCAATGGGTTTAAACTGGCAGAGGGAACATTTAGACTGGATGTTAGGAGGAAGTTCTTTCCAGTGAGGGTGGTGAGGCACTGGAACAGGTTGCCCAGGGAGGCTGTGGCTGCTCCCTCCCTGGAGGCGTTCAAGGCCAGGCTGGACGAGGTCTTGAGTAACCTGTACTAGTGGGAGGTGTCCCTGCCTATGGCAGGGAGTTGGAATTAGATGATCCTTGAGGTCCCTTCCAAACTTACCATTCTATGATTCTATGACACAGTAGCTTTCTGCTCTTTAAGAGACAGTCATTTAAATCATAGAATCATAGAATCATTGTGAAAGGCAATATTTAACCCTGTCACAGGTCCATCCAAAATACCAACCTATGACAGTCAAGGTGCTGAGCTGACCAAAGTACCCCTGAGGAGGCCAGCATCACAACAGAAATCAGCAGCGCTTAGGTTTTGCTCCAGCCCTGTCCTTAGAGGCATATGCCCATTTCCCTATATGTGGCAGGAAAGCAGGCAGTCACAGATTGATCTCCACACCCAGGTCATGGACTCAGTCAAAGGTCATCTGTCCCATCACCAGGTCAGTAAAGGTGGGTTGGTACTTTTATAAAAGCCTGAAAATATCCCCTGCCAGGTGCCTTCAGAATTCTAAGCACACTCTGGTGTGGGGTTTTAACGAGGTTTGATTTTACCTTACACAAACCACATTGTGCATACTCCAGACACAACAGCAACACGATAGCACAGGGCTCTGACGGTACAAAGAGGCTTGTAAAGCCTCACCAGAAATGGAGCAATCAAGTGATTGCCAGATCTTAAACGAATTTCCCTGTTCTCACTTGGCTGTGGAGCCAATAAAAGAACGTTAGATGTATCTAACTGCATATACTTCAGTGTATCTCAAAGGACAGCAATATAATGTCTGTGGCCTTGGAAAGACGCCAGCGAGAAATATTTCTTTTCATTTTTAACATTGTCTTTTCTTCTTTCTTTGGTGAGTCTTATTAACAGAGCCATGATTGAACTATAAATTCTCAGTGCTGCTCCCCTGGCAATCTGTACTTGTACAGCATTTTCTTAGCTAGAACCATCTTGTGGAAGCAGTAACATTTGCACTGGCACAAGTACAAATTGATCATGTCTTATATATTCTGTCTGAGCTGGCAAGGTCTTGAGGAATTAATGCAGTCCATGAGCAACTCCTCATAACCTACTAATAAAGGATGCATCATAAAAATGTGATAGGTAGAGGTCAGTTTAGCTTGAGTACTTTTTTATACTGTCTTTGAGGTGTAGCAATAAAGAACAGGACTCATAAACCAACAAAATAAGAAACATTTACTGGATACTGCATTAAAGACAGAATGTGCCATAAAGGAATGGGTGGAACCAGTTATTGAGGCTAGTTACACCTTTTCCTCTTTTAGTTTGACTGTTGATAAAATTCTGGAAGCAAGGCACCAGAAAACAAAAAAACTCTATTTAATATAAAGATAGCTGTGCTGTCACAGGATTCCCATCTACCATGCCTACCATTCCCCCTGCAAGTTGTCTAGCCCTCAAAGTGTGTAAGCAGAGGTCAGAAAAGGGAATCACAGCGCTGCTTTGTCTGGTCTTATTACCTATAAAATGCTGCTACTGGTTCACACCCCCCTTCTCTGAAATAAAAGTACCAGTTCATCAGATGAGATAGGTAGCTGTCCTCAGCACTGCTGGCCTGTGGGATTGCTTCTAGATACATCGTCCTGGATACTTGTTTCATTCTGAACTTCAGTTTGCAGTTCAGCACCTGAAGTAAAATCACTCCATAGCTCATATGGCCACTGGAATGCACTGCCTGGGAGGTGGTGGAGTCACCATCCCTGGAGGCGTTTGAAAGGAGACTGGATGAGGCACTCGGTGCCATGCTTTAGTTAATTAGAAGGTGTTAGGTGACAGGTTGGACTCAAAGGTCTTTTGCAACCTGGTTAATTCTGTGATGGTTATCACAGAAGGCAAGAATTAGCTTAAGGAATGGCAGGGGTGTGAAACGGGAGAACAAAGGTCCAAAGATAACACCAACCTTAGCCCACCCAGTTATGGTTGTCGAGATTCAAGCCCTAAAACTGGTCCTATAAGCAAGAAGCCTCACAGTTCCTGCAGTTCACATCATCTTACCATTATCAGGTGAGCAGTTAACTCCCAGCATTCCAGCAGCTCTGGAAGGAGGATTTCAGAAGGCTGAGATTCCTGTCAGTGAGTTTTTCCCTAAGTCAGGTTCCCAAGCATGTGGCAACAAGGTAAAGGTTACTTGTGTTTGTCAACTTGGTTAACTGCACGTTCCCTGAAAGAATTTGGTGCCACTCCCATTTACTTAGTTTTGTTTGCTGCATTAGAAGTAAGAATATCAATGTTGCTCTGTGTATCCTCCTTCTAGGATACTTGAAAGTATTGCTTGTACATTTTTATTCTTGGCATGTTGCTTCCTCCCTGCCAACATTTCAGTTTCATCACTAATTACTCAGACATCCCCCTGGTGAGAAACAGCTCTAGTGTGATAAAAAGAATCACTATGTTTGTTTATCTCTTGGTTTATAAAGATACTTTTCTCTTTAGTAAGAAGGGTGGCTTATCCTGAAAAATTACCATAAATTAGGTTTACACTCGATAGAGAATTGGATACATACATTACAGAATCACAGAATTAATCAGGTTGGAAAAGACCTCTAGGATCATCAAGTCCAATCTATCACCTAACACCTCCTAATTAACTAAACCATGGCACTAAGTGCCTCATCCAGCCTCCCCTTAAACACCTCCAGGGATGGTGACTCCACCACCTCCCCAGGCAGCCCATTCCAATGCCAATCACTCTTTCCATGAAGAAATTCTTCCTAACATCCAGCCTAAACCTGCCCTGGTGCAGTTTGAGGTTGTGTCCTCTTGTTCTGTCACTGGGTGCCTGACAGAAGAGATCATCCCCTGCCTGGCTACAACCTCCTTTTAGGTAGTTGTAAAGAGCAATAAGGTCTCCCTTGAGCCTCCTCTTCTTCAGGCTGATTACCACTAGCACCCTCGGTCTCTCCTCACAGGGCTGTGCTCCAGCCCCCTCACCAGCCTTGGTGCCCTTCTCTGGACACGTTCAAGCACCTCAACATCTTTCTTAAATTGAGGGGCCCAGAACTGGACACAGTTACAGACTCAAACTAGGCAAAGTGTCTCATATCAAAGGTTTGTTATGTGCAGGAATGTCTGCAGTGGCTTTTTCAAAGCATCCACTGATACAGAGTCCTAGGATTATTTCAGCTGAAAAAAAAAGCTTTAAGAACATCGAGTCTAACCATCAGCCTAACACCACCATGGCCATTAAACCACGTCCCTGGTGCCATGGACACATGTTTCTTGAATACCTCTTGCAGTGTCTTTAGAAAACCCCTCTCTCCCCAAAAAGAGAGCAGAGCAAGCTATATTCAAAAAGGAATTCTATGAAAGGAAAAGTAATGAGTAAAAATAAGGGTAGCTAAAACTATGATTACAACACAAAGGGAGTTAGTTGGTTGAGGTGGAGCTGTCTCTTCTTTTGTGCATGTACTGCCAAGACATACCTGCCACTATAAAATTAAGTATAATTGCCCCTGAACAGCAATATCTCTGCAACTCACTCTCCCTGTTGTCAAGTGACAGAATGAGAGGAAATGGCCTGAAACTGCACCAGGAAGGTTTAAGTTGAATACTAGGAAAAAGTTTTTTACCAAAAAGAGTAGTCAGACATTGGAACAGGCTGCCTGAAGAGGTGGTGGAGTCACCATCCCTGGAGGCATTCAAGGAATATGTGGACACAGCTCTTGGGGACATGGTTTAACGGCCATGGCGGTGTTAGGCTAACAGAAGGACTTGGTGATCTTGAAGGCTTTTCCAACCAAAACAATTCTATGATCTTTCTGAGGCAGTATCCAATATCATTCCCTCCCAGACTGCAGCTCACCATCACCATTCTTTCTCCTCCACACGCATTCAAGCCCAGAGATCCCAGGGCCCCTTCCAATCTTAACAGTACAGATTGCTCCTTATAGAGAATGACAAACACTACTGAGGGGAAGGCACTGAGTGAGACAGAGCACTGGAACAGAGTGCCCAGAGAGGTTGTGGAGTCTCCTTCTCTGGAAATATCCCAAACATGCATGGACATTGTGATCCTGGACAATGTGCTGTGGGTGACCTCACTTTAGCAGGAGAATTGGACTAAGTAGTCTCCAGAGGTCCCTTCCTCTACCGTTCTGTGATGCTGGGATTAAAGCATGTAGTATGTACACTACTGCCAAATACGGGAATATGGCCAGGTAATAAAACAGAAGAGAAAAATCCCTCCTTCTGTACTTATTCAAAGAGGTTAATTCCAGTCTAACTCTGTTAATTAAATCGTATGCTGATATGACAGCAAGTTAATTGAAAGACCTTTTAAATACCCATCCACAAAACCCCATGACTAAACTTTGGAGTCTTCTCCTGAGGGTTAAGAATACCTCAGTTTTCCTTATTTTGAAATCCTCTGTCAGAGCTCTTAGTGTCTTTTCTGTTACTTTTAGATAAGTTCTGCATGAAAGTAGAACAGCACAAAAATTATACAGGACCTTTTTCTATATTAAGAATTTCTGTCTGCTCCAACCAACATTAGAGGAAGGAAGATCAAGTATCCACTAACTATAAGACATTGAGGCATCACTGAAGACCTGCATCACACACCTAAGAAAGATTCTTCCCAGGACAGGAGTACCTAAGGGGATCTTTATGGAAATAGTATATAAATGAAGAGAAGAAACAACACGGCTTATATGAGATGAGTTCAGAGGGACTTTAAGCTCATAAGAGGTTTGTAAAGGTCGTGCTACAAAACTAAGCAGATTCAGGAGAAGTCTGACAAGTTATGGGAGTACGCTGCCAATTTTATGGGTGAGAGAGTGAAGGTAACTATAATTCACTCGTTACATGCAAAACAGATGAGGCTCAGGATCTGAGAAAACTTCAGATGCTTCGCTGCCAACCACAGCAGTAGATTTAATTATCACATCACCAAACATGGTAATCTGAATGTGCTGCTCATAGTGAGGTGGTGTTGAAGAGTGAGGAAAACAGGCACAAGTAAGGGAAAGAAATAATTTGGATGGAAAAATGAGTAATTGTGAAGCTCCCACACAAACCCCACAAAGATGTTCTGGCAACTTTCAGATCTTTCCATTATGGAAACCCATCTATGATCAACCAAAGAGAGGAGGCTGATTCCCTAGAGCCCCAGGAGCAGCTGTGGTTGTCCTGGCTGCATGACACAGAGACATGGGGACAGTCATGCACAGCTTGTTTGCTTGTTTTGGACCAATCTGTTTTCTTTTTTGAGTTGTGGCACATATTTTACCCAACCTTCTCAAAAATGACAGGTTTAAATGATCCAAGGATGATACTTAGCAACTTTAACAAAGGCCACATACTATTCCTAGAAGGAGGTGGAAAGGTGGGAATAAATAAGGAAGCTCCTGCTAGCTGCTAGGGCATATTGCACTATGGACATCTGATCAGTTGTGACTGCAGATGTAGCTTGAAAGATACTACAAACCCCAAAGGAAAAAATCACTTGGCAGCACACCAAAAACAGACAACGTGATGCAAGTAGTACAGCCCTCATGTTTCACTCTGGGGAATATTTGCTCTTTTTCTTCAGGCTCTTTTGACTGCAGGGACATCAGAAGAGCACATGCAAACTGACTCAACACAGCTCCATGCAAGCAAGCGCAGTATCCCAAGATGATACAATGAAAGCCATACCAGAGTATTGTAGAGAGGACATCAATGGACCTTTGAATATGCTAAAAGTTGGGACAGTTTACACAGCTGCACTGTGTTCTACAGCATCTGCTGGAAGGCAGCTCCATGGAGAAAGACCCTGGAGCCCTGGTGGACTGCAAGCTCTGCGTGGGCCAGCAATGTGCTCTTGTGGTCGAGAGAGCATCCTGGGGTGCATCAAGAAAAGTGTGGTCAGCAGGTCTAGGGAGGTTCTTCTCCCCCTCTACTCTGCCCTGGTGAGACCACACCTGGAATACTGTGTCAAATTTTGGGCACACCTGGAATACTGTGTCAAATTTTGGGCTCCCCAGTTCAGGAGGGGCAGGGACCTGCTGGAAAGAGACCAGCAGAGAGCCACGAGGATGTCTGGGGGACTTGAGCATCTCCTCCATGAAGAGAGACTGAGAAACCCGAGGCTGTTTAGTCTGGAGAAGACTGAAAGGAGATCTGATCAACGTGTACAAATATCTGAGGTGTGGGTGTCAAGTGGATGGGGCTAATCTCTTCTGGGTGGTCAGCAGCAATACGCCAAGGAGCAACATGTGCAAACTGGAACAGAGAAGGTTTCAGCTTATCATGAGGAGAAACTTCTTTACAGCAAGGGTGATAGACCACTGGAACAGGTTGTCCAGAGAGGTTGTGGAGTCTCCTTCTCTGGAGACTTTCCAAACCCACCTGGGTGCATTCCTTTGCAGACTACCCTAGGGGATCCTGCTGTGGCAGGGAGGTTGAACTCGATCTCTGGAGGTCCCTTTCAACTTCTAAGGTTCCATGATTCTGTGATCTGAGTCACTGGTTTTAGTATGTGACCGTATCATTGTGCCCCAAATTAGGTAGTGAGGTTGTTACCTTGTTGACACCATCTGCCATTGCTTGCAGTGTAAGCTCTCGAGGTCCGTCCACAGTCTTTCCATTATCGGTTGGTCCCCAGCTGGCACTATAGATGTCTATGACTTGAGGCATATGACTGATAGAGGAAGCCTCAATAATGTCTGTCATAAATGGTTGGTCAAGCATTCGAATACCTGTGGGTTTAATCAACACAAATGTGAATTATGCATTGCCCAGCACAAGATGAAATCACAGTACCTGGAGAAGTCCCCCAGCTACAGGCAGTTTCACCCTTTTGCCACTGGCATTTCACCAGAGTGTGCTTAGCAAGCAGGATGCTAGCATTTACACACCCAGACACAGCAAGGAAGCACAGCGCAGAAGGGACAAAACCATTTTACTGCTTGCTTTCNTGTTTAGTCTGGAGAAGACTGAAAGGAGATCTGATCAACGTGTACAAATATCTGAGGTGTGGGTGTCAAGTGGATGGGGCTAATCTCTTCTGGGTGGTCAGCAGCAATACGCCAAGGAGTAACATGTGCAAACTGGAACAGAGAAGGTTTCAGCTTATCATGAGGAGAAACTTCTTTACAGCAAGGGTGATAGACCACTGGAACAGGTTGTCCAGAGAGGTTGTGGAGTCTCCTTCTCTGGAGACTTTCCAAACCCACCTGGGTGCATTCCTTTGCAGACTACCCTAGGGGATCCTGCTGTGGCAGGGAGGTTG
>VWZE01022367.1:7090-19239 GCA_013396675.1 Eubucco bourcierii
CTCTGCAGCCTGTCCAGGTCCCTCTGGATGGCATCCCTGCCCTCTAGCAAGTCGACTGTGCCACACAGCTTGGTGTCATCTGCAAACTTGCTGAGGATGCACTGATTCCTCTGTCCATGTCACTGACAAAGATGTTAAACAGCACTGGTCCCAGCACTGACCCCTGAGGGACACCACTTGTCACTGGTCTCCATGTGGACATTGTGCCCTTGATCACCACTCTCTGGGTGCGATCATCCACCCAGTTCCTTACCCAGCAGTGCTCTACCCATCAAGTCCATGTTTTTCCAGTTTGGTGACCAGGATGTCATGTGGGACAGAGTCAAATGGCTTGTTCAGGTCCAGGTAGATGACATCAGCTGCCACTGAACATGTCATTGTATGTTATGGAATATTCCATTTTGCCACTTTAAGCCTGGTTCACTGGTTACAGTCCCTCCTGGCTTGTTGTTCACCTGCACGCTAGCAAGTCATAAGAAGTTCGTAAGTCCTTGATTTCATGTCAGCAATTTAAAACATCAGTATATTATCAACATTCTTCTCATCCAGATTCTATACTGAATCCAAAACACTACACTATTCTAGCTACAGAGAAGAAAAGTCAGCTGAAACCAGGACAGCTAAGGTACTTCACAAGGAAAGCAGGAGAAAAGCCCACGCATTTGAAAAGAAAGCAGACAGGATTGCATTGCAACTATCTCCCTTCTTGCTGGCATTTGCCTTAGGGCCAACCCTACTGCTTTTCAAACACATCCTGCATCTTCGTACATTTTGCTTTCTCTTCATTAAGGCCTTCAGAGGTTGCTCCCTTGGTTCATACTGGATTTTTGCAATGATAACAAGGATGGAGCCCAGTCCTTCAACCATTTCCACCCTCACTTATAATACATGCTCTCAAGGTCTTTTATATTGCTTCTTGTCTCTTTGTTGCTTCTGGCTTGTATTCCCAGCTTCAACACCCACGTCCTAGGGCCTAGCACCATAGCAGTTTCTTTCTACAGGAGGAGGCTGAGGATACCCATCCCAGTCTGAGCAGGCGGAGAAGGTTTAGGTAGTTGTCTCAGTGTATTCAGCTTTTGAGTAAGCTGGGAAGAAAAGACATCTCCAAAATTGTTTTCACCTTAGAAAGAAGCATCTTGGGTGGGATAGGTGAGCTGTACTAGGACCTGTGCTGTTTAATGTTTTTATCAATGTGATTGAGTGCACCATTAGCAAGTTTGCAGATGACACCAAGCTGAGTGGTGGTGTCAATACACCAGAGGGCCAGGAGGGCATCCAGAGGGACCTGAACAAGCTGGAGAGGTGGGTCCAGATCAACCTCATAAGACTCAACAAGAGCAAGTGCAGGGTTCTGTACCTGGGCAAGAATAATCCTTGTTATCAATACAGACTGGGGGAGGAGATGACAGAAAGCAGCCCTGTGGAAAAGGACTTGGGGATGCTGATGGATGAGAAGGTGGACAAGAGCAGACAGTGTGAGCTTGTAGCCCAGAAGGCAAATCACATCTTTGGCTGCATCAAAAGCTGTGTTGCCAGCAGATTCAGAGAGGTGATTCTGCCTCTTTGCTCTGCTCTGGTGAGATCTCACCTGGAATACTGCCTCCACCTCTGGAGCCCTCAACATAGAAAGAACATAGACTTGATGGAGTGGGTTCAGAGGAAGGCCATGAAAATGATCAGAATCAGAGGAGTCAGAGCACCTCTGCTACAAAGACAGGCTGAGGAAGATGGGTTTGTTCAGCCTGGAGAAGAGGAGGCTCCAGGGACACCTATTAGCAGCCTGCCAGTACACCAAGAGGGCCTACAAGAAGGCTGGAGAGAGATTGTTTACAAAGACCTGTGGTGATAGGACAAGGGGCAATGGCTTTAAACTAGAAGAGAGCAGATTTAGATTAGATGTTAGGAACAGGTTCTTTACTATGAGGTTGGTAGAACACTGGAACAGGTTGCTCAAGGAGATGGTTGGGGGCCCATCCCTGGAGATATTCAAGGTGAGGCTGGACAGGGCTCTGGGTAACCTGATCTAGTTGAGGATGTCCCTGCTGACTGCAGAGGGGATTGGACTATATGACCCTTGGAGGTCCCTTCTAGCCCAGACCATTCTATTATTTTTTATGATGCTGTGACTAGAAAAATCACTGCTGTAGGAAGAAAGGAGATGACAAAATTGTGGCTGGATGACAGTTGGGACAGGTGTCAATCATGACATTTCTATCCAGGAGCTGTGTTGATGGCAGGAGGGGAAACTACAACTGGTGCTTTCCTGCAGTGTTTTCTATCAACTGGTAGAAAGATATTCTCTCCCTGTCCCACTCCCCCCCCTTTTTTTTTACAGGAACAACATGTAAATTCGTGCACAATGTGGAAATCCTTGTGCAAGTATGTTTTCCCCCAGTTTATGGTCCAGTGGGTTCAATGTAGAGAAGCTCCTCTTGTGACATTATATGAATGCCCTGATGAACAGCTGTGGTCAATACCTTGGCACAGCTGAGACCAGAAGTGTTGGTCTGTGGCCTAAGGACCAGATCTCAATGCTAATTCTCTAAGTCACATTTCTTTTCTGTTGGAGGCCAGCTAGGACATTGTTCTTAGCGACAGCCTTATTGCGTGGTGAATCCTGATGGACACTGTTATTCCTCACTCACCACAGCAAAAACAAAACACAAGTGTGTCTGTCAGTCCTTAGCCAGGCTGGGACCCCTGCACTTATTTCTGAGTATCTATGAGCATCTGAACATGCCTCTTCAGGCAAGTGACTGTCATTTGGATGATTAGGGGACTGGAGCACTGCCTTATGAGGAAAGGTTGAGAAACCTGGGGCAGTTTAGTCTGGAGAGGAGAAAGCTGAGAGGGAATGTAAGAAATGTATATAAACATCTGAGGGTTGGGTGTCAAGAAGGAAGGGACAGGCTCTGCTCACTTGTGCCCTGTGACAGGACAAGGGGCAATGGATGTAAACTACAGCACAAGAAGTTCCACCCCAACATGAGGAAGAACTTCTTTACTGTAAAGGTCACAGAGCACTGAACAGGGTTCCCAGAGACATTGTGGAGTCTTCTTCTCTGGAGACTTTCAAGACCCACCTGGATGCATTCCTGTGTGACCTGCACTAGATTATGGTCCTGCCCTGGCAGGATTGCTGGACTTGATAATCTCCAGATGTCACTCCTAACCCCTAACAGCCTGTGTTCCTGTGTTTTGGTGCTTTCTCACTTGAATTTGGCAGTCCCTCTTTATTCAGATTTCTTTGTCAAAGGCCACAAGAGAGTTGGAAGACTGTGCTAAAGCTGAGAACCCCATTTCTGCGAGTAATAGCATGTTTGGTGCCTTCTGAAGGGGCGAGGTGCAGCTAAATTGCTTTCATTTCTGTGGATTGAGTTTGCAGGTTTAATTGAGTCATCCCAGTTTTCCTGCTTGTCCCTGGGAGGTGAACCAGCAGCAGCCAAACTTCCCGTTCCTCCTTGCTGCATCTTGATGCTTCCCTGTACCTGACGGCTCCAAGAGACACCCACCACATACTGCACCACCACAAGCTGAGAGGAGGGGAAATTCCAGGAGTGATGTGGGAGAGAGCAGGACTGGGCACGCAGCTGGGTCCCGAAACAACCCTGCTGGCTCATTTCCTCCTGTAACTGAGGATTGGCAGTTGCTCTTTGAAGGGATAGCTTGGTGCTTGATGCCCTGGCAGTCTTTGGTTATTGTGTTCCTTCTGGCAGAACTGCAGGCAGCTCTACCTCAGTGTCTGCCCACCCAGCTGTTAGGTGACCCTGGGAAAGCAGCAGGAAAGTCTGCCAGGGGTGGAGAGGAGAGAGACTTCTGCTTTCACAAGCTTCCCAAACAGTTATGCTGTAGCTGGAGTAACATAAAATTGCTTCTGGGCCTCAGCAGTATGACAGCTTCTCTTGCATGCCCAAACCAGTGAGAAATGGGGTCACAGTGCCATTTCCAGGAAGTCTTCTAGGTCTTACCCTTTGACAACAAGATAAAATCACTGGCACACATCATGAAATCAGTGAAAGAAGATGTGCCCTTCTGGTTATTCTGTCATACCCTCAGCTAGCCTGTGACCTAACTCAGTCCCTCCATGATTCCCAGCCCCTTACTTATCTTCTACAGAGAAGCACCAGCTCATTTCTGGATCCTTTTGGAGTAGGGCATCTAGTTCCTTCCAAAACAAACCCAGTTCAGTGGGGAGAAGAAAGGACCCCAGGATGGCTTGAGGAGGCATTATGGGTAATCTGCACCAGGTCTGCCTGCCTTCACTCCTTATCATCCTCCAGAGCTGTCCTAGACAAGCACCCCTAGGCACCAGCTTCCCCATGACCTCACCCTACACAGCATACCGTGAAACAGCCTGGAAGTATCCACAGCTTCACACTATAAAAGCACCTCTGCAGTGGGGTGCGGTGTAATGCACTCATTGCTTCACACACTTTGAACTGAGAAAGCAGATCATGTCCTAAGGCCCCAGCTGCACCACACAGTTCTCAAAGGAGGACTGGGGCAAACCTGCTGTGACCTGGATGTGGTCATCGCACTCCTGCTCTGAGCACTACCAGCACAGCCACTGGCACCAATTGGTCAGGGCAGCAATCACACATGAGTTAGTGAATCACACATGCGTTGGTGAGAATACGTTAGTCAGAGCGTCACAGCTGTCCTTGGTGCTTTTCTCTTTAGAAGACACAGCAGGAGCTGTCAGGACTTCATGACATCACCAGCTACTGCCTTCCAAACACAATTCCTTGTTATAATGTTTATTACCTGCAGAAACATTAACTTGCAGTTCCTGGCATAACTTAGCTACAGATGAAAGGTCTTTTTCACTTTGTTTGCTTTCACACACATTTGCTTGCACTAATTAAGTAACTGCAGTGCTGTCTTCATTAACAAGGAGAATTTTCCCTTTCAAGATGACTGCCTGGAAGGTAAAGCACCACTTGTGCCAGGGAACATTGGTCAGGGAGCACACCTTCCCCTTTTCCATGCTTACCACACAGAAAAGGGCCGAGTTAGAAATGGAAATATGGTTTTATTTGCTTTCTTTTTAAAAGACACTTTACCTGGCCAAAAANNNCATTTACCAGGAAAAAAAAAAAAATTAAAAAAAAAAAAAATATATATATATAGTGTTTATCTTAAAGTGCAGCACAGAGCTTCTTCTTGTGTGGGCAGAACTTCTTCATGAAGGACAAGAGCTATCTGCAAATACAGACATGCAGTTCAAGAGAGGTTATGCAAGAGAAAGAAAAAAAAAATAGGATAATATATGCCAACCTTATCCTCATTATTTCTTTGCCTCCTCCTATATTCATCTCTTTCCCCATGTCCTCTTCATGACTAGGTGTTTCTGTAAAGTGCCATGCTACATAAACAGAGCAGGAAAAATTATTTATGCCATACCAGAGATGATAATTATAGAGGAGCTCTCGCTGCTGGCTGACCAAAATGCCATTACCAGCTGGGATATGTTGGACAGCAGAACTGGTGGGTGTAGGCTACTCACAAGGAGAAGGGGATGATCACAGAATCACAGAATCTTAGAGATTGGAAGGGACCTCCAGAGATCATCCACTCCAATCCCTCTGCCAAAGCAGCATCACCTAGGGTAATCTGCACAGGAATGCATCCAGGTGGGTTTTGAAAGTCTCCAGGGAAGGAGACTCCACAACTTCTCCGGACTGCCTGTTCCAGTGCTCTGTCACCCTCACTGTGAAGAAGTTTTGCCTCATGTTGAGATGAAACCTTCTATGTTCCAGTTTGTGTCCATTGCTGCTTGTCTTATTGCTGTGCACAACCAAAAAGAGATTGGCCTAACCACTTGGCACCCAGCCCTCAGATATTTATAGACATTGAAGATTTGGCACAACTTTGTGCCTGCAGGAGTGCTCAGGGGACAGGAGGCATCTGTGCAACAGTCCAGGTTGTCCAATATAAAGTCATCATGTGTCAGGGCATTGGCCAGATCCTGGAAGTGATGCACCTAGAAGACAAAATTACAGCTACCTCACATAGGAGAGTTCTAGGCCTCTGCTTCTATGGGCCCTTCACTATACATACACCCTGATTGTCTGAGATGTCTTATCCCTGGTGTGTATTTGTGTATAGGAGGGTATGTAAATGCATAGAGCTACCAACCCAGAGGGAAGTGCAAGCTACGGATAAAGCTTGACCTCTGGGCCATTGCAGAGAGCTCAGAGTAAGCGGAAGAAGAAATGCTGTGGATCATACAGTCAAAACATCACAGCTACCAAACTAAACCATAGTCTGGGGTGCTTCAAGAAAAGTGTGTCCAGCAGGTCTAGGGAGGTTCTTCTCCCCCTCTACTTTGCCCTAGTGAGGCCACATCTGGAATACTGTGTCAAAGTTTGGGCTACCCAGTTCAAGAGAGACAGGCACCTGCTGGACAGAGTCCAGCAAAGAGTCACAAGGATGATTAGGGGGCTTGAGCATCTCCCCTATGAAGAGACAAATGAGAGACCAGGAGCTGTTTAGTCGGGAGAAGACTGAGAGGAGATCTCATCAATGTGGACAAATATTTGAGGGGTGGGTGTCAAGTGGATGGGGCCAGTCTCTTTTCAGTGGTCCACAGCAATAAGACAAGGAACATTGGATACAAACTCGAACATAGAAGGTTTCATCTCAACATGAGGAGAAGCTTCTTGACAGTGAGGGTGACAGAGCACTGGAACAGGCTGCCCAGGGGATTTGTGGAGTCTCCTTCTCTGGAGACTTTCAAAACCTACCTGAATTCATTCCTGTGTAAACTATTCTAGGTGATCCTGCCTTGGCAGGGAGGTTCAACTTGATGATCTCTGGAGGTCCCCTTCCAACCTCTAAATGTTCTGTGATTCCTGACAGTTGCATACCTTAGAGGGACATATGGATTTCCTTTCTATAAAACCATACCAGGCTCCATTACTATACAGGAAAAATTCCCACCAGAAAGAAGGAGGGGTTTCCTGCTGCAGGGCTAAGAAAGCATCTGAGGAGCTATCTAAGATGACTCACAGAAATGCAACTATTAATGGACAGAAAGATCAGCACAGCATCATTTCAGCAAGTTCTGGTCTGTAGTAATCTGACACTGCAAACTCACTTCTTGCTCTGTCATGTAGCCAAATTCTTCTGCCTGACTAAAGCAGCAATTCATTTCAACTAAAAGAAGTTGTAGTAATTTTTTTTCAGTAACATTGTAAGATTTTCCTCCTTGATGTTAGGGCTTTTAGTCTCCAAATTAACCCATTCTCTCCTTTCCCCTGAAGTTAAACTGAGAAGCTGGAGCGCAAGCTCCTGTTTTGCCATGAAGAATTGTGCTTGTTAAGAGTGTTTATGAGCATTTTAATTTTCCTGTGATGTTTCTCCCTCTCTCTCTCTGTTTTGTTTTTTTTTTATTTCTCTCAAAAGCCTTGGATTTTCCAGACAATCATTCAGAAAAGCACAGTCTAGTTCCCTAAGCACATCTGAACATTTTCAGTGGAGATATGCTTACTTCACATTTGTTTTACTCTGCACATCCTACTGGTTGGTCACTGATGTGCTTAGTATAAAAAGGTACAGTCTGGGGAGAAAGTCTATGTATGTGTGTGTGTGCCTTACTCTTAATAAATACCTGTTTCAGAAACCAAAACAAAATGACAAACTTCATTTGTTCACAGCAATTGCTTCTTAGCCACCAGTATAGACTGCTTAGACACAACATCAAATTCAGAGAAGTTATTCAGAAGCAGGAGCGTTGCTGCCATTCTGAAAAAGTGGTATGATGTGCCAGAGACCCACTAGACTAGAGGGATGCTGGTCAGAGGGAAGGGTGTCATACCCACAAGAGAAAGATCAGTGAGATGGAAAGGAAATAACAAGAAGGAAGTGGGAGAGGATGGAAAGGGTTTGGAAGGAAGGAAAGAAAGGGCAGGAGTGCACTGAATGAGTCCAGAAAGGAGTGGGCCGAGATAAGGTTAAGGGCCCATGCTCTGTGTTGCTCACCAAAAAAAGCCCACTCAATCAAAACTACAGGGTGCTTTCTGCAATCCTTGCACTGCCCCCTGATTCTTGCTCCTCTCTGCAGGGTCGCTCAAAGGCTTCTCAGTGCCAGTGATGGAGGCAAAGTGGCTCTGGCCAGTCCTATCATCAGATTCACACAGTTGGTCCCCATGTCCCACAGGCACACATAATGGTAGGGGTCAGAAGGGACCTCCAGAGATCACCTAATGCAGTGCCCCTGCTAAAGCAGGTTTGCCTACATTAGGTTGCATAGGAATGCATCCAGGCACCCCATACACTTGTGTAATATGGCATCTATGTGCTGTATCCTCCTTTCAGAGA
Source organism: Eubucco bourcierii (assembly GCA_013396675.1). Lineage (NCBI taxonomy): Eukaryota > Metazoa > Chordata > Aves > Piciformes > Ramphastidae > Eubucco > Eubucco bourcierii. The sequence continues at coordinate 15,413 of VWZE01022367.1, forward strand.
GAGCATGATGCAGTTCCCTCCCTAGATACCTGGATCTTGCCTGTGACTTGGAGCTCCATGTGAAAGTGGGAGTTCTCAGAGGAACATTTTTGGGTGACTGTGGTAGTTTAGAGCTAACACTCTAGAGGAATTCTAAATTGTAAACAAGAAGTAGGAACTTTCTGGACATTTTTTTAATAGAAAAGAAATAGAATAGAAGATTGATTATAGAAGAAAAATAATAAAGTCTATAGCATTTAATTTGTTTGCTGGATTAGAATATCATTTGTTACACAAACCACTCTTTTCTCTCTGCCCCTTCCTGCATCCTCCTCCTCTTCTTGTGCCAGTGCTGGCTGATTCTGCACCTTGGCTGAGTAGACAACAGTGAGGACCTGGTTTTCTCTCTGAGGAGAGAAGAAGGTGGCTATTGGCCCTCTCTGGGTTTGTCTGGGGGGGTGATCTCTTTGTTATTTCTAAATTGTAAATAATTGTAAATATATGTAAATATATTTTGTACATATGTGTTGTATTATATGCTTTTAGATTTTAGTTTTTATGTTAAAATACAGTTCTATCTTACTTTTAAATCTTCTGAGCTAGTCTGGTGATTTTATTTTGGGGAGTAATTTTAACCCTACCACAGTGACAGAGGCTTAGTGGTTTTGACAGTGCCTGGCACCCATCTTCTGTAATCACCTGCACCAGAAGGGTGCCCTGGTGTGGGACTCAGAACTGCCCTTGGCATGGTGATCCAGGAGCACAAGATGGTTGTCCTGCTGCTGCTCCAGACGCTCCTGTTGGGTGAGTAGGATAAATAAGACAGAACCCTTTTTTCTCAGTGAGAGGTATCTGACAACACATCCCAATGCTGTTATCAAGAAATATGGGTGGTAACTGCAACACTCCCTGTTTCATAATCAGAGAAAGAAACATCTCTGACCCCATCTCTGGCTAAAGGACAGCATGTTTTTCACTCCTGGGTGTGGGGTAAAACCAGCATAGTGAAGTATGTGAAACCCTTTTATTTTCTGATTTGCTGAGGTGTCCTCACAGGAGCAGGCCACCTGCTGTCCCCAATGTGCTTGCCTCTGACTGATGTCCCCTGAGAACACCTGAAGGACAGGAAGGAAACATTGGAAAGGAAGGCAGTCACACACTCCAACCCGAATTTTTGACACTGCCAGTGCACCGTGCTGCAGAAGTGCAGACACTTGCTCTTGAGTGTGTTTGAAGCAAGCAGAAGTTGTGATAACATGCACTGCTCAAGGGACACTAACCTTCCTAGCACTCATCCTGCTGGCACCCACTCTTTCCAAAGAGCTGGCAAACCACAGTCATTAAAGGTGGGCAATGACCCAAGGGAGAGTTCTCGCAATGCTGTCACCGCAGCAGGCACCAGTTCTTGTCCTAACAGGACAATGTGAATTATAAAAAGCCATGCTCTCTTCAAGCAGAAAAGGGACTAGCTATGGAGAAAATCACAGAATCACAGAATCAGTCAGGTTGGAAAAGACCTTTGAGAACATCAAGTCCAACCTTTCACCCAACATTATCTAATCAACTAAATCATGGCACCAAAGTGCCACATCCAGTTTCTCTTTAAACACTTTCAGGGACAGTGACTCCACATCTCCCCATTGGGCAGCCCATTCCAATGTCAATCACTCTTTCTGCCAAGAACTTCCTACGATCCAGCGTAAACCTCCCCTGGCATTCCTACTAGATGACACCTGCCTGGCACAACGGCCACTGATTCACTAATTTTCTACCAACTTCCATCTCTTTCTTTCCTACATCTATGCCATAATCTTTCAAGCTGAGAACTTCCAGGGAGATGAAGAAGGACAAGGGCGGCAGCTACCTTGATAGAGTGAAACTGTTCTGCCAGGAACACCTCCTGTAACAACTCTAAGTTTTAGCCTTATACAAGAATGGAAAAAGATGGGGAAAATCCTAAACATCATCAGCCCTCTGGGTTTGGACTTTACCTGGAAGGTTTGAAAATAAAAATTCCAGCTGTAAGTGATTTCTGTTCACAGAATCACAGAATTACAAATAACAAATACAGGCTGGGTGGTGAATGGCTGGAGAGCAGCCCTGAGGAAAAGGACCTTGGAGTCTGGGTTGATGCAAAGCTCAACATGAGCCTGCAGTGTGCACATGCAGCCCAGACAGCCAACCGAGTCCTAGGCTGCATCAAGAGAAGTGTGGGCAGCAGGGCAAGGGAGGGGATTCTGCCCCTTTACTCTGCTCTCGTCAGACCCCACCTGGAGTACTGTGTGCAGTTCTGGAACCCTCAGCACAAGAAGGACATGGAAGTGTTGGAGTGGGTCCAGAGGAGGCCACCAAGATGATCAGAGGGCTGGAGCAGCTCTGCTATGAGGACAGGCTGAGAGAGTTGGGGCTCTTCAGCCTGGAGAAGAGAAGGCTTCGAGGGGACCTGATAGTAGCCTTCCAGTATCTGAAGGGGGCCTACAGGAAGGCTGGGGAAGGATTATTTACAAGGTCNCAGGGGGTTGGAACTAGCTGATCCTTGAGGTCCCTTCCAACCTTACCATTCTATGATTCTATGATTCTATGATTAACCAGTTTGGATAAGACCTCTGAGATCATCGAGTCCAGCCTACCACCTAACCCTTCTAATTAACTAAACCATGGCACTAGGTGCCTTGTCCAGACTCTTTTTAAACACCTCCAGGGATGGTGACTCTACCACCTCCCCAGGCAGCCCATTCCGATGCCAATCACTCTTTCTGTGAAGAACTTCTTTCTAACATCCAGCCTAAACCTGCCCTGGCACAGCTTGAGGCTGTGTCTTCTTGTTCTGTCACTGATTGCCTGGGAGAAGAGACCAACCCCCACCTGGCCACAACCTCCTTTCAGGTAGTTGTAAACATCAATAAGGTCTGCCCTGAGTCACCTCTTCTCCAGGCTGAACACCCCCAGCTCCCTCAGCCACTCCTCACAGGGCTGTGCTCCAGCCCCCTCACAGCCTTGGTGCTCTTCCTGGGACACATTGAAGCACCTCAACATCTTTTATAAACTGAGGGGCCCAGAAATGGTACTCAAGATGTGGCCTAAACCAGTGCTGAGCACAGGGCAGAATGACTTCCCTGGTCCTGCTGGCCACACTATTTCTGATACAGGCCTGGATGCCATTGGCCTTCTTGGCCTCCTGGGCATACTGGTGGCTCATGTTCAGTTGGCTGTCAACCGGTACCCCCAAGTCCCTCTCTACCACTCTGCCCCCAGCCTTTCCACAAGTCTTTCTCTTTTCTACTTTGGGAATCAATTCCACTTACACAGTCTCTAGTTACAAGAGTTTAAAACGGAACATTTCTTACTCAGAAAGAGGAATTAATGTTTAAAAGTACCCGATACTCATCACGGAGAAGTAGGTCCACTCCCAGACAGAATTTGGATTAACCACCATTCACCCAGATTTTCCTGCAAATGCTAGGCAATGAAAAGGAAGGAAATAGAAAGTGGAAGAAGTTACAGGCAAAGCAAAAGTTACAGGCAAAGCAAAAGGCTCAAAATAAAAATTGCTTTTGTTGTGATGGTCTGCCAAGAAATGTTGAAATGCCAGAGAACAAAGATGTTTATTTGCTTCTTCACAATGAGGTTATTTTCTCCATTAAAATTGTTGTCCTTGAAAATATTTATCAATCCCCTATCCTGAGTCCACTATTTTAGACAACCAGTCTCCTGAGGATTTCATGCTACCCCAGTGTGAACATTTTGATACAAATTCTATCAACTCTAATCCAGTGCTGCCTTTTTTTTTTTCATTTGCTGTACTGTTCTGGAGCCCCCAGCACAGGAAGGACATGGAACTGTTGGAG
>VWZE01022367.1:19478-35541 GCA_013396675.1 Eubucco bourcierii
TGGCAGGGGGTTGGAGCTAGATGATCCTTGAGGTCCCTTCCAACCTTGCCATTCTATGATTCTATTATTCTATGTTTATAAATATGTAAAGGGTGAGAGCCAGGAGGATGGAGCCAGGCTCTGCTTGGTGATGCCCAATGACAGAACAAGGGGCAGTGGTTGGAAGTTGAGGCATAGGAAGTTTCATTTGAACATGAGGAGCAATTTTTTCACTGTGAGGGTGACAGAACACTGGAACAGGCTGCCCAGAAGGATTGTGGAATCTCCCTCCCTGGAGATATTAAAAACCTGCCTGGATGCATTCCTGTGTGATCTGGTCTAGGTGATCTTGCTCTGACAGAAGGGACCTTGGATGATCTCTCAAGGTCCCTTCCAGCCCCTGACATTCTGTGATTCTGTGAACTCCATCAACCTTGCTATGGGAATATAATTATCACCGTTCTTCACAGTGGGTAAATTGGTCACAGAAACTCAAGTGTCTGTAAACAGTCCTACTCAAGACTTTTCTTGAATCCTGCACCAACCAGGATTCTTGCTAGGTTTCCCTTCAGTTTGAAACGTTGCCATGCAGTAGTACCACACTGGCATGCAGGCAGAAATCACCATAGCAGTAAGGGTCCTGCTGGCATTCTGAAGGAAGAAAAACAGATCTGACAAGGATTTTACCTTACTTCTGCCTCCAACTGGCTTCCTTACTCCCTACTCCAGCGCTAGAGCATACTCATAGCCCTGTGGGAGAATATTTTTCTACCTTTCAGACATTTCTGTTTGTTTGCAACTCTGCAAATATTGAGTACAAGTAGGATGTATTGGCTTAAGCAAAACATTGACCTTCCCCTAAGACATCTCTGCAGAGAATGAGCCCACAATATTTTTCATATCTCTTTTCTTCTTAAGAAGAAACCATACTTAGGTCACAGTAGTTTATCTGCTAGCACTGTACATTTCCTTAAGAGCAGCTGGAATTGCTGACTGTCTCTGCAGCAGAGCAAGAAATAGTATTTTAGGCTGATGATTTACACTTGCTTCACCTGAAAACTGGCACAAGAAGAAAGGGAGCAGCAGATAGAAGTGGAGCAATACAGGAGATTATTTAAGCTGCCTCCTGCAGTTCAGGAACCACTTGAAGGGGAACTGCGGAATTAGTGTGAGGGAGTTTCCTCAGTTTGTACTTTTAGTTTCTCCTCACTCACTACTTAGGGTTTTTCTGTTTGATTAGCAGATCATCACACCCTTCCCATCCCTAGGACTCAATGAAGATGTGGAACTTCAGTCCACATCCTGCATCAGAAGTACTTTAGGAGTTTCCCTTTAATGAGCTGCACACTTATTAAGGAGGTGCCTGAGTTCAATTTTTTTAAAAAACCTGTTCTTGCCTATGGGTTTAATGGCTATGGTGGTGTTAGGTCAATGGTTGGGCTTGATGACCTTAGAGGTCTTTTACTACCAAAACATTTCTATGATTCTGTGATTCTATTGTGTAGCCTGACAAGTAGAAGAGAAGGCTTCGAGGAGAACTGATAGCAGCCTTCCAGTATCTGAAGGGGGCCTACAGGAAGACCAAAGAGGGACTATTTACAAGGTCTTGCAATGACAGGACAAGGGGTAGTGGGTTTAAACTGGTAGAGGGGAGATTTAGACTGGATGTCAGGAGGAAGTTCTTTACAGTGAGGGTAGTGAGGCACTGGAACAGGCTGCCCAGGGAGGTTATGGACGCTGCTTCCCTGGAGGTGTTCAAGGCCAGGTTGGACGAGGCCTTGAGTGAATCATAGAATCATAGAATCATAGAATGGTAAGGTTGGAAGGGACCTCAAGGATCATCTAGTTCCAACCCCCTGCCATAGGCAGGGACACCTCCCACTAGTGCAGGTTACTCAAGGCCTCAGTTGGTCCCTTCCAACCTTACCATTCCATGATTCTATGATTCTAAGTAGAAGTTAGCATCAGAGTTTTTCTGGTTTTTGACTTATGGAGATCTCCAAAATGTTTTTCCTCCTTTATTCTTCAAACTTCTATATTATTTTCAATCATTCTGCTACAGGAAAACACATTACAAGGAACTCAAAAGCTACATTTGGCAATCTTTGTCCCAAAACCTCTGACATAGAAAACAGGGGATGCTATAACCCCTCAGCAGCATAAATCTTGATAGACTTCCCCAGCATTCAAAATTCCTGCTGGGACAAGAGGTTCCAGTGCTTCAGATGTTTAGTGAAGTAAAATGTGGGCTGGCTTCACCCATCACTCAGGCTGGCAAGGGAGCTGCAGGCAGTGCAGCACACAGAACACTGCTGCTGCAGCTGCTCCCTGATAGACATGCTGCTGCTGAACACAGTGAGACTTGTGGGTGATGTGATGGCTGGAGGATATCTTGGGCATAGTGACCATGAAATTATAGTTCATTCATCTACAAGAAGGGCCAGAAGGAGGATCTGGGAAGTACAGGCCTGTCAGTTTTACCTTGGTGCCAGGGAAGGTTACGGAGCAGCTCATCTTGAGTGCCATTCTGCAACATGTACTAGACAAACAGGCAATCAGGTCCACTCAACACAGGTAAACCAAAAGGCAAGTCCTGCTTAGTTATAGATTCGTAGAATTCATAGAATGGTTCAGATTAGAAGGGACCTTAAAGATCATCAAGTTCCAACCCCCAGCCATGGGCAGGGACACCTTCTATTAGACCAGGTCACTCAAGGCCTCATCTAGCCTGGCCTTGAACATCTCCAGGGAGAGGGCATTCATGACCTTCCACTGTCTCACCATCCTCAATGTAAAGAATTTCTTCCTAATATTCAGTCTAAATCTATCCTCCTCAAGCTTAAAGCCATTCCCTCTTGTCCTATCACTACTAGCCCTTGTAAAAAAGTCCATTCTTGTCTTTCTCTTAGGCCCCCATCAGGTATTGGAAGACTGCTATGAGGTATCCCCAGAGTCTTCTTTTCCCCAGGGTGAACAGCCTCAACTCTCCCAGCCTATCCACATAAGGGAGGTGCTCCAGCCCTCTGATCATCTTTGTGGCCCTCCTCTGGACCTTCTCTGGCAGTTCCCTCTTATGCTGGAGGCACCAGAAGCAGATGCAATACTTCAGATGGGGTCTCACAAGAGCAGATTCCCCTATATGACAAGATGATCCACTTAGTAGATGAATAAAAGGCTGTGAACATTGTCTACATGGACTTTAGTAAAGCCTTTGACACCATTTCCCATAGGAGTCTCCTGGAGAAACTGGCTGAGTGGTTGAGCCCACAATGTGGTAGTGGATTGAGTCAAGTCCATTTGGTGGCTGGTCAGGAGTGGAGTTCATCAGGGCTCAGTGTTGAGATCAGTTCTCAACTGAATGTCTTTATCAGTGATCCTGTTGAGGGAACCAAATGCACTCTCAGTAAGTTTGCAGATGGCACTGAGATGGGAGGAAGAATTGATCTGACTAAGGGAAGGAAGACTACAGAGGGATCCACACAGCCTGGAGGGATGGGCCAAAGCCAGTTGTATAAAGTTCAACAAGGTCAGGTGCTGGGTCCTGCACTTCCATTGCAACAATCCCATGCAACGCTGTAGGCTTGGGGCGGAGTGGCTGGAAAGCTGCCTAGCAGAAATGGCAGTGGTTGTGTTGGTCAGCAGCTGGCTGAACATGAGCCAGCAGTGTGCTCAGGAGGCCAAACAGGCTAACAGCATCCTGGCCTATATCAGCAATAGTGTGGTCAGCAGGACTAGGGAAGGGATTATCCCTTGGTACTTGGCACTGGTGAGGCCTCTCCTTGAATACTGTGTTCAGTTCTTGGCCTCTTACTAGAAAAAAGGCATTGAGGTGCTGGAGCCTGTCCAAAGAAGGACAACAAAGATGGTTAATGGTCTAGAGAATGAGACTTCTAAGGTGCAGCTGAGGGAACTGGGACAAAAGGACTCTCAGCAAAGACTTTATGGCTTTCTACTGCTACCTCTACTGAAAGAAGGTTATAGTAAGGTTGGGATGGGTCTCTTCTCCCAACTAACAAGCAATAGGAAAAGAGGCAAGGCTCTCAAGTTGCACCAGCGCAGGTTTACACTAGATATCAGGGAAAAAATCTTCACTGAAAGGGTTGTCAAGCTTTGGAACAGGGTACCCAGGGAAGTGGTTGAATAACCATCCCTAAAGGTATTCAACAGATATGTAGATGCAGGTGTTTAGCCACGTGGCAGTGCTAGCAACTTGGTAGTGCTAGGTTGATGGCTGGACTCAATGATCTTTAGATTTTCCAGCCTAAATGGTTCTATTCTGTTCCATGACCCTCGGCATTGCTGTGGGTGCTGGTACAGTAGTACCAGTGCTCCTGGGACAGCTTGGTGCCCGAACCAACTCTTTCTGTCAAGACATAGAGCTCATCATTCTTGGCACACTAACAAAAGGATCCAGAGTTGTCCTGGACATGGCTCCATGTGCATGTCCGAAGCCAAGCACAGTAGTGCTGCATCTTCATGCACTTCTATCCTAGCAGTAGGGGTACAGGTGCCCTAAAAGGTTTGTGCCAGTACCTCTGGTGGGGTTAGGTTCCATATTTCCTTAGCACTCATCACTAGAGTCTTTCTGAACATTGTTGAGTTCATTGTCACGGACCTGCCTGCTATGGAGTCCCCCCATGCTTTGGGTTAGGCTCAAGGAATTGATGAATGCCACACATTTAACTTGGGTAAAGAGAGGCTGGAAAACAAAGCATTCATAGAAAAAAGGAGTTTCACTTACTCCAGGAAAATGCAAACTAATTGGTCTCTGCTTGGTCCTTATGGCGTTCTGCTCCTACCACACCTCTTGCCTCCTCTCTAGCCTTGTCTTTGGAAACCAGGAGCTCAGCAGAAGAGGCTGCACAGTGCCTACTGCAAGTGTCATCAGCCCTCAACTTCAGAAAGTACTGAACATCTATCTGCAGATGTTGGCTGGTTTTAAAAGGTTGCTTATCAACTTTTCCTTGCATTAATCACAGAAAAGACTTATTTGAGAGTTTCTGCAGCTTCAGTGGTTGTCAGGAGTACAAACCACAGAAAATATGTGCCTGCATTCTAAAAAACTCCCTCTTTGCAGTTGGGGATCTGTCACTCTTAATGAAAAAAGGAACACTTCACTATTTTCATCCCTAAACACTAGTGTCAGTTCCCTCTTCAAACTCCAGAGTTTAATGTCCTACCCATATTAGGACAGCTACTTAAGCCGTGATTTAACTAAACCAGCTTGAACTGCTAGACTGCCTCATGGGCTTGTAAGCTTTTCTCCTCCCTAGGAGCACTTGTGAGTCTCTTGAGGTGCAAGAAAGCAGCTGCATCCCTGCAGGGCATGCCTGCATTCCAGTCAATCCCCTGAGAGCAGCCAGCAGCATTGTCCATACAATCTGAGTTATAGTACACTAGGTGAATAGTACTTGTTCACTGGAAGCAAGCTAAGTGGATTTAGAGATCTTTTCAAAGGACTTCCTCCACAAAACCCTTCTACAGGAAGAAGGAAATGTTTCACATCTCTCCCAGGGTGTAGCAGTGACAGAGAACTGTCCTTTCAAGGTAAAAGGAAAGCCAAGCTGTCCATGCCCTTTGTCAGGGGCTCTGAATTAAAGCTGAATCATTGTTTGCTCTGTATCATATCATGCTAAGCCTATGTCTCAGTGATTCCTCAGAGGCTTGAAACCAGAAAAGGTTTTTTTCCTGCCTCTGATGAATAACTTCAGTGTCACTGGGAGCTAGAGCTGAGAGGTTGATACCATGGCTCAGCTGCAGCTAGGGACAAGCTACGGTTCCTCAGCCTCAATCACCCCAGTGGCTCTTCATTCCTGGTTAATGTGTCTTGAGTATTCAGGGGCAGGAAGGAACTGGCCAGGATTCATCACTGGGAAACTCCTCAGGAATGAGGATTGGCAGGTGGGTGAGGGTCAGGATCAGGCCTGTTAAGGGAAACTAGTGTCAGACGCAACCCCTGGATGTCCAGACTGGGCTGTGGTAAGGGCTATTATGTTAAGCCCCAGGGCTAATTCCAGCTCTGTTTAGGAAGGACTCTGGGACCAGCAACAAGCTGCCTCCTGGGGTCACCTCCAACAACTGTTCATCTCGTGTCTTACAGTTTGGTTCGCCAAGCAGTCTCCAGAAAGCCTGAGACAGCCCTTCCCTTTTGCTGTGTAACCATGCAACGTGCCCCTTCGCAAGACCGCAGGTGGCCTCAGAGCACCATGCTCCCCTATATCCTACAAAGAGCAGAGGTTCACCGGTTTTTTCTAGCCTTGTGACAGACAGAGAAGCAGGCAGACACATCGCTGCATGTCATCTCCTTTTTCTGGCGCACGCTGGGCTTGCTCTGTACTTTCCAGTTGCGCTGGGGCTGCAGGCCTGCCTGCCTGCCTTCAGTCAGCTGCCGGTGAGTCACCCTGGCCACGGGCAGGGCTTTCTGAGAACGCCCACAAAAGCCATCAGGGAAGACAGGGCAGAGATCAGCCCCAGAAGACATGCACCTTTCCTCCCCCACCACTCACAAACTTTCACTGTGAACTCACTGGCTCTCAGCAAGGGCTGCTACTGGCTCCCACCACAGCAAAGGCAAAAAAAAAAACCCCAACTGGGTTAACAATTTCCAAGAATAAGAGGAGCACTTTTTTTTTTCTTTTTTTCTTCATGCATTAATTTAATGAATGAATTATTCATTCACGAATGTGGCAATTCCTGTATTGATTTAAAAAAAAAAAAAAAAAAAAAACCAACAGTACAAACATAGTGATTTCTCTTGGTTGCCAGTGGCTGCTCATCCCTGGGATCTGCAGAGAGGGTACAGACCCACACAGCTTCTGAGCTGCAAGGGAAGAAGGAAGAAGCATGATATAGCAGCAGCACTGATCACAGCGTCTGTGCTCCAGGCAACATAACTGCTCATGGCTTCAAACCAGAAAAGAGCTGATTTAGATTGGATGTTAGGAACAGGTTCTTTACTGTGTGGGTGGTGGAACACTGGAACAGGTTGCCCAGGGAGGTGGTTGGGACCCCATCCCTAGAGATATTCAAGCTGAGGCTGCATAGGACTCTGAGCAGCCTGATCTAGTTGAGGATGCCCCTGATGACTGCAGGGGGTTTGGACCAGACAACCTTTGGAGGTCCTTTCCAGCCCAGACCATTGTATGATTCCAAGTCTCGGAGCTGAATTTGCACACAACTGTTTTCATGTTCGGATGTGAAATACTCTGAATAACTACAATTACTTTAATATTATGGTATCATAGTAATTTTGTGTTCTGGGGAGATGAAAACTGTCAGAACTAGCCAATGTTGTATGTTTCACCTCTAGGTGTAACAGCAGCTTATTTGTGACAGGTATCCTTACTGGGCAGGGTTTCTATCCCTCCCTCTGAGCCTATGCATCCCATGAAGCTGAGGGACTTGCACCTGACTGAGCCTTGCTTTGTCATTACAAGCTCCTCGAGTAGTAGGTATACCATCTTACCTGCCCAGCATCCATGTCTTCTGAACATTTTAAAATACCAACTGCTAAGCCAATACTTACACAAGTCATGACAATTAGAGAAATCAGAGGAAACACCATGCCGCTAGACTTCTGGCCAAAGGTGGACACCAGCTGGCCAAAGGTGGAGAAAAGGCTCAAAATGCATTCCTTTTACCTTTTCAACACTTCACCCAGTTCTGACACTTTTCATGACACTGAAGAATGTGGGCCCCCTAAATATGGGATCACATGATACCAGGTTGGAAGGGACATCAGGAGGTCTCTACTGCAATCTCCTGCTGAAAGCAAAAACAGCTACAAGTTCAGAGCAGGTTGCTCTGTCCAGTCAGCCTGGAGAACCTCCAGGGACAGAGACAGCATAAGCTTACTCATCCAGTGCCTGACTGTCCACATAAAGAAGTGCCTTCTAGTATCCAGCCTAGTGTCCAGCCTCTTGCTTCAACATCAGTTCCTTATCTCTTGCCCTTTTGTGTATAATGCTGTGAAGATCTTGGTATTGTTGCTGCGCTCTACATATGTGCTGAAGTGGCTTCTGTTAGGTCATTCCAAAAACATTTCTGGCCTGTTTCAAACCATATCCCATTCCTTAGCCTCTTCCCACAGGACAAGTGCTCTAGCTCTGACAGTTTGGTGGCTTTCTGCTGAACACGCTCCAACTTTTCTCTGTGTGTCATGGGGGGGGGTTGTACAAACACAGTTACAGTATTCTACACGTGGTGTGATGAGCACTGAGTGGTGTGCTATAATCCCTCTTCTCCATCTACCGTCTCTTCTTCCATTAACACAATCCAGGATGCTGCCGTCTTTCTTTGCTGTGAGAGTACATTGCTGCTCCTGTTCAGCTTGCTGCTTATTCCCAGTTGTTTTTGGCAGGGCCACTCCCCAGCCACTCAGTTCCCTCCCCATATCACTGCAAAGGGTTTTTTCTTGCCAAGTGCACAACTTTTCATTTGCTTTTGCTGAATGAGGCTCCTGTCAGCCTGTGTTGCAAACCTGTCCAGGGCCTGGCAGCCTTATCTTTTAACATTCTTGCATTTCGCTATGTTGGAGGTTTCCTGCTTCCTTCAGTTCTTCTTCAAGTCTGAAATCCACTGGAAACAGCAGATGTTCTCTTTAAACCAGCCCTGCAAGTAGTCCCAGCATACAACAGTTACATTTGCAGTAAGGTTTAGCAAATTTGAAGTACTTGTAACAATAGACCATCTTAAGCTGGCAGTAAGAAAAGAGTTCTTGCAGAAAGGTTTTCATTCTTTTGCTTCCACCGACAAAATACAGCAGTACTTCTGAATTATGAGACAGCAGAATACTTCAGTCAGCATAATCCTCAGCTTCAAGTATGAAGTGCCCGTTTTGAGGAATGCTGCATGAGTTTATTCCTGAAATGGAATTCAGAAAACAAAAGGCCTGGAGCCCTGTGAGGAGAGGCAGAGGCAGCTGGGATTGTTTAGCCTGGAGAAGAGGAGGCTCAGGGGGGACCTCATTGCTGTCTACAACTACCTGAAAGGAGGTTGTAACCAGGTGGGGTTGGTCTCTTCTCCCAGGCAACCAGTGACAAGAGGCAACCAGCCTCAAGCTGTGCCAGGGGAGGTATAGGCTGGATATTAGGAAGAAGTTCTTGACAGAGAGAGTGATTGGCATTGGAATGGGCTGCCCAGGGAGGTGGTGCAGTCACCATGGAGGTGTTCAAGAAAAAACTGGATGAGGCACTTAGTGCCATGGTCTAGTTGATTGGCTAGGGCTGGGTGATAGGTTGGGTTGGATGATCTTGGAATTCTCTTCCAACCTGGTTGATTCTATGATTCTGTGATTCACAAGGAGAAGCATTATCTGCTTTGGTTTCCTCTAAATAACACTCAAAACTCCCCTAGCTAATATTTCAGGTATCACTCTTGAACAGGTATGACTTTCAGTAATTCTCAAAGGATTTCCTTGCTAGGTCATTACTCTGGTCTAGCACCAGAAAAGAGCACTCGGGACTGTCACGTTACCTTCATGTGCACTCAAAAACTTCAGTGTGGGCAGGATGTTTCTTGGTGTGGCTATCCAAGACATGCAATACTGCACCAAGCCCAGCAACACAACAGGGAGGCAAAGCCCCACAGCCTGGCAGTAGGAACAGTCAGTTTTACTCTCGGTGTTTACCAGAAAAAAGAATGATCCGATTTAACTGTGCTACCACCCCCTCACCAGCAACCTTCCATCTCGGAGGTCTGTGTTTATTTTTATAATGTTCTTGTGACCTGAGAGAATTCAACCCACTTTTAACCTGAAGGTTTAATGGTGTTAGTGGGGGGAATACCACCCACTGCATATCTTGCATGCTACCAGCCACTGCTTGAAACTTACTCCATCTCCTTCCCACACACACCTACCTCACCCACGCTGTTGCCACCGAAAGGGCTGCAGCTGAGGGGACCTTCCCTCCCTGCAGCCACCCCATGTGGTGATCACAACCAAACATTATTCACAGGCAGGGAAGGGCTGGTGAAACAAAACGAGAGCCAGAGGGTGAAGTCTGAGAGGGTATGGGTCGTGCCTGAAGCCATAGACACCAAGTGCAGCCTCACTGAACAGGAAACTGAAGGACGTCAGCAGAGTCACATGCCTGTAAAAACAATGCGCATGAGATCAGCATCTCGCCTCAGCCACGCTGTGCCAGAAAAGCCCTCTGGCATAGTGACATACCTAGATGATTTGGGTAATCACCTAAATCACACCTATGTTTACCAGTTCAAAAACAGAATAACCAAAAAAAGAGAAAAATAAAACTTTCGGGTTTTTAGAGCTGACATCTCTATCAGCAAGACTACATGCCCTTAAAGGTAGAATGCTTTCAGGTGACTGCTGGAAGCAGAGCAGTGCAGAAAACATTTGCACTTCAGAAACCATGGAGGTTTTGTTAAAGCAGTAGAAAAGGTAGACAGCCAGTGCAGATTGGAAATAAGCAAAAAGCAAAACAACAGGCTGGTAAAAACTGTTAGTTATCAGTCCAGCAGGTCTAGAGAGGTTCTCCTCCCTCTCAACTCTGCCCTACTGAGACCACACATGGAATACTGTATCTAGTTTTGGGTTCCCCAATTCAAAAGTGACAAGGAGATACTGGAGAGAGTCCAACAGAGAGCTATGAGGATGATTAAGGGACTAGAACATCTCTCCTATGAAGAAAGACTGAGAGAACTGGCATTGTTTAGTGTTGAGACAAAAAGGCTGAGAGGGTATCTTATTAATATCTATATCTGAGAGGAGGGTGTCAAGATGAAGCTGATAGTCTCTTCTTAGTGGCGCTCAGTGACGGGACAATGGGTATAAGCTGGAACACAGGAATTTCCACCTCAACATAAGGAGACACTTGTTTACCTGAGGGTGATGGAGCAACGGAACAGGCTGCCCAGAGAGATTGCAGAGTCTCCTTCTCCAAAGACTTTCAAAACCCTTCTGGATACATTCCTGTGTGACCTGCCCTAGGTTATCCTGCTTTGGCAGCAGGGTTGGATTAGATGATCTCTAGAGGTCTCTTCCAATCCCCAGAATTTTAGGATTCTATGATTATGTGTCTGGCTGGAATCAGTTATCACTTTTGCAACATGACTGATGACCTTTCTTGGTGGAAATGATCCACTTCCACCTGCTCAGTGTTACTGGTCTTCTGGTAAAAGGTCACCAGGATAGTCTGCTGGAAAATGTCCATTTCACTATTTCAAAACACCAACTTCTAGCTAAACTAGTTGTTGTTGGGAAATGAAAAATAATAGTGGCTTTCCTTGGTCATATAGTTAAAAATCACTTTCAGTAAAGTGATAGTCAGTTCTTGTGAAATTGCCACATACTCAATACAAAAGAACCAGATGCATTAAGGAGTATTGGTAAATGTGCAACATGAATGATTCAAGTGGTTTTCCTTTGTTTTTTCCTCCATTGCGTAATTACAAGAGCTTGGTTAGTGCAAAATTCTTGATAAATTAAGCAGAGGCACAGGAATGAACTAATACACAAGTGGATCTATGACATAGATGTATATTTGAAGTTGATACTTGATGACAGAATTTTGCTGGGTAAGGAGGATGTAACCGCTGAAAGAGAAAGTTAGTAAGAGATTCACCATGCCTGCAGTGGTTGGTGATTACAAGCCACAACAACAAAAACTAGACACATCCACAATGAAACAAGCCAAACCAGCCAAGAGGCATCTTTAGCAGGATAGGACAGCACAGGAAAGTGAGGATCCATATCATGAATTTATATCCAGGCATATAATCAATTTTCTGATTGAGGTCTGTACCACTCCACTGATACTAAAATATAGCTGTGATGTGCTATTGACTTCAACTGGGCTTTCAGATTTATCAGTGATTCAGCTCTTTGCTTAACTGTTTGCTTGATAAAGGTGAAGTAGAAATAAGTCTATAGGATAGGAAGGGGTGTAAGACCTGATTTGAAATTCTCTAAAGGTTTTCAAAAAAGGTCTTAAATTATTTTCTGTTTGTTTCTGTGGATAGTCAAGTCCTAAAAAGTTTTGCTGTTGTGCTATGGCAGGAATGTGACTTCCCAAGCTGCCTGAAACCACTCTGCCTCATTGTGCTGACTCAGTGGTGCTTGGCATCAGCACCCCACTGTGATCACCCAGACAATGTCTTGTGAGGCACACTGAATGCCATCCCTCAGCCTGGGTGAAAGCACTGACATCCACTAGGTATTACTTGTTTGGGACACAATCAAATTTTCTGTGGTGGTCATCACCCAGGGCATGGAGAGAGGGTGCTCAGGGATAGATAGGTGAGGACAAGATCACCAAATAGAACTCTTGTCATCCCACCACCAGCAATTGCTTGCCTGTGCTCTAACTCTCCTCCTTCATAGCATCATAGCACCATAGCATCATAGCATCATACATCACAACATCATAGCATGGTCTGGGCTGGAAGGGATCTCCAAAGGTCATCTAGTCCAACCCTCTCTGCAGTCAACAGAGGCATCCTCAACTACATCAGGTTGCCCAGGGTCCTGTTGAGCCTCACCTTGAATGTCTTTGGGGATGGGGCCCCAACCACCTTCCTAAGCAACCTGTTCCAGTGTTCCACCACCCTCATAGTAAAGAATCTGGTCCTAATATCCAGTCTAAATCTGCTCTTTTCTAGTTTGAAGCCATTGGCCTTGTCCTGTCACTACAAACCTTTGTAAACAAACAGTCTCTCCTCATCCTTCTCATAGGCCCCCTTCAGGTACTGGAAATCTGCTATTAGGTCTCACTGAAGCCTCCTCTTCTCCAGGCTGAACAATCTCAGCTCCCTCAGCTTGTCCTTGTAGCAGAGGTGCTCCAACCTCTGATCATTTTGATGGCCTCTAGTTTCAGTGTAGATGCACGAAATGTTGAAACAAAGTGGTGCCAGGGCACCAGCAGTGCACAGGGCACAGCATGCACCAGTGATATGGGGTTTAAGGCTTGGTGCTGCCATTGTCCTAGCTGCAGATCAAGGGTACAAGGACACCTAACACCTCCAGCCTGCAGTGGTGGGCTCTCATGGTTGGCTTTTCACTGTAAAGATGGAAAGCAAAGCCTGAAGCTAGGCATTTTCACTATAAGTATCTTATTTCCCTGTATTTTTTCAATTGGAAAAAAGACTCCTTTACTTCCATTCTACAAAGTGGAAGTGCTTGGTGCCAAATGATATTTTGCTTGCCTCATACTCCTCATATTGCTTGGCTCCAACTGCAGAGGCACAAGCTTAAGGGAGCCCTAAGGTAAACATGAGGAGACACCTCCCCATCACTGAAGCTAAGGAGACACTGGACCAGATTGCCAGAAGAGAGTTACCATTGCAGATGTTTAAGAGTGGGTGATAGGGGCATCTGTCAAGGCCAGCTGAGGTGTGGAGGGGTCCTGCCTTAGGGCAGGGGTAGGACCAATCACCTCTGAGTGCTGAGCCTCTAAACTTATCTCTCATAACCCATTAAAAACTCATCTCAACCTGCTACTGCAAAAAGTCCTGTAGACTCTGCTGATGCTAAAAAGTGTCAAAACCTCAGTTTTAAATATCGTGAGAAAGATAATAACTATGCAGCAACACAGTTTCTCTAGCATCAGGCAGAAGTAAAGGATCAGCAATGACTCAGAAAATAATGCTGCCTCCTGAATCATTGCTTCTACTGCTCTCAAATTACCACCCACAGCACCTGGGAATTTCCTTCATCTCCCACCCTCCAGCTGGGCCCAGAGCACCTTGTCTGCTGATTTGTGGCCCTGTGACTACTTAAGTTTGTAAAGATACAGAGACAGTTGGTTTGGCCAGGTTTATTTCTCAGTAACCAGTGCAGTGTTTACCTGCTAGGGAATAAAATCCTCCGGCAGGTCAAAAAGCACTTTCAGTTCTGTAGAGAATGGTATCACTTATCTCAGACATCAGCCACATGGATAAAGATGTCGCTTCCTCAAGAAGACAAGAAAAGTTAGGGTATTTATGCAGCTTGCACCATCTCCTTATGTGACCAGAATACAGCTATCACTGTCACCCATAACACAGTAGCACACCACGGCCTGCAGCAGTCCAGCTTATGTTCTGAACTCTCACAATTCCTCTCCCTTGTGCACTGCTTCCATAAAATCATAGAATCATAGAATGGCAAGGTTGGAAGGGACCTCAACAATCATCTAGTTCCAACCCCCTGCCATAGGCAGGGACACCTCCCACTAGTACAGGCCTCTTCCAATCTGGCCTTGAACACCTCCAGGGAGGGAGCAGCCACAACCTCCCTGGGCAACATGTGCAGTGTCTCACCACCCTCACTGGAAAGAACTTCCTCCTAACATCCAATCTAAATCTCCCCTCTTCCAGTTTAAATCCATTGCCCCTTGTCCTGTCATTGCAAGACCTTGTCAATAATTCCTCCCCAGCCTTCCTGTAGGCCCCCTTCAGATACTGGAAGGATACTATAAGGTCTCCTCAAAGGCTTATAAGGTCTCCTCAAAGCCTTATAAGGTCTCCTCAAAGCTTTCATCCACATTTGCTCAGAAGACTTCATGAAGGAGAGCAGCAGGATCCTTATCCACATTCAAAGGATAAGGAAACTGAGTCAGGGAAATATTGTAACAGAGGCAAGAATACACGCCAGGTCTTGAACAGTAGCCAGTCTGCATGGCCAATGTCATCATGATAAAAGACTGTCACTTCAGTTGGTGAGAGGATTAAACTGAGGAAACTGGACCCAGAGCTCAAGGGACAGATTGCACCTGAAGCTTTGTGCCTCCTTTGAGCAGGTGGATACCTCAGCCACAGACATCTCTTCTGCCAGTAAAAAATACTTTCCTGACAAATGTGAGATGGGAGGTGAAGGGGAGAGACATACCTCTACTGTCCTGGTATTCAGCTGTGGTATCTTCTACTTAGAACCATTAGATGATGACCTATATTAAAGCAAAGCCACAGGCTTGCCTCCTGACAGTCATCAGGCAAGGTACTTGATGATCTGGGATGCTTGTGCCAGGCAACGCAGTTTTAAGGCAACCTCACACACGTGTCACTCTGCAGACTGCTGCACAGCCCAGTGGAAACCAACATAACCAGTTTATGTGCCTCTTGGTGAGAGAAAGGCAAAAGTCCAGGGAAAAGAGCTTGGTACCAACACTTATTTTTCTAGGGTGACCATTATGGCAGTGGTGGTGGCCCTTAATTCACCTGAAATGCTTCACATTCATAGGGCTCCTTTCCACCTTGAGGGCTTAAGAATACAAGTTGTAAACAATGATCCATCTGTCACTACTCTTTCTACTTTCCCCTCTGATGGTATCTAGCCACTGACTAAGGCCTCAGTCCCTCCACATGTGATTATCTTCACATGATATGATACAATGTGATTTAGTCTCAAAGAAAGTAAGCATAGAGGTCCCAAATCCAAGGCAGAACAGTGCGTAGATAAAAGCAATCTCTGATGTATGTGAGAAGAGCAGCAGATACATGTGAGAAGATCATCCTTGATCTCTGTCTGGCAGGACTCTGGGATATCTTCTAATAGTGACAATTACATATGCAGATGCTTCAAGCAGCCACTCCAACACTAATCATCTGGCTACAAATGTAAAAATGCTGTCACCTGAGAAACTGTCCTGTTACTTTTGGAAGACTGCATTACTTTGCCTTTCAATGCTCTGGTTTTGCCTCAAAGCTCTTCTAATGCTTTTCTTAGAAAAAGGTTCTATCCTCAGCCAAACCCAGATCAGATTAAACCCGTGGAACAACGCTCTGGGAGACCTGAAAGTCCCCTCACCTCTAGATTTCTATGTTGTGCTGTCTGCGGTTTTGCATGCTGTATATTTATAATCATCAAAAGACCACAACTGCCTTTTGGAAAGGACTGAGAGACTTCACTTCAAACTCTATAGGGTTTCCCTGGGATATTCTCCCAAAAGTTGTGTGTAACTGAAATTTGCATAAGAAAGTTTGAACAGTTTTAAAAGCTTTTCCTCCCCACTTGCTAAGTGGAGAGTTAGTGACTTCCTGTTAAGGAAACATTTAGTCTGCTCTTAACATTGTTAGTCAAGTCTGGCATTCCCCCTGAAAAAAAAAAAAAAAAAAAAAAAAAAAAAAAAAAAACACCCCAAAAAAA
>VWZE01022368.1:0-32671 GCA_013396675.1 Eubucco bourcierii
CCCAGCACTGATCCCTGGGGGGCACCGCTAGTGCCCGACCTGTAGCCGAATGTGGCACCATTCACCACCACTCTCTGGGCTCAGGTCTCCAGCCAGTTGCTAACCCAGCTCAGAGTGTTGGCATCCAAGCCACGAGCTGACAGCTTAGCCAGCAGTTTGCTGTGGGGCACAGTGTCAGAGGCCCTGCTGAAGTCCAGGTAGAGCATTTTCTCCATGAATGGGATGTGACCAGTCAAGGCAAGAGAGGAGTGCATTAGTAAGAGGAGGAGCAGAAAAATTAAATCAGTGATGACAAGGCTGGATTGGGTGGGGCTGGAAGAATGCTGGGAAGACCCATAGGACCTTGACAGGCATTGCAGAGCAGGAAGATACAGAAGCTAAATGTTTCCAAATTAATTTGTGAGCAAGGAGTTCTGTGGAGGATTTTAACAGCTTTTATTCATTTTAGATTCTATCTCTAGAAACCTGCTCATTAAAGAAGGGTCAAGATAAAGTGAAGGCCAGCGACACCGAGATTCATTTTAGATGCTGTCTGTAGAAGCCTTGTTATGAAAGGAGAAGGGTCAAGAAAGGTTATGAAAGGTGACGATGCTGACATTCTGGGTTGGTTATCAAACCAGCGAGGTTTATTAATTTCTTAGTTGTTAACCTGAGAACTTTTGTAGTCCAGTTATGTGTTGTGTGTGTCCATTTGTATGTAACTTTGATTTTTAAAGGCTTAGAGCCCACAGATTACTTAGTGTGTTTTGTGAAAGTGAGAAGGGGATTAAAAAATAGAAAGGGAAAAAAAAAAAAAAAGGAAAAGCAGAACTTGGCAAAGGCTGTCCCTTTTCCTGGATGTTTTTCAGGTGAACTGCCCAGCTAAGCTACTGTATTAAAGTCATGCCAACTATGTGGAACTAAAACTTATTCCACAAATCCTCCTTTAATAGTTGTTTTAATGGTGTTTTCTCTCAAGCCTTATTTTTCCCTAGGATTTCCCACCCTGAGCAGGACTCTCCCATCTTTCCCTAATCAAGCATTTTATCTCCCTGGCTTTAAACAGACTGGTACCATGCTTCATGGCTGGGAAAAGGAGTTCTGAGGCTGCAGCCACTGATGGCTTTATCAGATGGACAGAGACATTCCAAATATGCTTCTGGTCACTAGGGGATATGGGATTATAAAAAAATCATGGAAAAGGAAAGTTTAGAGAAAAGCTATTTGGCAAAATGGGGCTTCTTGTCAAGCAGGAGTTTTTCTTATTTTGGTTATTTTCTTAAGGGTGAAATTCTTCACCCCTACTCAGATTGTTAAAGCTGGGTGATACCATTTTCTTGGGTTTTGTTTTGTTTTTTTTTTTAAAGTAATCTTCAGAGAAGCTGAAAGGCTGCAGGTTAGCTAAAACTCTGAATGACCATTTTATAACCCCAGCTCCAGCCACCTGTAGTGGCTGCACATTTTTATGTGCCTGACCGCTGCTTGGCTCTCCTCAGTGTTGTTACGCTAGTCAACAGCAGATGAAATTCCAGAAGTAAAAAAGTCACCTCACAGATTGCACCCTGCTGCTGGCATGGCAAATGAGCAGATGGAAAAATGGGATTTCGAGGGTTTGGTAGGGCAGGAGAGCTTCATTTTTATGACTGAGGCTTGCTCAGAGCATCCTCTGTTGACTCCACCTGCATGCCTCCTGTGGATCTCACAGAGAACGAGTGTGTCCAGAACTTGTCTTGTCTAAACTGAGACCCGCATAGTGCTGGGCCTACACCAGAAGGCTCTGGATTCACAGCCTTGCTAACAAACACAATACCTCCTCACTGAAAATACAGAGAGGGAAATACCCATAAATTAAAGAAAACTTTGCCAGTTTGTACGACTTTGATGTTGAAATTTAGCTCAAATGTGCAAGTGAATTGGTCTGGGCTGCCTTAAATACCTGCAGGAGGGCAGATAATTTTGAGAGGAGATGTGGGGTAAGCCAGACCACTGTTACACCATTTAAAAAAAGGATCCTGAAAACATTTCCGGAGCCTGACGATGCTCTCAGAGCAGCTGTTGGCTCCCAGGGAGCTGTGTGCTGGCAGCTGTGCCAGCAGGAAATGCGGCACGGTGCATGGCAAGCTCAGAGCCAGGCTGCTGCTCAAGAGCAGAGCATGCCAGCGGCACTCAGCAGTGCAGCGAGCATGGCATGTGGGAGAGCACAGGGGGAGCAACAGCAGTAGCTCTGCCTGCAGGACAGGTGAGCCCCACTGCTGGTTGTCGTTCGTGGCAGTCTGCACAGCAGTTCAGGCAGGCAGGGAGCGTGAGGAGAGAGTAGAAACTTTGACAGCAGCTAGTTTGGCTCTTCCAAAATGATGAGTACTCGCCTCAGGACTAAACCCCTGCTTCATCAGCAAAAGCTCTATTCATGTCTGTAGCACCCAGGCAGAACTGGTAATGGAGAAAACTTGAGTCCAGGCAGCAGCTGCAGTGACTGCCCAAACCCCTTTCCTGGGGGATAGGGTAAGTACCTGCAGGAGGTGTGCACAGGTGCATGACCTTTTAGGTCAAGGAAACAGTGATTAGGCTACGCAGCGCTAGAGGAGCAGAGGTGGTTTGTGGGTGGCTTCAAAACCAAGTTCCACCAACAGATGCCACTGAGGATGAAGCACCTTGGACCCTGGTGTCCCAGTTCAGCCTAATTTGTGAATGTATTCATTCTACCTGAATGCCTTCTGCACTTACGTACTTGTGAATAGAATCTTTCTTTAAACTTCCACTAGGTGTGCAGCATTTTTATTTTACTCCCCAAAGGAGCTACCCAATACCAGAGGACAGAAATGATATTTACTTCCTTTGGGGGGAAAAATAAAAATGCTGCACGCTGTGTGGAAGTTTAAAGGAAGATTCTAGGCCGAACTTACCTTCTAGACCTTCTAGAATCCTCCACCCATCCAACCTCAGCAGGCCTGAGAGTAGCCAAAACTGCCCTCTCCACCTCAGGCGTACAAAGCCACAGCAGGTTTCATGACACATCTCACAGTTCCCTGCCAGCTAGACTCATCTCCTCAGCCAAACCACGAGATATGTAGGGATGTGCACTCTTCCTGAGGAGAGAAGTGAAGGCAGGAGGAGCGTTGAGGAAAAGAGAACGGTGTCAGCCAGGCGCTGCTTTACAAACTGTGGTACGGGAAAGCGGGGTAGAGGAACAATGTTACAATATCCTGGGACGAGCAGGTCCCTCCCTTAGGACTCTTATTTCTTTTTGAAGGACTTCATCTCTGTGACCTTCTTAAAGGGCAACTAGCCCACACCACCACGAGTAGGCACACAGGAGCAAGGCCACCAAGGTGCAAATGAACCAACAGCACGTGGTGGGTATGGCAGAAAGAGACAATGTGTGCTTGTAGACTCCCTATTAAAAGGCACCAAAGGGTCTATCTGACAGCCTCATGTGAGATATGCTGCTGTCCTGGAGCCAAGGTCCATGATGTTGCAGAGAGGGTACCTACCACAACTACTATCCATTATTATTCTTTCATGTTGGTAAGAATTACGAAGTAAGACCAGACTTTGGCAGAATCAAGAGAGACTATAAGGCCCTAGAGGAGAAAGTGAAGAATTAAAAAATTATCTTTTCTTCCATAGTACCAGTTGAAGGATTTGGGGCAGACAGAAATAGACACATGATGCTGATCAACTTCTGGCTGTGTGGCTTGTATCACCGCAAGGGTGTGGGCTTTTGTAGTAATGAGTCCTTCTATGAGGACTGCAAGCTGCTTGGAAGGGATGGAATCCACCTGTCTACAAGAGGCAGGGCAATTTTTGACAGTAAGTTGGCCAACCTGGTGAGGCAGGCTTTAAACTAAAGAACTTGGGGGGTGGGATCCAAAATGGCAGCATTCGAGCCACCCTCATGACTCCAACCAATCATGGAATCAACCATGCCAAGCAGAGTAGTGCCTCAGCTGTGTCCCTAAGTGAGAATGAAACCCCCAACCACCTACAGTGTATGCATACCAGTGCATAACGTCTGAGAAACAAACAGCAGGAACTAGAGCTCTGTCCCTAGTCAGGAAGTTACAATGTCACAGGTATAACCCAAGCTTGATGGGGCAATTTACGCAGCTGGAGGATCACAATAGATGTCTGTAGGCTGTTTTGTAAAGACAGGCAGGGTGGAAGAGGTGATGGAGTTGCACTCTATAAAGAGAACCTTGAAAGTATTGAAGTCAACTGTGGTAACTATGGAAGCCCTATTGAATGCCTCTGGGTCAAAATCAGAGATGTCATCTTCAAGGAAGACCTTATGGTAGACATCTGTTACTGACCCCCAAACCAAGATAACATGACCAGTGAGGCAATTCTTGAGTCACTTAAGCAAGCTTCAGGTTAACAAAACCTAGTTCTTATGGGAGACTTGAACTACCCAGATGTTTGCTGGAAGAACAACACATCAGTTCACCTATCATAAAACAAGTTTCTGAAATGCAGAGAGGACTCTCTCATAGAAATCTTAGATTTACCAACCAGAAATGAGGCACTGCTGGACTTGGTGCCCACTAACCTAGAAAACCTGCTTTGTAATATATCTGTTAGTGACAGTCTTGGCTGCAGCAATTACAGCGTTGTGGAATTTGGGATGCTGCTGAGCATACTGAAGGTTAGTTACAAAACAGAGGATTTAGATTTTAGAAGAGTAAACTTCATTGTGCTCAGGGCTCAGTTGGAAGGAATCCCATGGGAAGATTCCCTGGAGGATAAAGGAGCTAGCAAGTGCTGGGAGTTTTTCAGGAACACTCTCTGAGAGCGTTAGGCATTGGAATAATCTCCCAAGAGAAGCAGTGGATTCTCCTGCACTGTACAGTTTGAAGATTCATCTTGACAGCATGCTAGGTCATCTCATTTAAACTATACTATTAAGAAAGGTTGGAGCAAATGAACCTTGAGGTCCATTCCAACCTGACATTCTGTGATTGTTTGTTTCTGTGAAATGCTGAGCAGATTTCCCTGTGTTTGAAGTATTCCAGACAGGGTGAGCATGGAAACAGGAGCAAAGTTAAAGCCAAGGAGCAAATGGGAGTGTTAGGAGCATCTTTGTCCCCCCGGATATGTAGCTGCAAAGTGCTTCCAATCATGTTTCACTGTCTGACAGCATCGTCTTCTTACCTGAGCAGCCTTGTCTATGTGTGTGAAACCTGGCTCTGAAATAGAAATGGGGTTTGGAAAGCATAATATTATTTTAATCATAAATTATTTGAGAATGCAGAAATAGCTCCAAATCCCTTCTTCCAGAGGGATGTTTTCGCAGTCAGGGTCTTTATCAGCTTCTCAGTGGGAACTGCATTGACACAGCCACAAAAATGGACACAGTAGTGCCTTTGATAAAGCCATTTGGCACCTCTTAAGCAGAAAGATGTTTTGTTTTCCTGAGAGCAAACACTGTTCACAGTGCAGGGACCTGCCGTATGTGCCAGCATATGGAAAAAAAATGCCAGTCTTGTTCACATTTGTCTTGGGAAGCCATGGGAGGGGGTGAAGGAGACATCTGCCTTTGCAGATCTGTCTTACTGGTGTCACGGAACTGTAGAATCATTGAATGGTTTGGGTTGGAAAGGACCTTTAAAGGTTGTTTAGTGCAACCCCCCCACTCTCAGAAGGAAAATCTTAAACTAGATTGTTTCAACTAGATTATTGCCAGAGGTACAGCCCAAGAAATCCCAAAGTGGGTGATGTTAGTGGAGATGCTGGTGGTGTGCAGTTAGCCTCCTTAGCTCCCCAGATCTCTCTGCTGAGGGCTCTTCTCCTCCTGCTCAGCTTCATTTTAACTCTTTTCACCGTGTACTGGAGCAGGACTGTTCCCCACTGTCACTTTGCCTCCTGCTGCAGAGTGGAAAAGCTTTGCTGGCTTTACAGTAGGCATCTTTGTGGATACTGTGAAAGTGTCTCTTAGTACTTTATGGTAGTGCATTATTTTGATTTTTAGTCTGCCTTTGGTTCAATAATCCTGAAAGCAAGCTGTTGTGCAACTGTTTTAATCTGATTTTACAAGCTGATTCCAGCCTGATTCCCAGCACAAAGAAACAAAGGAGAGCTCAGTTGTATTTTTTTGTCCAAAAGTAAGAGGCTCTTCTCCTTTGAAGCATTACGTTTAGAGAGCTGTTTGCCATTGTTTGAATTTAATCTCCATAATTACATTTGGATTAGATTAATGATGGGTTCTTTTTCTGAGTCATTATTTTCTGGGACTCACAGCTATTGAGCAGAAAGCCAGGTCTTCACTGAATAGGCACTGGCATCACTCCACTTCATATTGTGGTGGCCCAGATGTGGGATTACAGCTGTCTTAAAGAAGAGACCCTTTTGAAATTCATAGCCTTGAAATATCTTATTTCTAAGTTGTCTAGACATTAACTTCCAGCTGCATTATATTTATGGTAGCCATTGTCACTAGACCACCTCAGCTGGACCCAGAGGGACAATGAAAAAAAATCAGAGACAGATTCAACCATAAGTATCTTGACTTTTTTTTTTTTTCCTGTTCAAAATCTGCTTTTTAACACCAAGAGTCCATGCAGAAAAGCTTTTTTGCTAATACCCAGGGAGCTTTTGCATGCTGTTCTCTATGAGAACAAACTGTTAAATTGGGATACTGTACTTCAAGGTGGGGAAATGTCTGGGAAGCAGAGGGATCATCCACTCCTTTCTTAAAATCCTTTATTTTTGCTCATTCTCTTCTCAGAAGGAAGGGGATGAAGAAGGAGGGGTCTAGTGAGACCTGGCTCATAGGGGAATGGCATCAGGAGCAATAGAGAACATCCTTGATGTAGAGGATAAATCTGTCACTGCAGTCAGGTTGATGGAAAGAAACAGTCTTGGGGATCTTGAGTGTCGTTGTAAAGTTGCTGTGGTGGTGGCAGGTGTTTGAAGTCACTGGGCTGAGAGCTAGGTGCATAGAAAGGATATGCTCCACCCTTGTGCATGTTGGGCAAGGGAAGATTTGCTTTCAGACCTTCTTTTTAAATGTCTTGCCTGTTTCTTCTCTTTGAACGAATTTGCTTGCTCACTACTTGTGAAATGGCATGCTAATAAAACTTAGTTTGGGGAATGGGAAGGTGTTTCTTTCTTCTGAGTCCTTACTGTAGAAACTTGTCACTCCTATCTCTAAGTAGTGCTGGATTTAGGAGGTTGCTGCAGAGGGTTAGACTGTATGTCTCTCTAGCTTGCTATCCAGCTGACAGTGGTGTGTACTGTATTATAGAATCATGGAATGCTTTGGATTGAAAGGGTCCTTGAAGGGTCATCTAATCCATCCCCCATGCAGTAAGCAGAGACATCATCAACTAGAGCTCAGAGCCCTAACATTGTGACCTAGAATATTTCCAGGGATGGGACATCTACCACCTGTCTTGGCAACCTGGGGCAATGTTTAATCACCCTCAATGTAAAAAGTGTCTTCCTTAGACCTGGTCTAAATCTGGAGTGAAAGCTAGACAGCAGTGATGCGTCCTTACTACTTTCAGGAACCACCAGGCTTTGCTGCTGGCCTGTGGATCTATTCAGTAGAACTTGTGTTTTCTTGTTAGATAGCAGAAAGTAGCTGTGCAGCCTTTTATTCTTCTGTTCTCACCTAAGATGTTAAACTGGTACTATGTACTCTTTGGGTTGTACTGTTTACTCTTTTTTTTTTACACAGTATTTAGGAAATACTGCCCATTTCAGTAATAAAGGTCAGCTTTAATCTGTAGTAGTAATACTGTCTGTACAGTTGTGATCATCTCTCTGTGAATTGGGAGTGGTTGTGAGACTTGGTGTTTTGACCTGATAGATTGCATAGAAAATTTAATAGAAAGGAAAAAAGAGAGAAAGAGAGAGAGAAAGGCAGAAGGAGAAAAAGAGAGAAAAGAAGAAAAAGAAAGCAAGAGACAGAAAGGAAGAAACTAAGAAAGAAAGGACCTAAGAAACTAGGAAAGAAAGAAAGAAAAACTAGGAAAGAAAGGAACTAGGAACGAAAGGAAGGACCTAAGAAAGAAAGAAAGCAGCTAGGATAGAAAGAAAGAAACTTGGAAAGGAAGAAAGAAGAACTAGGAAAGAAAGAAAGAAGAACCAGGAAAGAAAGAAAGAAGAACCAGGAAAGAAAGAAAGGACCTAAGAAACTAGGAAAGAAAGAAAGAAAAACTAGGAAAGAAAGAGAGGACCTAAGAAACTAGGAAAGAAAGAAAGAAAAAGTAGGAAAGAAAGGAACTAGGAAAGAAAGAAAGTACCTAAGAAACTAGGAAAGAAAGAAAGAAAAAGTAGGAAAGAAAGGAACTAGGAAAGAAAGAGAAGACCTAAGAAACTAGGAAAGAAAGAAAGAAAAACTAGGAAAGAAAGAAACTAGGAAAGAAAGAAAGGACCTAAGAAACTGGGAAAGAAAGAAAGAAAAACTAGGAAAGCAAGGAACTAGAAAAGAAAGAAAGAAGAACTAGGAAAGAAAGAAAGAAAGAAAGAAAGAAAGAAAGAAAGAAAGAAAGAAAGAAAGAAAGAAAGAAAGAAGAAGAAAGAAAGAAAGAAAGAAAGAAGAACTAGAAAAGAAAGAAAGAAGAACTAGGAAAGAAAGAAAGAAAGAAAGAAGAACTAGGAAAGAAAGAAAGAAGAACCAGGAAA
Organism: Eubucco bourcierii; assembly: GCA_013396675.1. NCBI lineage: Eukaryota > Metazoa > Chordata > Aves > Piciformes > Ramphastidae > Eubucco > Eubucco bourcierii. The sequence goes on from VWZE01022368.1 coordinate 8,605, forward strand.
GAAAGAAAGAAAGAACGAACTGGGAAAGAAAGAAAGAAGAACCAGGAAAGAAAGAAAGGAACTAACTGTGACCAGGGTTGAGTGTTTGAGTATTTTTGTCCTGTGCAAAGTATTCAAAGTTATTATTGAAGAAATTCTGGGGATGCTGCTGTAATGTTGATGCAACAGATCAGTCATACATGCACATGGTCCTTTTATTAGAGAGGACTGTTGGATTTGTGGTAATGCTTAAAGTATGTTAGACCTAATCCACTGCTTCATTGCTCCAGATGGGATAAATGCTGTTGACTTAATGCAAAACTTGATGATGTAAAGGGAGAAACTGCCTCTGTGTTCGTTATGAGCAGATCTTAGTTAAAGATGTCCCTGCTCACTGCAGGGGGGTTGGACTAGGTGGCATTTAAAGCTCCTTTCTAACCCAGTTTATTCTGTGGTACATAGCTATAGTGGTGAACCTCCAGTTAACAACTCTGGTTTTCAGGGGCTTTCTCATTTTGTTAGGGAGGGGTCATGTATGAAGGCTGAGAAGAGATGAGTAGGAATGGCTTTTATGTATACTCAAACTGAATTCATGAGCACTTGTGCAGAACTCACTTTGCCTAAGCTGACTATAAATCCTGGTTGTTCTTGTTGGAGTGTGGTTACAAAACCAAGTCATCATTGAAGATCTTGAGGTGCAAAAGATTCTTCAGATATCTCAACCTTTCTGGGGACAGGGTGGATGCAGAATGTCCCATCCCAAATAATCATCTCTCACTCATTTCTGACCCCACTCTTTCTCTGCCCCCTTCAAGGGGTCCAGGTTGTCATAACAATTCTCATTATTTATATAGAGAATGTGTTCATCATTTCTGGTTTGGAGCCCCAGGTTCTGAGTACACATCTAGATTCAAGAAGTGCTGAAAATTCCTACACATGAGGAGAAATGGTTTCCATGACTGTTGTGGTTTTGTTTCCTTTGGTCCAAGGTGTATGTCACTCAGTCAGATGGAAGTAGGATCGTTTAGTTACCAAAGTAGATGCATTGTGTTAATATTTTCATTGAATAATTTTTCTGTGCAGTGCTTTAAAAGTAGCAAGTATTGTAAGTAGTTTGTTATTTTTAAACCAAGGACATTGTGTGCTGAAATTGGCTATTGCAACACTGGGTTAGAATTAGAATACACAAAATGCAAAACCACAGTAACCCTAATTTTGCCGTTCTTGCCTTTTTAACTGATCAACAATAGCGCTGTGTTTGTGCAGCACTTAAAATTACTTGCTAAGGGGAATGTGAAGACCTTCTGGCAGGCTGCTCTGTTAACTGTTTGTGTGTGCTCAGCTGCTCTGCTTGGAAGTGAGCTGTAAGGAAAAATCAGAGGTGAGTCCTCTTAGGAGCCACAACTCAGACCCTCCTCAGCCTTGGCGTTATAAAGAAAGGAGCACCCAAAGCCCCATCCAGGATGGAGTCAGAGACTTGGATGGTGGAGTGGACAGTCCCTTTTGCTCAGAGGACATGCACACATGATCATAGCATCACAGAACTGTTTTTAGTTGGAAGAGATCTTTAAGATCACCAAGTCTCACTGTAACCCAGTGTTGCCAGGGCACCACTAAACTATATGCCTCAGCACTGCATCAACATGGCTTTTAAATCTGTCCAGGGACTGGGACTCTGCCACTGCCCTGGGGAGTTTATTCCAGGGGTTGACAACACATTTGTGAAGGAATCTCCTGCTAACATCTAATCTAAATCTCCTTTGACACAATGTGAAGCTGTTTCCTCTTGTCCTGTCTCTTGTTCCTTTGGAAGAGAGACCAACTTCCACCTTGCTACAACAACTGAGGTGCCCTTCACAGAATCACAGAATATTAGGGGTTGGAAGGGACCTGCCAGAGCAGGATCACCTACATCAGATCACACAGGAATGCTTCCAGGTGGGTTTTTAATGTCTCCAGAGGAGACTCCACAACCCCCTAGGCAGCCTGTTCCAGTGTTCTGTCACCATCACAGGGAAAAGAGTTTTCCTCATGTTTGCATGGAATTTCCTATGCCTCATCTTCCACCCATTGCCCCTTGTCCTATCATTGGGCATCACCAAGAAGAGCCTGGCTCCATCCTCTTGGCACTCACCCTTTATAAACTTAATGAAGTCACCCCTTAGTCTCCTCCTCTCCAAACTAAAGAGACCAAACTCCCTTGGTCTTTCCTCATAGGGAAGATGTTCCACTCCCTTCATCCAGATCGCTGGTAGAGTTATTACAGAATAGTGAGCCCAGTTCTGAGCTCTGGAAAACACCACTTGTACCTGGCCACCACCTAGATTTAACTTCATTCACTATAGCTCACCCAGCTTGCCCTGGTACGAGCATGCCTGCATCTGTACTCTGCAAGGAGCTACTGCCCCTAATGAGTTGTAAGGTTGAAGGTAATAACAGACTGACCATGAGGATAAATTTTATAATTCCATACGTAGTTCCTGTCCTCACCCATCAAATCCTGGTTTTACCTACCTTGGTCCTGACATTCTGGTCAGCACAGGGGAGAGGTAATGGGACTGCTTGCTTTAACCTGCCCCAGCTGTTGAGTTGCCTGCTTTTCCCTTCAAAACCTGTACAGGTTCGGGGCATGCATGTGTCCATCTTCAGATGGAAATTAGCTTTGCCTTCCATATGACACTGACTAGACCAACCTAAACAAATTCATGTGGGAGTAAAATAATGATTGGAAAGCAGCTTCAGAAGTGATTTCTGTTTGGTGGTGTTGTCTTGTGTTTTGGCTTGTGCTGTCTGTGTTTAGAATACAAGGTCATCTGACGTGGTGTAATGCGATAACGATACACACTGAGTTATCCTGAGAGCAGGCAGATCAGGTCTTGCCTTTCCAAATATTGCTGTTCTAAAATTTGACTTCCTTGTTAAAAAGGAATGGTTTCCAGGGGTAAGGAGGCCCCCAGAGAAGAATGTTTATATTTATATTTTTAAGCTGTCTTGCTGAATGAAAACAGTTGATTGTTAACTTGATGTGGTGACAATGAGTATAGAGAACTTAAATATCTCACCACTCTCACAGAGAAAATAACAAGCCACCCTCCATTGTATCATGGGTAGCTGCATAGCCAGAAAAACTTTCCAACTCATTAAACTTTTATGCTTGCTTCATACAAGCTTAATGCAGGCTTTTTTTCCATCCTGTGATGTTGTAGGGATGCTTCTGAACACAGCTGGGGAGGGCAGTGCCAACCTTACTGTGTTTCTTTCTGAATGTGCCTTTCTTCTTGCAGAAAAAGCTGAATTATAAAATCTGAAGGATTGGGGAAAGAAAAGGAAAAAAAAAAAAAAGGTTTCCTTGTTTGTGCATTTCAGGTTGTTTATTATGCTGGGCCTGATAATGAAATCAGTTTGGATGTTTCCCCTGTAACGAGTTGAGTCAGCTTCTGTGATTGTATGGGGTATACGGATAAGGACAGGGATAAAGGAAGAAAGTTCTAAAAAACAGGAAAATACTATTGTTAGAAAGGCAAGTTAGAAACTGGGAAAGGGTACTTGGAGTCAAGTACCCTGCTGCTTCTTGCAGGGACATCTTCAGCTAGATCGGGTTGCTCAGAGTCCCAAACAACCTGACCTGCAATGTTGCTGTTCTCTCTCTGGGCAACCTGTGCCATTGTTCCATCCCCTTTGTCTGTAAAATCGTTACTTCTTATGTGTGTGTCTCTCTAAACCCATGGATTTAGACATTCCTTCAGCATTAATTAGATCCTCTTGTCTTGTAGCAGCCTGTAAAGGGTACTTTTTTTAAAAAACAAGGCCAAGCTGGGCACATCATCTTGCTGCAAGCAGACAAATTGGGTTTCTTTTTGGTTGGATGCTTGCAAGTTTCTGAAAGTATGTGACCTTTCTGTTTTAGGAGGTGCCCTCTGCAGAGCTTCTCTGGATGAGGCAGCTTGGGCTCCTTCTTGGAGCTTGTAGAAGGTCAGGGTTCTGTAGTATAGAACCTATGGTTCTGTGATCTCCAGTGCAGTGTCCCACTGAATGCTCAGCAGCAGTCAACACAGAGTTGAAAAGATTTCCAGGTGAGCATCAAAAAGAATGATGTGACTGTCTTGCACAGAGCTGGGATGTGGATCTGCCCAGCTGAGGCAGCTCATGTGGAAAGGCTGCCAAAGGGAAGGGAGAAACTGGGACTGGGGGATGGAGAGAAACAGACAGTTGAGAAAGGTAGAGCAGAAAAACTCTGTGGATTGTTTGCAGAGACCTGGAGGATGTATCTTCTTTCTAGGGAGGTAACCTGTAGGTAAAGTAACTAACCTCAAGCATGTTGACTGTCATTCCTGGCTCCACCACAAGCCTCCCTTGCTGTCTTTGAACAAGTCACTCTCCTACTGACTCAATATCCCAGATTTGAACAGAGCTGGCTACTCCATGGGATGTTCTGAGGGTAGGGTCATGGATGCCTTTGCAGTTTGATGTATGAAGGCAGTGAGCAGAGGGACAAAAAGTGAGCACAGAAAGCATGAAAAGGAGCTCGTGCTTCCCTGAACATCTTTTCTGAATGGAACCATGTTCCTAATGGTAACATAATTGTGATGTAGTCATCACTGGTGTATATTCCTTCAGTTGCACTCATGGGAACACTTTTTTTTATTTTATTTCTTTTTCCCTTCAGGTTTTTAAGGATGTGATTTTGTGTGTTTGCATAGTATGTTAATGTTTGAAGCAACTAGTAATAGAAAATTAGAAGAAATAATGAACAGTAAATCAAAGTCAGACTAAACCAACAGGTAATTAAATAATACAAGAGCAGGACTAGAAGGAGAGTTTGTGAAGGGAGCCTCAAAGAGAGAAAATGCAAATCCTGAGGCCTGAAAAAACAAGGGTTGTGATTTGCATCTGTCTTGAACCCAATACCTGAGGAGAGCTAAGACCAACAAGCAAAGGGGGTCACTCCTTGTCTGTCTCATATTCAGATAAACCTCTGCACTGGGACTAGTGCTGTTAAATATCTTCATCAACAATATTGACAGTGGGATTGAGTGCACCTTCAGCAAGGCTGCAGATGACACCAGGCTGAATGATGTGGTAGATATGCCAGAGGGAGCTGGACAATGTGAAGTGGGCCTAGGTTAGCTTCATGAGGCTCAACAGGGCCAAAGCAAGGTTGTGGCACCTGAATTGTGACAATCTCCATTATTAATGAAGGCTGGGTAATGATGTGGTAAGAGAGCAGCCCTGCAGAAAAGGACTTGAGGGTACAGGTGGATGGAAAACTGGATGTGAGGCAGCAATGTACACTTGGAGCCTAGCAGGTCAGCTGTATCCTGGGCTGCATCAAAAGAAGTATGGCCAGCAGTTCAAAAGAGATGATGCCACCACTGCTCAGGTGAGATCTCACATGAGTACTGTGTCCAACTCTGTGGCCCTCAACACTAGAAGGACATAGACCTGATGGAGATGGTCCAGAGGAGGACCACAGAAATAATCAGATGGGTGGAGGGCCTCTCCTATGAAGACAGGCTGAGAGAGTTGGGGTTGTTCAGCCTGGAGAAGAGAAGGCTCTGGGCATACCTTCTAGCAACCTTTCAGTACCTGAAGGAGACCTACAAGAAAGCTGAGGAGGGATTGTTTACAAAGGCATGTAGCACTCATGGAATCATGGAATGGTTTGAGTTGTAAGGAACCTTAAGGGTCATCTAGTCTTTGCAAGTCAACAAGGACAACTTCAACTTGGCTGCTCTGTCCAACCTCATCTAGAATGTTGAACCTCCTAAAGGTTCTCCCACTTCTCAAGACTGGCCAATTGCCTGTGGATGGATCCCATCCCTCCATCATGGTGAATGCACCACTCAGCTTAGTGGCATCCACATGCTTGCTGAGGGTCTCTCCATCCCACAGCCATGTCCATGTCAGTGAGAAAGATGAAAACCAGCATTGGTGCCAGTAGAAATCCTGAAGGGACACTATGCTTTCCACTTGGCTGTGAAGCCGGAACTCAGAGACTCCAACTCTTTGATCCATTTTCTTAACCCAGTCTGCCCCCAGGAAGAGCTGAGAGAGCTGGCAGGGGTGGGGCAGGACAATGGAACTCTCCATATTCTGTCTCCTGGAAGACAAACTGAAGCAGCCAGGCATGTGGCCACTCAGCACCACTGAGTGGCCATGGCTATGGTACTGCTACTCTTTGGCCCCTGGGCCTCCCCATTGCCCTGGCTTCTGCAGCCATTTGGCTTCTCACAGAGTTTCTATGCCAGAGGTAGGGACTCAGCCCAGCCCTGGCAGACTGGGATGCCCTTGGGTGAAATTCACAGCTACATCCAGAGCACTTCTACCTGCTCCTGCTCAGTCCCCTTGGACTCCTCCTGCTCCAGTGGTCACACTCCACAGGACATCATCTCTCTTTCAGGATTGGCCAACCTGTGCCAGGGGCTGGGGCAGGAGTGCCAGCCCTTCCCTGCACCCTGGGCACCCCCCAGCACCACTAGCACTGCAGTCACACCAACTGGTAGGACATCCCCAGCACTTCTGTCACCTTGCAACTCACCTCCTCTCCAGCACCTCCAGCACCTGGGACTCCCCTCTCTCCCCAAAACCACCCCCAGCACCCATGTCCTCCTGTCACTTGGGGTACCTGGGCTCAGCAAGACCTAGTGATCACAACTGATGCCACTTGGCTGAGACCTACCCAGGTAATAGCATCTGCAGATCCTTTCCCAGGACCTTGGGGACATCTCTCCCTTTTGACCTCCTCAGGATATCTCCCTGACTACTGATACTGAAATGTGTGATGCCAGCCCAACCCACCATGACACCTCCCTTGCTATGGATGTGGAAATGCAAGATGTCACAACATTGTCATGACATCTCTTCCCACTGACATGGGTATGGATGTGGAGGATGGCACCCTTCCAACTGCAGCCACATCCCTGGGTGCTACTGGCCCCAACTGCCAGCACCATACTAGACTGGAGAAGTGTGGGCAGGACAAAGTGCAATGGTTATAAACTAGAGAAAAGTGGATTTAGGTTGGATATTAGAAAGGAATTCTTTACTGTGAGGGTGATGGAGCACTGAAACAGGTTGTCCACAGAGGTGGGGAGGCTCCAACACTGGAGACATCACATTCAAGGTCAGACCTCTGAGCAATCTGATGTAATTGGGAATGTCCCTGCTTACTGCAGGGGGTTTAGACTAGATGACCTTTAAAAAGGTCCCTTCCAACCTAATGAATTCAGTGATTGTATTCCATTCTAAAAGCAAAGGGAGCTCTGGTTAACTTTAACCCTTGAAATAAGCATCCTGTTAATCCTGCTTTGCTCACAAGGCAGCCCGATGGTCAACTCACAAACCTGGAAGGCACAACCCAAACAGTTTTTAGAGCAGTTAAGGACTTGGTTATCTGGGTGCTAAGACTTAGTTCAATGTTCTAAAGCAAAATGGAGCTAATTGTCTTCTCTGTTGGATGAGAGGTGGGTGAAGCTTAAGGAAATGCTGTTTAAGAACACTGTTGATCCGCAGAAGGAAAATGGTGGAGGTGGTCACAGGTTTGGAGTTTGACACAGGTGCAAAATGCTTGCTTCTCTTTCACCTGACCAAGCTGGCTTTTCTTTAAAAAAAAACAGGAAATCTCAAAGGCATTGGCTAGAGAAGAGGAATATTAATCTTTTTTTAGAACTGTGCTTTTTATAGGCTTTAGCTGTGTGAGCTTTCCTGGCACTTTCCAAGCCTACCTTAGGAGGGGGCGGGGGGGGGAAAAAATTAAAAAATTCTTGGAGTATTTTTGCAGGAACAGGTGGCAGTGTGTGGAAACTTTTTGTTGTTAAATTTTAGTCATGGTTCCTTTTTTCCCTTTCCTTCCTTTCTCCCATACACAGTTGAGTATGACAAGGAGTTCACACCTCACCAGCGGCACTACAAGGAGTTCAAATTCAATTTGTCTCGGATTCCAGAGGGCGAGGCCGTCACAGCCGCTGAGTTCCGCATCTACAAGGACTGCGTGGCAGGGAGCTTTAAAAACCAAACCTTCCTTATCAGCATCTACCAAGTGCTGCAGGAACATCAAAACAGGTATGCAAGAAAGGGCTTGATCTGTGCCACCACTTGGAGAAGTTGACCTTGTGCTGCTAAGGAAAGAGAGGGTTTGTTCACGTTCAGGGCTTATGTTGTTACATGGTCCTTTCCTTGTGGGAAACGGGGATGGAGCTCAGTCACAGAAAATCTGTGGTATTGTAGATCGTGGTGTCGCTTCCCTGCAATCTTTATGTTGTCTTTAAATAGAGCAAGGATTTGGTATGAGGCAGGACATTTTTAAACCAAAGTTTTGTTGGTATCACTCCTGTGTACTGAAATGGAGTACTGGAGACCAGTGCCAAGTGGTGTCCCTCAGGGGTCAGTGCTGGGACCAGTGCTGTTTAACATCTTTGTCAGTGACATGGACAGAGGAATCAGTGCACCCTCAGCAAGTTTGCAGATGACACCAAGCTGTGTGGCACAGTCCACTTGCTAGAGGGCAGGGATCCATCCAGAGGGACCTGGACAGGCTGGAGAGGTGGGCCCAGGCCAGTCTCATGAGATTCGACAAGGCCAAGTGTAAGGTCCTGCACCTGGGTAGGCACAATCCCAAGCACAAATCCAGGCTGGGTGGTGAATGGCTGGAGAGCAGTCCTGAGGAAAAGGACCTTGGAGTCTGGGTTGATGGAAAGCTCAACATGAGCCTGCAGTGTGCACATGCAGCCCAGACAGCAACTGAGTCCTAGGCTGCATCCAGAGCAGTGTGGCCAGCAGGGCAAGGGAGGGGANCTCCTATGAGGACAGGCTGAGGGAGTTGGGGCTCTGCAACCTGGAGAAGAGAAGGCTTTGAGGAGACCTGACAGTAGCCTTCCAGTATCTGAAGGGGGCCTACAGGAAGGCTGGGGAGGGACTATTGACAAGGTCTTGCAATGAGAGGACAAGGGGCAATGGGTTTAAACTGGCAGAGGAGAGATTTAGACTGGATGTCAGGAGGAAGTTCTTTCCAGTGAGGGTGGTGAGGCACTGGCACAGGTTGCCCAGTGAGGTTGTGGCTGCTCCCTCCCTGGAGGTGTTCAAGGCCAGATTGGATGAGGCCTTGAGTGAGCTGTACTAGTGGGAGGTGTCCCTGCCTATGGCAGGGGGTTGGAACTAGCTGATCCTTGATGCCCCTTCCAACCTTACCATTCTATGATTGTATGAAATAAACGCGTCCCCTTTCAGCGTAATACTCCCAACATAAAGAGGGTAGCCTGTTTGAAAATAACCAGTAATTATCCCAGACTTGACCTATTCTCAGCTGGTCTTAAATAAATAAAGCCAGAAAAAAATGCAGTGTTCTGACTGCAGGTACAAAATGACTGCTGGGATTTCAGTGGCAGTGAAAGAGGCAAAAGGGAGAAGCACAAAGAGAGAGGCACAGTAGAAACTGTGACACAAAAATCCAAACAAGTGTAAATGGAGCGATTAATTTGGAAAGGATCAGGTTTCAGATGGGGAGAATCACGTAAGGCTAGGAGAGGGAAATATGTGGTCAATTAAATGTTAGAATAATGCTGTGGTACAAAAGTGTTTCATTACTCTGCCGAAACGTGTCAGGACTGTTAAGTGTTCCTCTGCTGCAGGCGGAGAAAAAGAAATAGCAGGATTTTTAAAAAGCTCCATTTCTTTCCTCTGTGAACATTTCCTGGGTGTTTTCCTTTCTGGTTCTCTGTTCTCCAGCCTTTTCTTTGTTGTCCAGCCTTTCTCCAGCCTCTCCATCTGAGGAGACCTACCTGTGATGCTTTGCTGCTGTGAGGGCAACATCACAAGTGTGTGAGAGCAACATCACAAGTTTGTAAGAGCAACATCTGTGCTGGTTTGAGGCTAATTGGAATATTTTAATAGAGAAAGTTACACTATAGACTGTGAAAGGAAAACATCATGATGTCTACTTCACTCATATGCTTGCTGGAGGATTGTTTGGGAACACTAACCAAAACATTAGATAAGTCAGTCTCCCTCTGTCGCTTGCTGGAGCAGGAGCTGCTGGGGCGATCTAGCAGCTTCTGGGCTCTGACTCCTCTGCTGATTAATCCTCACTAACCACTTTTCTTCTAACCCCCCCTGGCTGATCCTCCTAATTTACCTTGCACATAAGGCAAACCTTGGGGTAAGGTACAGGGGTGGGGAGAAGGTGGAAGGGTGGTTGGGAGCCCCTCCTGGGGTCTCTGATTTCTGGGAGGGGAGTTGTGTTTCTGTATTACCTTTAACTTGTCTATTTCTGTAACTATTCCTGTCTATAGTGTATATCTCTGCTTGTACATTGTGCTGAGCTGTAAATAGAGCTTCAGTCCTTAACTTCCAGCAGGCTGAGTTCTAGTCTGGGTCATTTTACAAAGTGTGGGGGGGTGGGGAACTCCCAAACCTTCACAACATCACAAGCTGTTGGCTGTTCCAGGGTGAGCATGGCCTCTGGAGAAGTGGAAGGAAATAATTGGGTGTGTAGGTGATGGGGTTAAGGCATTCATTTTAGAAGATGAATGTTTCCTTTGCGCTTTGAGTTATGGGGTGCTGGAGTACCTCCTTGGGTAACATGCTTGCTGATGAGGATGTGGCATCTATGCTTACTTGAAGAATTTGTGGAAGTCCAGATGATCATGTAGATTTCATGGATGTTAGCTGTGCTGTTTATTTAGAGCCACATCAAATGAAAAATGGTGATCGTTTGTTAGGTCTGAATTTCAGAAATAGAGATCTCACCTCTGGAGCTGGAGGAAAACCTCTGCCAAGTGTCTATGGAGCAGTCACTATGCTGCTTTGTGATGGTCACCAAAGCAGGGCACAGAGGAGAACTGTCAATTTTTATGTGTGTATAACTTTTTTTTTTACTATAAACTGAGTAAGCAAGTAAAACGTTTAAGGAAAGAGAATAAAGCACAGGATATGACCCCTAACAGCCTGTTCCTAAAAAAAACTGGACACTGTTCTGGAAGTGTCTGTGTTCAGCAATGATGCTGGCACCTCTTACCTCTGTTTCAAATCCCACACCAGAAACAGCCAAAATTGGATTGCACTGTGAAGCCATGACACATGTCCTCTGGCACTGAGTCCTTTGACATCTGCATATCCTGGGCATCACTTGATGCTAGAGACCTCCCTGTTCGTGGAGCAGAGGCAGCAGCTCCAGTGAGGGTGAGGAAGATGGACTCTTTTCAAAGCTAGTGAGTATGTCATAGAGTCATAGACTGGTTTGAGTTGGAAGTGACCTTTAAAGGTTCAACTCTCCTGTTCTGAACTCTCTAGTTCAGCTTTCCTGCAGTCAACAGGGGCGTCTGCAAGTAGGTCTGCAGGTAGGTTCAGAGCCCAAATCCAATTTTGAATGTTTGCAGGGATGGGGCTTTTAGCACCTCTCTGGGAAGCCTGGGCCAACATTTCACCACCCTCAGTGTGAAAAGCTTCTTCCTCTTATTTAGTCTAAGTCTCTCCTTCTGTAGTTTAATAGTATCATCTCTTGTCCTGTCACAACAAGTTCAGCTAAAAAGCCTGTCCTCATCTTTCCTATAGGCCCCTTTAACTACTGAAAGGTCACAATAAGGTCTTCCTGGAGCCTTTACTTCTCCAGGCTGAACAACTCCTTCAGTGCATCCTCACAGCAGAGGGGTTCCAGCCCTCACATTGTCTTTGTGGCCCTCCTATGGCCCTACTCCAACAGGTCCATGTCTCTCTTGTACTGAGGACTCCCTGGACCCAGCACTGCAGATGAGGTCTCAGCAGAACAGAGGGGCAGAATTCTCTCCCTGCACCTGGTATTCACACTGCTGGGGATGCAGCCCACATGATGGTTGACTTCTGGGCTGTGAGCATATATTGTTGGCAACTTTTGGGTCTTTCAGGTTTCTTTCATTGTACTCCTCCTGCCACTGCTTGTGGATGTGCCAAAGACAGCCTGCCATTGGGACTTGAAGTTGTAAAGCAACTTCCTCCAGGTCCAGACTGACAGTGATCCACATCCCTCCTGATATGGACTAGGTGTGAACCATTGACCCAAGAATGAGTGTCTGTAGTTCATTACTAGCCTCTGACTCATCCAGTCCCTCAAGGCTCCTGTTTTGTTTCTTTTTCTTCTTTCTTTATTTATTTTTACTGGTGGGAAGGAGGCAGACATTTGGCTAAAGGAACTTCCGTTGAGTCTGCAGACTTGGTCACATCATCCACCCAGAGGTGGGCAAGACGTGGCTCACGTACTCTTGCAGCTGCTAAAAGGAGGTGCCCTTTTCCACCCTTTCCCTTTCAGCTTAAAGAACTTTTTCATGTACATGTAAAATATAAAAGCACATAGGAAAGCATAGCAGAAGTTGATTACCACTCTTCAGTGAGGTTCTGGCTCCATAGGCTGCTGCTGCTGCTACAGATTCCAGCATGCAGGCACATTGGTGACTTGGGTGGACTTTCTCCTGTAAATGTTGTTGGAAACAAATACAAAAAAGTGTGTTTAGCAGTTCACTGATACCTCTGCACTGCATGGAGGGGGAAAAAAAAGGATTTTTTAATTTTTCTTGTATGCCCTAAGGAGCTGTATTTTGAGTATTCTGGGATTTTGATCATCAATTCCCTTCTTTTATTGAGGGGGGAAAAAAAAACAATCCAGAGTGCTTTTTTCTCTCCCTTTTGTCTCAATTTGGAATAGAATGTTTTCTTTTCCTGTTGGGAACACTAGAAGGTTAAATTATATGGAAAAAAATAAACAAACCAACCCAAACTCACCACTGTTTTTTGAAGGAACTTGGCTAAATATTTGTGAAGCTTCTGTTGCATTTTAGCAGCCATCTTATGAGCCAGAAAATAACAGCTGCATTTGGCTTTTAAAAAAAAAAAAAAAAAAGAAGAAAAGCCCAAAAAAAAAAGTTGTCTCACACTTCCTTCAGAGTAATGGTTTGAGTAACAACCTGATGTTTCCTGATGTATGATTGCATATGGGGGAGTCTATATAGATCTTGAAGCTAGGCAGGTGAAACAGGAGTTGGCATAGGACCTTTTTTTCGTCTTTGCTGACAAATATTCCTCCTGGCTGGGAAAATTCATCTCTCAAGGGCACAGTCGCCATCAACAGTCCCCAGAGAAAGTTCAAAGATGCCATGTTAATCTTGGCTTTTATGAGGTTAACAACATTTGTCTGAGGCGATTATTGGCAGCTAATAAAATACTTTGGGGCTCAAAAGAATTCTTGACAGGGCAGCTGGCACACAAGGATTTATAAACCAGTCATCCTCAAGAGAAAGGCAGTGAGGGGAAAACATCAAGAAAAGAAACCTGCTCAAAGAGAGGAGTTTGGAAGGGCAGGAGAGAAGAGAAATCTTCAGCAAATGCAAATCTTCACCAAGACTAGGGGGCTGGAAGTATCCCTTGGCTCCAATTAAGTGTAATGAAGTGACTTAATTCAGTATTACTTGAGCAAAGGAAAATAAAAAGCTCATCTGGACAGTAAGAGCAGGAGCGTGTGGCTCCAGCCCAGATGTGCGCAATACTGCACGGAATTGCCAGGCGCTGCTGGCTGTTCAGTGATGGCTAAAAACAAACAAACCTAAGGCTAAAGTTTCATAGAATTATTAAGGTGGGAAAAGACCTCTAAGATCATCAAGTCCAACAGTCAGCCCAACACCACCATACCCAGTAAACCATATCCTGAAGTGCCACGTCTGCACTTTTTTTTAACACCTTTGGGGAGAGTAACTGCACCACTTCCCTGGGCAGCCCATTGCAATGCCTCAGTCCACTCTTTCAGTAAATAATTTTTTCCTAATATACAGTCTAAACCTCCCCTGGCACAACTCCAGGCCATTTGCTCATTTCTGTCACTCGATACTAGGGAGAAGAGACCAACACCCACCTGGGTCCAACCTCCTTTCAGGTAGTCATGGAGAGTGAGAAGATCTCCCCTCAGCCTCTCTTCTCCAGACTAAACAATCTCCTACTTACTGATTTATCACACTGATTTTTGCCACCGTAGTCAAGGCTAAATGCAAGGGTTATGTGAGCCCATCCAAGACTGTCTCCCAGACAGTGGTGTATGTGGAGAGAGCACGAACAATCGGACACCAGTGCTGACTGAAACAGCGTAAAAGCTTGGGGGTGGAGTTTAACTCCTTGTTCAAAGCCATCAGAAACATGAAAAGTATACTCACAGAATGTTGGGGCTTCAGGGAACCTCTGGAGATCATCTCATCCAGCCCCCTGCTGAAGCAGGGTCATCCAGAGCAGGTTGCCGAGGATTACAATGTGAGGTGGGGCTGGAATCTCTGCAGAGGAGACTCCACAACCCCTCTGGGCAGCCTGGACGAGTGATTCAGCACCCTCACAAGAAAGCAGTTTTTCCTTAAGCTCAAGTGAAACCACTGGTGTCCCAGTTTGTACCCACTGTACTTTGTCCTATCACTGGGCCCCACTGAAAAGAGCCCAGCCCCATGCTCTTGCCTTCCAGTCTTTAGATACTGATCAGCATTCACAAGATCCTCTCTCAGTCTGCTCTTCTCCAGGCTAAACAGCCTCTTTGAGGCTCCAGGCAGTGAAACAGATCAAGGACTGTGTGATTTACCTGCATTCTCTCTTAAAAGAGAAAACATTTTTAATACTGACTCACTTGTATCAGGAATATTTTCATCTCCCCATTCCTTCCACCCTTTTGGAAGATTAAAAAAAAAAATTGCCTAGAAAGTAGGCTTTTGTTTTCTAACCAAACTGTGGTTAACAACCACATATTGTCATAACACAAACTGCTGGAGTTGTCAGTGGGACACTGAGAATTGATTAATGAAGTGGTCATAGTTGTGGGCAGCCATCAGTGGTACACAGTTAGGACTGGGAGGAGAAGCTTCATCCAAGAGGGCTGAGATGATGTCTGGTTTGCTCTGAGGGTGACGCAGCACTGGGCCAGGCTGCCTACAGTGGTTGTGGAGTCTCTTTCTCTGAAGAGATTCCAAACCCACTTGAATATTGTAATCCTGGACAACCTGCTCTGGGTGACCCTACTTAGCAGGGAACTTGGCCTGGATGATCTCCAAAGAGATCTTCCTACTCAACCCCCTACTATGCTGGGATTCTGTGACTCTTGGTTTTGAAACAGGCTGTGGACTCTAGGGGCTGATGTTGGGCTAGGAAATGGGAGACACATCTGCTGGATGCTGCTGTCTTTCAGCTTCTGATGCCTCAGAGTTTAAGGGCTTGTGCCGTTTGAAGGCTAGGATGGGATTTTATTTTTTTTCCTTCCTGTTTTTCCTCTGTGATATGTGCAGAATGCAGGATTTGTCAAAGTACCAGCTCAGTGAGACTTTAGCTTCTGGGTGTTTGTCCTACCTTGGCTGTTTGGCTTCAGCAGCAGGAGCTGCTGTGCATCAGTATCCCTTTGATGTGATACTGATGCACAGCTAAACTTTGCATGTGAGCTTTTTTCTAAGGTGTAGCACTGATTTTGTGGAAGGACCAGAAAAGCCTTCTGTGACGTCTGATACCTTTTGGAGTGGGTTACCGTGTAAGAAAGGCCTTCAGAAGGGAAGGAATGAGTTTGTCCTTGGAAACAGCTCATTAATTTCTCTCTCTTTCTTGAAGCTTCCTTGCTGTCACCCAGAGAGGTGTCAGGTCAAGACTAGTGAAGGCAGTTTGTGGTTGATCAAAGATGTTAGTCCTTGGTTTGGATCATTGCTATGTTTTCAAGTGTAAATATCCTGCTAAAACAGACCTCAAAACACTCCTACACTGTCCAAACAACTGATCTATGAAAAACACAGTGGCCTGTGTTACTGATCAAAGGAAGATACAGTACCTTAGTGGTCAAAGTTTATTAAACAGTTTTGTTTGCACCCAGAGTGAAATATAGAGGACTTGATGTGCAGAAAGATTCTTCCTAGATGATAAGACACATGTGGGCATAGGTATGCCCTGCAGAGTGACCACCTGGGGCATATCATCTTCTACAGGATACGGTTCCTCATAGATGAAGGAGCTTGTTGGTTTTCAGCTGCCGGTTTCAGTGGAAATAAACTCTTCCTCTTTGCAACAGGATATTTATACAAATGCAATCTGAGCCTCCAGTCTAAAGAGCAAATTGATTTTCTGTCAGTGTTTATAGGTTAGAAAATAAATAACCATCCTCAACTCGGTTTTGGAAGGAGTTGTGGAATACAGATGACAAAACTAGCATCAAACTGATTCAGGTCAGAGTCAGATTTGTATATGGTGTACGTATGTTTGTATAGGATAGAGCTGTTTCTGTGAAACAGCTTTAGGGAAACATCTGTCTGTGTTTCAGTTCACCTTCCATGGTGGGTATGCAATTTGTTGTTTTTTAAGGCAGTTGGTTTGTAGTAGTTTAAAGGTCAAAGTTATTCTGGGTGAAACTTAACTGATTCCCAAACCAGCTGTCTTTATTTTGCTACAACTAAAGAATACTATACCAGTGCCTCATTTTCTGTTCTTCAAGGACAGGGATAAATACTACCCTCATCTTTATGCCTCAGACTGCATTTAAACTCTGAGGTGTAGTACTTGTAACCATCACTACAGACAGAATAGCTCTTAGTCTCACTAATTCATAGTGTGAGTTGGGATGATTTTTTGCTTTCTGGGTTTTTTTTTCTTCACTATTCCTGCTGGTAAAATGTTCATCCATCAGAGCTGTGAAGCTCAAGATCTTCAGGTGGATTTTGGGGGACACCTTTGCACTGAAATATCAGTGTTGGCTTTGCTGGGGATTATTTGTGCAGTTCTGGAGCCCTCAGCACAGGAAGGACATGGAAGTGTTGGAGCGGGTCCAGATCATCCACGAAGATGATATAGGGCTGGAGCAGCTCTCCCATGAGGACAGACTGAGAGAGTTGGGGCTCTTCAGCCTGGAGAAGAGAAGGCTTCGAGGGGACCTGATAGTAGCCTTCCAGTATCTGAAGGGGGCCTACAGGAAGGCTGGGGAAGGATTATTTACAAGGTCCTGCAACGATAGGACAAGGGGCAATGGGTTTAAACAGGCAGAGGGGAGATTTAGACTGGATGGCAGGAGGAAGTTCTTTACAGTGAGGGTGGTGAGACACTGGAACAGGTTGCCCAGGGAGGCTGTGGCTGCTCCCTCCCTGGAGGTGTTCAAGGCCAGATTGGATGAGGCCTTGAGTGAACTGTACTAGTGGGAGGTGTCCCTGCCTATGGCAGGGAGTTGGATCTAGTTGATCCTTGATGCCCCTTCCAACCTTACCATTCTATGATTCTATGATTTCAGACCTGTAAGCTGAGCTTCTCACAGTTTTGGCATGGGGGCACCATGTCGTCTAGCTCTAGGCTCTCATCTTCTGCTGTTCAGAGAATCACAGAGTCACAGATTTGACAGATAAAGTCTTGAAACCAGTTTTTCACACTGCTGCTCTTCCAGTGAATCTACAAGACTTAACCCCCTACTGTTGTTAATGTTGCTGCAACAGAACATCCCCTTCAGCACAGAGGACCTCTTGTCAACTATAGCACTGGTGGTGTGCGGCTAAGCTTATCTGTCCCTTCCGGTGTTCACTCATGTGTAGATGCACCCAAGGTGGCTCTTCTCTCCCTGTGCTGAATTGAAGAATACCTCCAGAGTGTCTGAGCTTCTCCATTCTGTTCTTTTTCCTTCACTGGCTCAGTTCCTGTGAATTAGTGCCTAGCTGCTGATCTTAAAATTTCACTTCCAAAGTTACTTCATTTGTAGGTTTGCAGCTCTTGATATTTTCTTCCTCCTTTTGAACGAGATCTTATAGGATGAGCGTGTCTCTTCTGGTCTTCTGGCCCACAGATGGTCTCACTTCTTCAAGACAGTTAAATTGAGCATTACTCCTCATAAAATTATAGAGACTGTCATTGCTTTCTATGGCAGCTCATTCCAGGGGCTGGCATTCACCTGCCTGAGGCTGACTGTAGAAGCTGAGTGATTGAATGCCATATAGTGCTTTTAAATCTTTGGAGTGATGGTCATTTATACACACTGAGTTGTTAAGATTTTGTATCTGTTGGCAGCACCTCATGCTGCCTGAGCTCCACATGCACTCTTAAGTAATAAACACTTTCAAATTCCAAGTAGAGCTTACACCTACTGAAAGATGGCAGCTCTACACAAGTGTATGATTTAAAATTTTTCTCTATGTGGACCTCTGCTTGCCTCCATAAGACTGAGTCAGCTATGAATTTAGTGATTAATCCATTGGTAGTGGATGAGAGGAAATAATCTAGCAAGTTAGCTATTGCAGGCTAATATTTACAGGAGGTGGATGTCACTGCAAGCTGAGGACACAGACTGATGCAGAAGAGCATCTAGAAAGTGCGTTAACCAGAACTCAGGTCCTACAGTTCTGTGCAATGTTGGCTTTTAAGAAGCTGCTGCTAGGCAGTCTAGACTATTATGTCAACTTGTCTTTGAAGAAAAGTCAACAAAAAGGTTCAGCTGATGAAAAGTTTTAGAGACTTATCATAATTAATGCTTTGGTAAGTGGCTGTTGATGCAGAACAATCCTTTAAACACCTGGGTAATGGCAAGCTTTGAAGTTGGGCCAAAAACGTTGTTCTGAGATCTATAATTAAGAGACCTTTAACTTGGTCGTTCTGAAGGTGAGATTTCTGCTTGTTCTCACTGTCTCCCTAGTAAAACTTCTACCTTGTCAGTGAAAGAAGTGCCAAGGAGGGTGGGAAAGTAAAAAACCTGATTCAACAGATGCTGTTTTAAATTTAGCTTTTTATAGCTTTGGTGTTTTTCCTGTAGCAAAATTCCAAGTTGTGATGTGTACCCAGAAGAAAGAAAATATTTTAACTGTAACATTTCACTAAGTATAGTAACAAAGATTAACTACTTGACCTGGTTACTAATTTGACCAAATTCTAATCTAATTAGTGCTCAATTAAAGAGAACTAGCACCCAGAGATGTTTCGCTGGAAGGTTTACACAGAGTTTTCAGTTAACAAAATATTTGTCTTAGAAGGGGGAAATGCTGAAGTTAAATGCAGGCTGTTTCTTCTCTAAATGCCCTGAGGACATGGTTGGGATGTTGGCAGTAAGAATAGTAGCAATATTTTATATTTATATCTGATAAATTGTCTCATTCTCTGAGGCCACTGGAGCTAAAATCTGCCTTCTGAATTACACAGTCCATATTTCTCTAGCAAAGTGTATACATCTTTCTGTTTATTGCAGCTGCTTCTGATTGCTTAGTTGACCTTTGCTTCTCCATCCTCCTCCAGAACCTCTGAAGGCCTCCCTTCACTCCTCACACACAAGTGGAAGCACTCCCATTTATTTCTTGGGACTTAAGTCTGTTGCTGTAGGGCCCTGTTGCAGTACACAGAGCTTTGTTTGGAGTTGGGAATCTCTAACTTGCATCTTCCCGTTTATTGTCCTCTTGTCTCAGGAACGCTGTTTCAGCTCATTGCCTTGGTTCCTTCACTTGCTTCTCATAATGTAAAGTTGTATGATGCTTGGAGCACCCTTGTTACAGAACTCATTAACTGAACTCATCCAGATGGTTAAGCACACAGTGAGACTGTTGGACACCATACTAATTATGAGATGATGGTAGCTGTGTAAAAACCCAGAGGCAGATTTAGACAGAAAGAATGTTAAGAAACTGCTTGTTTTTGGTGATAAAGTTTATCTTCTGTATGCTGCATTAGAAGGTCTTGTTGTGCAGGTGCCAGAGGTCCTGTGATGTCCTTGAGAAACAGGATTCCTTGGGCATGCAACCTCTGTGCTGACCCTGCACAGAGCAGATGTTCCTTTCTCTCTGCATGGCAGTGCTGGCTCATGCATTTCTTAGAGCCTTTCTTTTTCTCATTTGTCCCATTCTCCATGCTTCTGTTCCTCTCAAGTCCTGTCCTGCTTCTGTTATTCTCAAACACTGAAGTTTTCAGATAGTCTTCCATTGCTGTGGCCACATACCACAATGCTTTCTTCTTCATGCTTTTCTTCTGGAATGCCCCTGCCTGTCTCACTGCACGGGATCAGCGTCATTGTGCCATGACTAGAAATTCAATACTCTCTTTGATGTGGCATGCTGGTTACATGATCCATTTCTCACCTCCCTGTCCACTTTTCAGATTTTACTTTTACTGTGGCCTTACATCTACTTGCATGTAGCACTCTTCAGCTTGGTGTCTAAGCAGTTCCTTTTTTGAAATGACTGTATGGTGAAACCTGTGGCATTGTTGAGAAGCTGATCACAGAATCACAGAATAGTGGAGTTTGAAAGGGACCTCTGGAGATCATCTAGTCCAGACTCCCTCTCAGGTCACTCAGGCTGCCCAGGATCACAACATCTAGGCAGGCTTAAATCTCCAGAGAAGGAGACTCCACAACCTCTCTGGGCAACCTGCTCCAGTGCTCTGGGACCCTCCTCAGAGGAAAGAAGTTTTTCCTTATGTTCAAGTGCAAACTCTAGGGTTCCAGCTTGTGCCTGCTGCTCCTTGTCCTGTTGCTGGGCACCACTGAAAAGAGTCTCGCCTCATCCTCTTGACTCCCACCCTTTTGATACTGCTACACATTTGTAAAATCCTCAAACAAGATGTTTCAGTTTGTCCAGGGTTTCTCCATGCAGGCATTGCATGTCCATGTGTCCCCCATGACTGCATCAAATGCTTCACTCTTCCCCATCTAATTTGGAGTTCTCTCCTTCCACATGAAGCTTAGCTCGGAGATCTCCCAGATTCCATCCTCAGTGCTTCACTTACATATCACTGGACCATATCCAAAGAAAAGGAATGAAGCTGGTGAAGAATCTAGAACAGAGGTCCTATAAGGAGCAGCTGAGGGCACTGAGGTTCTCTAGCCTGGAGAAAAGGAGGCTCAGTGGAGACTTTCTCACTCTCTACAAGTCCCCGAAAGGAGATTGTAGTCTCTTCTGCTTAGTAAAAAGAAGTAACAGCGAAGAGGAAATGGCCTCAAACTGTGCCAGGGAGGTTTAGGTTGAACACTAAGAAAAATGCCTTCATATAAAGGGCTGTCAAGCCCTGGAACAGGCTTCCTGGGGCAACAGTGGAGTCCCGGTCCCTGAAGGGATTTAAAAGCCATGTAGGTTTGATGCTGAGGGACATGGTTTTACAACAAAACGATGGTGCAGTTCTAAGATCAGACAACATACAGCTTTTACAGAGGAGTAGGAGGGGCTTCTCTTGATTGAGAAACAGTCCTGTGGCTTTTTGCAGAAGGACTTCTCTTCTTGGCTGTGTGACCACAGGGAAGGACAGATTCCCATCAGGTGGCACGTGATATTTGGTTTATCCAGGTGGAAAAAATGTTCCATGCATACAGGAAGTCCTGAGGATTTTGTTGCTGAGCCTGTGTGGGCAGCAGTTTTAAAATACTTAGTCAACTGGCCAAATTTGAGGTGATTTTCTTACAGGAATAAGACCTGCAGGAGTAGAATTTTGCTACAAATGGGAACATAGAAGGTTTCACCGCAACATGAGGAGAAAATTGTTTGCAGTAAGGGTGACAGAGCACTGGAACAGGCTGCTCAGAGCTGTGGAGTCTCCTTCTCTGCAAACTTCCAGAACCCGCCTGGATGCATTCCTGTGCGAACTACCCTGGGTTGTCCTGCCTTGGAAGGGAGGTTGGACTCGATGATCTCTGGAGGTCCCTTCCAACCTTTAAAGTTCTGTGATTCTGTGAGTGGTTAAAGATTCTCAGATAAATAGGTGAGATTCTTTTTTAGGTGAGTAGAATTATTTTTCCCCCTAATTTTGTCTTTTAAAACCTTGATGCCAAAACAAAAACTGGTAAGAAATGATAGGGGATTTTGTGCAGCCTGGTGAGGTCTGAGTGACAAACAACAATTGATAACAAACTTAGGCAGAAACTGTTGTGTTACCTGCTAGCATGACTGCTGTCACCTACAATAACTTCAGTGCTGGCTTCATCCAGTAGAACAGTGCATCTATACCATAATTGATTGAGAAAGAGTCCTGTGGCTTTTTGCAGAATAGACTGGACTAGAAAGCTCGGTTGTCCATTTTCCTGCATTTTACAAAAGAAATTAAATCTTTCCTTAGTTGAGTCTGACATACCAAAATGAAGTGGAACATTCTTGTTTAGTAGAATTATACCTTGACCAGTCAATTTGCTTATTATGTTTGTGGAGGACACAAAGGTGGGGGGGACCCCCTGGAAGGCAAGTCTGTATTTGAAGTAGTCTAACAGTGACAGAGGGCAGGGGTGAGGGGAAGTGCAATTTGGTAGAAAGAATTGTAATTTGACATGAAAAATCAGTGATGTAAAATACACTTTAGGAAGTCGCTGTGTCCTTTATGGTTCAGCAGCATGAGTCTAAGTGAATGTGAGTTAGCAGTGTGAGTTTTGTGAGGAAGCCAAAATACTCTGATAGGTACAAGTAGAGGCAGTCTGTAAGACAGTCAAGGTTATCTGCCCGCAGTACTCAGCATCAGTGAGATCTTGATGTGAGTGGGGTCTATAAAGAGCAATGAGAGTAGCCCAAGTCCACAAGACGTGGCTTGCAAGTAAAGACTAAATATACTGTTTTAATAAAAAGAGGAGATTGTTGTGGCATTTAGGTTAGTTATTATGGAGAAAGCTAACCAAACAGTGCTTCAAGGGAAACCCATCCAGTTTCCTAGGGAGATTTTGAAGCTCCTGAGGCTGTAAATGTACCACATCAGATTAGGTAAATGTCTCCCCAGAAGTGATGTGGATGTAGCTGATCCTACCCAGAGCTCACAGGAATAGGCTAGATGATGGACATGGTTCTTTTAGACTTTGCATCTCTCTGATGTCCAAGTGTCTTCCAAAAGTGCAAGGCAATGGGAATCACAGAACTGTAGAATGCATTGGGTTGGAAGGGACATGTACAAGTCATCTAATCCAACCCTCTGCAGTAAACAGGTGTAATGGTTTAGCACATGAACTGACCTGCCTGCTCCCCCAGCACAAAAGTGAGGAGAAGAGTAACACACAAAGGTCAGGGTTAATAGAACACATCATAAGCACAATATGTAACTACCTTAGCTAATAATCTAATTAAGCTGATGATACAGTGCATGATTACCTTGGCTTAGCATATTTGCAGACACAGTGCAGTGAAATACACAGGGAAAACAAAACCAACAGCATAAAACAGAAAACCTAAACCAGCAGCTACCTGACTCCCAGCCACTCTGCCACCATGCCTGCAGAAAAGAGACCACACTCAAGAACTTGGAACCCAGAAGCAGCAACCAGAACAGGAAGCCTCTCATGTTGCAATCTGAACTTCAAGCCCCATAATAGTTTGCTCCCGTTAGCACTTTCGTTTTTGAAGCTGGTGTGACTGCAGCATGGTATGAGTAACAGCATGACAGCAGGGACTGCATCAAGTTGCTCAAAGGCCTGTTCATGAATGTTCATGAGGGTTTGCTTTTACAAAGTTCTCAGCAGCTCTGCTGCCAGGCATACCTAGTTTATGGGGGGCAGAATGCTGAAGCTACTCTGTCCTGGAAGCTCCATTGGGACATTGTTCAGAGTGAGTATGTGCTCGTGAGAGCATGGCACTTAGAGGAGAGGAGGTAGGACAGGAGATCAAAAAGCAGCTGGTGTGCAGAGAAAAGGTCAGGACAGATGCTTGGAAAACCCTTTTTCAGATAGCAGTCCATTTCAGGCATTGGAGAGGACCAGTGTGTGAGTCATATTCAGAGGTGGGAATGATCTAGCAATTCTTCTCTTAACTTGGAGAAGGGGAGAGCAATCTTAGCTGCAGCTGCTGTTTGTGATCTCCTTTAAGCAACACTTCATTTTATGTACCTTGCCTCGGAAAGCCCAGATATTTCAACCTTAAAGTTTCCAAAACATGTAGCAGCTGGTCAGCCCCAGCCACTTGCTGCTGTTGGAGGTGAAGGTCAGAGTTGTTCCTGAACTCTATTCCCATTGGAGTAGTAGTGGCAAGGGCTTCTGTTGGAAAGGCTGCTGAGTCAAGCACAGAGCACCCAGCTACAGGGAGGAGAAAGGCCTTCGTGCTGTAAAAATAACTGCATAAGGAGCCCTAATATTCTTAAGTGCTTATTTTTCCATGTGTGATTTCATGCAAACTAAGCTGCTGGGCAGTATGACATAGCAGATGGCCCAAAA
>VWZE01022370.1:0-118677 GCA_013396675.1 Eubucco bourcierii
CTGGACCCTTTGGAATTTCAGATGTAGGGAGAATTAAGTGGATGTATTAGATTGTAGTAGATTGTATTAGATGTAGGAAGTATTAGTTTCTCTGAATCTTCAACTTCCGCTTGCATTATCCTTACATCTGCCTGTTTTCTCATTCTACAATTTTGAATCATTGCATTTAACAAATACATTACAGGTCTGTCCTGCTCTCTCAACTTCTGTCTGCAGTTTGGTTTCGCTCTTCTGAACTTGTCTTTTGTGTTTCAACATTTCCATTTAATGCATTATTACAAAATCTGATATTACCTTATTCTAAGCAAAAGCAAGCAAATGACCTTTCTTCTCAAGACACCCACTACTGGTTCTGTTAGACAGCTTAGCACTTCGATGCACTTTGCAGTGGGACGTATCCTCTTAAGGCAGTGTAAGCAACTGTGAATCACGAAACAATTTGTTTTGCATAAGTAGCTGTTATGAGTAATTGTTTGTACTACAAGAAAGTCTGAGGAACCCAAACATAGTCTAGGACATTGTATGAACATAAAGCGAATTCATCACTGAAATTAAATGAATTTGGGTTGATAACAAGTTACCAAAACTGAAGTTCTGAGGGTCTGGTGGTAGTGGACTTTAATATGCCCAATCCTTGTCATTGCAACCTCTTTTTATTCAGAAGTCTTGCTAGATCTGCAAAGTTCAGAGATAAATAAGTGATTCGGAGAGAAATAAGTGATTACTGGTGCAGAAACAAAAGATATCTCCCTCTAAAATGCTGTCCACACACTTCTAATATTACAGTGCAAGAAAATCAGATTAGAAGGAAAGCCAACTTTGTTTTCAAGAATATTTTGACTTCTTATTTTGGCTAAAATTTATTTTCCTCCATTTTTCTTAGGAAGATGCAGAGAAAATTACTGTGAAATCTTTTTATGCCAAGAAATAAACTTAACAGTCTCTTTACTTGTATCTAGGCTGGGACAACTTTGCCAGTTTTGCTCCTAACAGGAAAATTATCTTTTTTTTTTTCTTTTCTTTTTTTTTTTCCCTCAAAGGTTTTAAAGTCTAAATATAACTGACTAAACAATACAGGTGGTAGGCAGATTCAGTGGACCTTGAAAAAGTTCTTTTTTTGCTTCAGCGATGTGACAACTTCATATTTCTGGCACTTTTGATTCCTTGGCTCCTGAACATGATTTAAAAAGGTAGATGAACTACAGTGCATTTCATGACAATTTATAAAATAGAAGCATGGACCTGGATTTCAGAATATCAGGCATTTTAATAGCTTGACTTTTCTAAGAGAAATTTGATCTGAAATGGTAAAAAAATACTCTTAAAAAGAGATCAGTTGGGCATATTAGATTTAATATAAAGGAAAGAAAACCAAGAACATGACCTGGCAGGTAAACTAAGTCTGAAGCAAAGAGTTGAAGAATAATTGGAATAGTTTTTCCTGAGTAGTCAAATAACATTTACAAAAAGGAAAATGCTGCTGATACACATCATTATATGAAATTTCTCTGGCTTATTTCCTCTTACTCTGTGCTGTGCATTGATTCTTGAAAATACTTGATTGTTCCTATTTATCTATTCTTTTTCACCAGAAAAATGGCTGATAAGTAAAATACATTTTATGTGTAACAAATAGAGCATAAATATAACTTTGGGTCACTACAGTGGCTTAATTGGCAAAAAACACAATCCTACAACCTGTTCCCAATGCATATTATTATTATGTGACTCATGTTCCACCCACACGGAAAACATTTTGGGAAAAGACAAGATTCTACTACCAGATCCCTTTCCCAAGCTCAAGTGGGCATGATTATGTGCAGTTTGTCTGATTACTGCTGCTGAATGTGGAATGTGTTTAAAGGCCTAATCAGAAGAATGTTTTTTTGTTTTTAATATACTGAGTTTCTCAGCAGTGTCTTATCCTCATAACTGAAAATCACACTTATTGAAATGGATAAGGCATAGAAAAAGAGAAGGAGCAATACTGATAATGTCACAGACAGAAATATTTGAAATTCAGTTAAGACATCAGCAATTAAGTTTCAACATCCTACCACAGACACCTGAATCTTTTCCAACACATTCTTTCTTGTCCCTTTCTTCTTACCTCACCTTGTTTCCTTGCTTGGTACATTTTCCTTCTTGTCATTCATTCTGGATCTTCACAATGCCTTGTAGCATAAATCCCTTCCCATGGGTGAGATCACAGTGTAACACTTGATTTGGTTTTGGCACAGGGTAAATACTGCTCTTAATGCTTAACAATGTCAGCATGTACCAGACAAGTAGAAAAAGACAGTTGCAAGACATGCTCCATTGCAACCAATGGACTTGCCAAGTGCTCTTTTTCAGGCTCAACAAGAAGCATTCAAGTCCTTCAGTCTCATTAAAAAATACAACAGACAACGAAGATAATGCAAAAGCAGGGGCATATAGCCAGGGGAAAGTGAGGCAAAGAGATTACGTGGAGTTGTAATGTGTTTTCTGAGACGCTGCTTGAAGTCTCTGTGGATTTCATACTTAAAAAGTGTTTAATGTATAAGGGAAAAAAGTTTTTCTCTCCCCTTCCACTGCCACGAAAAGTAGCAAAAATAAGATAGAAAAGTGGAAGTTTTGCTCTTCCAGACATAATTGTGCAGGCTATGACTGCCCACAGTGTAGTCTGTTTAGCCACAGTTATGAGCAGTGTTTGGTAGTGTTGTCGCTTGTTTTGGTGGTAGAACTAATAAATAATAACAACCAACCAACCAAACAAAAAAAACCTCAAACAAAACAACCAAACAAAAAAACCAACCAAACAAACAAACAATTGAAAGACCAAAAAAAGTTAGTAACATCTTTCAACCTTCTGTAATCATTATCTAGCTGCAGGCAAACCCTGAGGTTAAAACTGGATTGTCTGTTTCCTAACACAGATTTTTGTCTCAGTGATTTTAGAAGGTATTCTGACTGTTCTGAGTTGCCTTTGGTAGCTCATCTTTCAGTGGGAGACCTGCAGACAGGAGGAAGTTTAACATCAACCTAGCTGAGGCATATTCACAATGAAAAGAAAGCACAGAGGTCAGCTTATGGTGACAGCAGGAGGAACTGATAGATCACACCGAGTTGCACCTTTTACTGTCTAAGAAAATTGTGTCCCTTTGGCTTTTGCTGTGTCTTTCTAACCCTCTGCCCCTTTCTGCTACCTTGTCCCCTACTTGTTTACTGTAGTGGCAGAAAACAATAAGGATTTTATTAACAGTAATGTACGTCTGCAGAGTTTTGTGAGTTGGAGGGGGCAATACATCTGGTAATCTCCTCTCTTTCCTTCCAAGGTGAAAGGTTTTGCAGAAGAAACACAAAGCGGAGGTGGCATAAAACATGAGACACCAAAAAACACATAGTCAGAAACAACCTAGTGCACTGGCATAGAAAATGCAAAACTGCTTTGATTTCAGCACCAACATCATAGTATTCTTGATGTAGTATTTCCACAAATTCCATCATTTCTTTGGAAGGGAAGAATATGGAGAGCAAAAAGCAAAGAAACATGTTTTTTTGATGACATGTTTGAACTAAGACATACTACCATATACCTCAGAGTTATACTTTTGAGAAAATCAATCATACCCATTGATGAATTCTCCAAGACTTTCACCATAATTTGATTTATATCAATGCAACATAACTTGATTTCTTGCCCAAGTTTAAAAAAAAAAATCAATCTAAAGTCACTATTACAAAGATTTATTCATGTGTACACAATAGTTTGTCTGTCTAATTGCATCAAAACCAGATTTCAACTGGTGCAAAGTTTGTGCGCAGACTAGCCGGCAAATGCTGTACCTGCAATACTATTTCATTACCAGAATTTATTAGTGACATTCCTAAATAATGAGACTTTAAAACACACTTCTGAGACATTTCCTTAACATTGCCAATGTCATTTCAGATGTCCTTCCTGACATTACTTTTTTAAATTGTTGTTTGCTAGTTCCTTCCTTCCAAGCAGTGCCTGTGAGGCTTTTCAAAATAACTTTGAGAGAAAAGTCATAGATGTTTTTTGCCTGCTTTCCCATAGCTTTGTTGTCTGAAGAAAAAATTTGCAAAGGAATGAGATTTGCCTACAGAAAATTAAAAGGTATGTGAAGTTGCTTATCTACAGTCCTAGTTCAGTGACACAGAAATGAAAGCCCTCCATTTCAAGGACATCTGTTCAGTTTTTAAAGATAATTGCTGTGATCACATGAGTGTGTGTCTATCTATATAGTGAATTATTTTCTGGGTGAAAAGAAAGATGGATTAGAAACATTAGGAGTCAGAGCTTATTAGAACAATAAAGAGAGTAAAATGTGCAAATCATTTTTAGTCTCTGTACTCCTGTGGTAACTGTGTCCACATACAATTTAAGGGCTTTTTGCCTTTATGTCCAACTCAATCATTTTCTCAAAGGCACACAAATGCAGATAGGACTGTTCAGAAAGGATATGTTTAGTTATTTTGTACCACGGGTGACTCAAGCTGCAATTATTGAGGCCTTCATGGTGTTTTGTGGTGAAGGTGGTAGGTGTTTATCTGTCCTTCACTTCCTTCTTGTCTAGTGTATAGCAACTGAGTTCACGCTGGCTAGAGAATAGCATGTTACCTTCTCTTGGGGAGACATGGATGTTCCCTGTAGCTCCAAACTTAGACCTGAATTTGTTTCATCTCTGGAAATTATATTGTTTCACTACTACATTAACATGCTACTGCATTTTTACCATGAAACTGACTAATTTTCAGTCTAGAATATCTCACAGTACTGAATCAGTTTGGTGTTTGTTTTGTCGGGGAAGCTGTCCCAATGGAATATTTCCCTCACCCCTCTTGTATTGCATTTTAAGAAAGAGAGCTCACAAGGACTTGAGTTGGGAGATGCACTGATACACTATGGTGATGTAAGAGAAGGTGGGATGATAGGACATACAGGCATTTAGCAGTGTTAAGCGGATAACAAGATCTCTTAGCAGGAACAAGGGAAGACCTAGGCAAAAATAGGTAGGGCTGGTAGTTTGCTCTTTGAACTCTGAAGAATGGGTGTGGTCTACCTGTGACACCATCTGCTACAACAAGCTCCTGGCGAAACTGGCAGCTCGTGGCTTGGGCAGATTCACTCTGATGTGGGTTAAAAACTGACTGGAGGGCCAGGCCCAGAGAGTGGTGCCACATCCAGTTGGCAGCGAGTCACTAGTGGTGTCCCCCAGGGGTCAGTGCTGGGCCAAATCCTGTTCAACATCTTTATCGATGATCTGGACCAGGGCATTGAGTCCATCATTAGTAAGTCTGCAGATGACACCAAGTTAGGAGCAGATGTTGATCTGTTGGAGGGTAGGAGGGCTCTGCAGAGGGACCTGGACAGGCTGGATGGGTGGGCAGAGACCAATGGGATGAGATTTAACAAGGCTAAGTGCAGGGTTCTAAACTTTGGCCATGACAACCCCAAGCAATGCTACAGGCTGGGGACAGAGTGGCTGGAGAGCANCGAGTCACTAGTGGTGTCCCCCAGGGGTCAGTGCTGGGCCAAATCCTGTTCAACATCTTTATCGATGATCTGGACCAGGGCATTGAGTCCATCATTAGTAAGTCTGCAGATGACACCAAGTTAGGAGCAGATGTTGATCTGTTGGAGGGTAGGAGGGCTCTGCAGAGGGACCTGGACAGGCTGGATGGGTGGGCAGAGACCAATGGGATGAGATTTAACAAGGCTAAGTGCAGGGTTCTAAACTTTGGCCATGACAACCCCAAGCAATGCTACAGGCTGGGGACAGAGTGGCTGGAGAGCAACCAGACAGAGAGGGACCTGGGGGTACTGGTAGGGAGTAGCTGAACATGAACCAGCAGTGTGCCCAGGTGACCAGGAGAGCTGAAGGCATCCTGGCCTGCATCGGGGACAGTGTGGCCAGTAGGACAAGGGAGGATATTCTTCCCCTGTACTCAGCACTGGTCAGGCCACACCTTAAGCCGTGTGTCCATTTCTGGGTCCCTCAATTCAAGAGAGATGCTGAGGTACTGGAACGTGTCCAGAGAAGGGCAACAAAGCTGGTGAGGGGCCTGGAGCACAGCCCTGTGAGGAGAGGCTGAGAGAACTGCGGATGTGCAGCCTGGAGAAAAGGAGACCCAGTGGTGACCTCATTGCTGTCTACAACTACCTGAAAGGAGGTTGTAGCCAGGTGAGGGATGGTCTCTTCTCCCAGACAACCAGCAAGAGAACATGGGGACACAATCTGAAGTTGTGCCAGGGGAGGTATAGGCTGGAGATTAAAAGGAAGTTTTTTCCAGAGAGAATGATTGGCATTGGAATGGGCTGCCCGGGGAGGTGGTGGAGTCACTGTCCCTGGAGCTGTTCAAGAAAAGACTGGATGAGACACTTAATGCCATGGTCTAGTTGATTGGCTAGGGCTGGGTTATAGGCTGGACTGGATGATGAAACTGGTTTTGAAAACAGGGTCTTTGGATGAAGTGGTGTAGTATCCTCAAGAAAATAATCACCATTCAATTAGATTTTTTTACTTATGTAGTGAAAAATCAGAATGAGAAGAGTAAGGACTTCAGCAGTAGGGGAGAATTGTAAGTAAATTTTAAGACCTGTATTTCCAGGAAGAGGCTTTCTTTTCATATCTTTGTGTGTGGAAACTAAATCATGTGCTAAAATAGCATGGGCATCATACTTCAAGGCAATTGGAACTTCAAGGCACATGAAGTGAGCACATTTGAAAGCCATGTTTCTGCCCACTTTGGCCCAAAGCTTCTGGAAATGCTACTGCAGTAGTAGTATTTCCCTGTTCTTTGAAAGGATTGGTGTGCATCTTCATTTATTTGATCAGTGACTTAGAGGTGAAAATCCAAGGATCGTTCATTGTTGCTGCTGCCGCCGCCTAAGCAGAAGAAAGCTATTCTTTATGGCATAAGTAGGATGTGTGTACATTATTACTATATTTGTGTTTCAAAATCTTGATATTCTCTCCTATATTTGTGCATGTTTCATACATCTTTCCCAGAAGTGTCATAGAGCCTAATACATTTCTACATCTCTGTTGGAAAATGAAACTGTAATATGAAAGTAACATCTTTGGAGTTCTGTATTTTCTATATGCACCTTTGCTTCCGTTATCTGTCATTATCTGTCTGAAATCACAAATGACTACATTATATTATCCAACAGAAATGTTTTGGTATTTATTCAGGTATTCTGCATGGTAATAATTTAGAAGACCCTGTAATTAGATTCCACCTACGTTTTATTCAAATTTGTTTAACAATACATAGGACAGTTCATTTGGAAGGGGCCTACATGATCATCTGCTCCAGCTGCCTGATCAGTTCCCTCTTCATTCTCAGTAAATAATTACACTTTCTGCAACCACTCTACCAAAAGGAGCTAAAGGAAATGGTAGAGTTTAGGATGCTCAGGGCATCAAGGAGGGTGCATAGCAAGATCACAGCGCTGGACTTCAGAAGAGCAGACTTCAAGGATCTCCTTGGCAGGGTGCCATGGGAAATAACCCTGGAAGAAAGGGGGGCCCAGGAAAGCTGGTCAGTGTTCAAGGATCACCTCCTCCAGGCTCAGGGACAATGCATCCCAGAGAAGAGGAAGGCAGGTAAGAATGCCAGGAGGCCTGCATGGATGAATAGAGAGCTCCTGGATACTCTTAGAGGAGGGCCACGAAGATGATCAGAGGGCTGGAGCAGCTCTGCTATGAGGACAGGCTTAGAGAGTTGAGGCTCTGCAGCCTGGAGAAGAGAAGGCTTCGAGGAGACCTTATTGTAGCCTTCCAATATCTGAAGGGGGCTTACAGGAAGGCTGGGGAGGGACTACTTACAAGGTCTTGCAATGACAGGACAAGGGGCAGTAGGTTTAAACTGGCAGAGGGGAAATTTAGACTAGATGTTAGAAGGAAGTTCTTTACAGTGAGGGTGGTGAGACACTGGAACAGGTTGCCCAGGGAGGTTGTGGCTGCTCCCTCCCTGAAAGTGTTCAAGGCCAGGGTAGACGAGTCCTTGAGTGAGCTGTACTGGTGGGAGGTGTCCCTGCCTATGGCAGGGGATTGGAGCTAGATTTTTTTGGTTAAGTCTACAACGTCTTAGACAGTTAAAGATAGATTTGTGACAGTGTTTTTTCCTGTGTCAAGGATGCTTTGCCATAACTGCAGTGAACACTGGGATAAAATTATCATCTTACAGGAGTCATTTGCAGAGAAATAAAGGTTGGTTACAGGTGACAGCAGTATAGTAGAGCAGAGTGTTGTAAATTTCTCCTTTGCTTTTCAAGCTCAGCTGTCTCACATCTAGGGCTCAGCTCCTGCTCAGTGTTCCTTCTCTTCTGCCTTACCCTTCCCTCTATTCTCTTTTCTTGATGGGTGAAGCAGGGATATACTTCTAGAGCTGGATGAAGCGCTGCCATGAATGAGTCAAGCCGAGCCTGTGATCATCTACAGGAGAGTAATTGTGTGGAGTCAGACACGTGGTAACAATCTGTGTTCTGATGGGAGCAGGAGCTACAGTGTGGTAGCAGCAACATTGACTGAGCTCACCTGTGTGCATCTGCACAGAAACAGGAAATTTTGTACTCTACGTTGAGCCTACAGTGAGACTAGGCTTAATTGTACTTCCATTCTTCTTCTCGGACAGCAATATTTCTTGATTTAAGGAGAGGCACACAGCTCAATTTAACATCATCTGATACAATTGGAGCTTTGTGATAGCAAAAGAATCATTACCGTCTTTTGGAGGCAGGTTGAAAGGAGGAGATGCTTTTTAGCACTGAGAAGTTGGCAGTAGGATTTTTTAGTGGGTTTGGTTTTGGGTTTTTTTTTGTTGTTGTTTTTTTTTTAATAAATTCTTATTTGTGAGTGCAAGAGCCCCTGCTCCTTTCCTGACGATATCACTTGGGAGCACAGCAACTGCCATATTGCATCAAACCAGTCATTTGTCTACTGCAGCATGCCCTTGCCAACACTGACCGACAGCAACTGCATCAGAGGAAGGTGAGGGAAACCTATAAAGAAGGCCAGAGTGAGAAACACTGATCTTGATGAAAGAAGGGTTTTTCTCCCTCTTGATTTTGTTTTGGTTTTAACTTAATGAAATGGATTGAAATAAAGCCCAAAACCCACCATCTGTGATGGTATTTTAAGCCTTCCCTTCTAAACTGCCATCAAAAACTAAACCAACTGTTTAAACAGGAAGGTAAACTTAAAACATTGTCCAGCTGTATTGAAGCATGTCTAATGTATGAAGAAACTATTTTTATTTCTTACTATAACAAGAAAAGGTGTGTACTGCTATATCTACCTCCTGCATTCCAGCTTACACTCTGTTTCAGCTGACTTTCTCCACAACTGGTAGATATGTGTGTGCATTTTTAAAGATAGACTTAGATTTCTACTTCCTCTACTTTTCCTACCTTCAGGAATCCTTGATAACTTTGCCCAAATCTAGAGCACATTTAAATGTTGCATATGGCTGTAAATAATAAACACATCTTGCAATACAGAGCCAACAGAATAGATCAGAAATTTTCCATCAAAAGTGCTGTACTGTATGTTGGAAGTTGGTGAGAGAATACTTAAAGTGGAATGAAAAAGACATTTCTCTTATAGAATTTTTTGTCTTCCCTTCACTCTAAATCTTCAGATTTCCAAGAGGTTAGGATATAAGGAAACCAATGATATAAAATAATTTAGACTGAGCCTAAATCTCAAAACAGGAACAAATAGGCCATTTTTCAAGAAAAAAAAAAATCTAATTAAACTGATTTTTGGATGCACAAGACAGGAATTTTAAAAAGTGGTTAGTAAATACCTCTGGAAAGGAATATGGTCTAGGTGGTTTTGGTAACTAACATAGATAATATATGATAACTATGGTGAATATATTGGTTTTGTTGCTAACACTGCTGTTGTGGTGATAACTAACAAAGACTCCTTTTCAAGTGAGGATCATTAGAAGTTGGGTTGAGAACCATTACGTCTTGAACAAGGGTTTTTGTGTTGCGCACAGAACTGGAATTCCAACAGCAATGATAGTCTTCAGTCACCTGGAAAATGTTAAATGAAGATAAAATATTCAATGTGACACCACTCCCTATGTAGTGACTTCATTTGTAGGTGTTGTTCTGGTTCCATTCATACCATGCTACCATATTGCAGGGGGGTTTTTGTTGGTTTTTTTTTTTTTTTTTTTTTTTTNCTTTTAGACTATAGTTAGAGAGTTGTTCTCATTACTGTTAGTTTAAATCGCTGTGAAACAGTAGATTTTTAAGTAGGAAATGAGGAGTGAAGAGATTGATTAATTGATAAGATAAACTCAAGTAGAGAAGAGATTAGGTGTACAAATAGTTGGCAAAGAAACCAGTAGAGAACACTAGAGGGCTGAGCCACTGTAACACAGTCACTTGCATTCCTACAGCATCTTTCATCCAGAATTGCCTTCAGACACCACAGAGATCTCATCATTCATCTCTCTGAAGCAGTCACCTTTCAGGTGAAGGTGAGAAAAACAGATGAGAAAGATATAGAAAAGAATTATTATTATAATCTAGGTAAAGGGAGGCAGAATAGGGAAACTTGGATTTCAGGAGTGTTTTACAAAGTATCGTAGTCAAAACCAAGTCATGGCCTTGCACTTAAGGCATGGAAATTGTATGATAGTTTGTATTTTGCCTGGGGCCTCATCTTGGGACAAACAGTTGGTGGTCTCAGCCATAATTAAACTTGAAGACCTGTCTCCCTTTGAAATGTCATTTGGGTCTGGTCTTGCCACCACATGATCAGGCATGATGTCCTGATCATGCCCTGGATTCCTTAAGGAACAACTGTGAGGAAACCGATCTCCAGCCAGTCCCTGTTTTGGCCTGTGGATATAAGACACCACAAAGGAAACCCACAAGTCACTTCAGAGTAGTTGAAGACTGAAAACATTGTGTTGTGCTAGTTTCCCAGAAATCCGATGACCTAGTAAGCAGGACAGGCTAAAGTTAGTTCTTCACCTTGTGGCTGCAGGGTCTTCTCCAGACTTCCCCCAGAATGAAATCATGAATGTAATGGAACTGCAACCAAAACCAGTCCTATTTGAAAACAGAATCGTGATCATACCAATGGATGCTTTCATAGACACAGTTCCTAAACACAGACAGAAGGACTCTTTATTTTCTGTATTGTTATAGCTCATGGAATGGTACTTCAGTGTGTCGTTGAATTCAGTAATTCAATTAAGAGCACTGGTGATTTAATACACATTCAACTGCACAGTGTCACAGGCAGCTGTGCTCTGCCACTTGGTGGCCTAAGAAGGGACAAACATTTGCTCTTCAGCTACACTGATTTTTGTATTCACCATATACAGTGTGCTGGGTGTGCATGGGCTGCTAGAGAAAATTCTATTTAAGTTGCAGCATAGCCATGTCTGGATGCTGACTGATTACACCTGCCACATTTCATTTTTAGACAGGTTCATATTAACCTTCTGTACTACAAAGTGTTGTCCCCTTTCACGATGCCTCAGACTGAATTCCTGAGAAGGCAACCACTTTAAAAAAAACAACAAAATCAAAAGGCAGGACATATGCTACTGAACAAAGTGATGCCAGAGGATTTGACTCTTCTGTCTCCTTTCCCTATGTTCCTACTGTCATTCTTCCATCACCAAAAAATTCCAGTCCATAATTCAGTTTTAAGTAGCTGAAGCTGCAGAAAATAAAGATGCATGTACAACCCATATCACATTCTTTTGCACCTGAGAAAAGCAAATAACTGCTACCTATGCAATTATTGAAAACCCCTTACCCTGTCTCCCAAATGTCATTTCACTCAACTTATTCAGATTAAAATATTTCCTCCTCCTTCATTCCATTTGTATAACTTTTTATTTGGTTTTATAGTAGGTCCACTGCAACGTTTTTGGTTGAGGAGCAGGCAAAATTTTCTGTTTTCACATTGTCTTCTGACTCTGAGATTTATTACCATTATCTTTGTGCTTTTGTTTTGGTAGTTGATACTTTATGGTATCTGATAAGCTGACATGCTGTCTCTTCACTTTCCACCTCATCTTAGAATGGTAAGGTTGGAAGGGACCTCAAGGATCATCTAGTTCCAACCCCTTGCCATAGGCAGGGACACCTCCCTCTAGTACAGCTCACTCAAGGCCTCGTCCAACCTGACCTTGAACACCTTCAGGGAGGGAGCAACCACAACCTCCCTGGGCAACCTGTTCCAGTGCCTCACCACTCTCACTGTAAAGGACTTCCTCCTAAACTTCATCTTACTCATACTGCCCAGCCACGCTTCACTAAGAATTTCTGTGACAAATGAACGTATTTCATTTTCTATTCAGGAAAAAAAAAAAAAGTATTTGTGAGCATTTATATTCTAAAATACACATCCCCATATTCTAAAATATGTCTGTTCCTTAAAACAGTGGAATCTCATCTTTGTTTTCTTCCAACAGTGAGGTTGATTTAAATGCTCAGCAGAAGCATTCATAATAAGGTCCAAACCGTGGCTCAGTGAAGTGCTCCAGACAGTGCTGGTGTTGTAGGAACAGAAGTGATCTCTCTTTCCTTAGAAAACACTGCTGATACATTGAACAAACATCAAAATTATAATTCTATACAGAGCAAACTCTTAGTACTCTGAGAGAAGGATAAGTGCGTTACTAAAAGACCATGTTTGTTTGTAAGCAAACCTCATTACTGCACAGAAAAAAGCACCCAATGTTTGATCTTACAGAGATGTGCTTTATAATAAACCCAGGACAGCAAATCTAATTGTGGTGTCAGTCTTCTCTAAATAAGGTTAATTTATTTATTAGATAAAACAGTACTAGAGGTCAGTTAGACTTTTGTTTAGTTTTTGACCCATGATGTAATCTTCTTGCTACAGAAGAGAGAGAGAGTAGAAGAAAACAGCTGTGTAATCATGAACTGTTGGTTCACAGGTAGTTGTCAGCATCAGGTTGCCTAACTTGTCAATGTGCATTGAATGCAAATGTTCAACCTTAGTCAGAGGGAATGTGCAAAACAAGTGGAGATGTTGACACCATTAATAACAAAAAGGTGTGATTTCTTTCCAGTATACTACAGAATATTTCTGGCATAATGTAGCCCTATAATGGTAAAAAAACCCCTTGTTTTATAAAATGAAAGAGGTTTTTTGTGTTATGAGTCTTTGGCTTAGTGAATAGGAACCTAGAAGGATTGGGTAATTTGAGTTTACAGAAGGCACATTCTAAATGGCATACAAATCTGCACAATGCTCAAAAATCAACAAATTACCTTCAGTCAAGAAGTCAAATTACAAGTGAGTAATTTGTTTCACTCTGTGAAAATGTTAAACTGGTTTGTCACAGTATTTCTAGGGAGATGCAAAGCTGTTTCCATCAAGGATTTGCATCCCTGTCCTATGAAACCTTGCATACACCCATTATAGTAATCTTTACTGTGTCATTCATACATCCCAGTAAAGTGCAATCAGCCCCTCATGTGAAGCTGGCATAATGATCTCCTTCCATGTCTGATACAGGAGTAGAGATGTAAAGTTGCTAATCTGCAGACACACTGGTTTGGGAATCCATGTAAAGTAGGGAAAAAAATCGTATTTGAATCTACAATGCACTTTACCAGACCAAATCATAGAGGAAAACCATTCAATTCATATGGATTTAATCATATCAAAATCAAATTGATTCATTAATGACAACAATTAGCCAGCAATCAATGAAGTGTACATTCAGGATCAGTACCAACAATACAGCATAGTAAACTATAATGCCAGATGCTTGCAGAATGTTAGTAAACACAAGATTTCTCAGCACCCTTCTAGAACTAGTTCAAGCAATGTACAGAAGTGGTAATGCCAACAGAACACCTGCTGGTATTTTCAGACTGACTTTCAATGCTACTCTCGTCCCTTTTCTTCCTCCCCACTGTTAATATTTCCTTGCTTTTTAAATAGTTCTTTCCAGCTGACTTCTAACTTATTTTGAAAGTGTCTCTGTTACAGTTTAATGTGGCTGATGATTGGCTTTCTCAGTGGTACAAGTTTAGGGGGAAAATGACCTCTCAAACCCTTTGGACTCTTTTTCCACGCAAACTGACTGTGCTCACACTTCTGACATACCAGCCTCTTTTCTAAGAGGGAGACTGTGTTCCCAGTGTGCTGTCAGAGTAGGTGATATCAACTCTAGAATCAGATTCAATTCTGCCTTCTGGCTCCAGAATTGAAAAGGTACCTCAAGCAGAGCTAAGAAACCAGTTTGAGCTTTTATTATTTTTATTTATTTTTTTATTTATGTTTTCCCCCCTAAATATATTTTTATTGGTTTGTATCTAATTTTATTCTATGTCAGAGACAAAGTAATTTTTTCCCCCTCTCTTCGTAATGTGAACCTTAAAAATTATAGATGATTCTATTTCCTGGGTAGATTTTATTGAATAGGAACAAAACTCAAGCTCATCACTTGCCCATAAATATTCTTGGGGATATGGATGCAAATGATGACTCTGTTGATGACTCATAAAATTCCTCAAAACTTGGAGCTGGAGATTTATAGTCCTTTCTTGCACATGTTCTCTAAATCATTTTTGTCAGTAATTCTCTGTTGTTGGGCATATGGTCAAATAGCAACATACCTGAAAGCTACTGCTTCTTCTAAAGCAGTCTCTTAATTCTTTTTACATCCTGTTTACAAAGGAAATTTATTTTAAACAAATTCCCAGTGTTATAAAATTAATAGAATTTCTACAAATTGTGTGTTGCTCATAACAAAGAAAAACATAGTCTTGTTTGAAATCTAATTAAATATTAATTACTGCTGCAATATTTATCAATTCTATATCCATCATCTATCTGAAGCTTCCCTGTGTTTGTAATAAGCTCTGGTCTATTTATTGTTTATTTTATAACACGGAGGATTTAAAAAATATTTTTCTGCATCAGATATCAGACGTTCTTTAGGAGGATTAGATATAAAACATTCTTTTTAGGAGAACAAGTCTTTTCTAGAATAAACACACAAACCAAAATTTTCACTATTGTTGATTCCAGGAACCCTGCTTAATCATCCAGTAAAGGTCTGATCTCCCAGAAATACTGACTAGATAGCTTGTAAAAATAAAGTGCTTTTCTGGTGCCTGTAGTATGTCCAGTATAGTCAGGAGTACTGTGCCTAGTTCTGGAGTCCTCAGTTTAAGAGAGACAGAACTAATGGGTAAATTCCAGAGGGAGGTACAAAGATGCTGAGGGGACTGAAGCATCTCTATGAGAAGGAAAGGCTGAGAAACCTGGGGCTTTTTAACCTGGAAGAGAGAAGACTAAGAAGAGTCAGCAGCCAACTGAACATGAGCCAGCAGTGTGCTCAGGTGGCCAAGGCGGCCAACGGCATCCTGGCCTATATCAGGAAAAATGTGAGTGGCAGGACCAGGGAAGTCATTCTGACCCTGTACTCAACACTGGTTTGGCCACACCTTGAGTACTGTGTCCAGTTCAGGGCCTCTCCATTTAAGAAAGATGTTTAGGTGCTTGAATGTATCCTGAGAAGGACAACAAAGCTGGTGAGGGGGCTGGAGCACAGCTCTGCAAGGTGTAGCTGAGGGAGCTGGGGTTGTTTAGCCTGGAGAAGAGGAGGCTCAGGGGAGACATTATTCTGTCTACAACTACCTGAAAGGAGGTCGCCAGGTGGGGGTTGGTCTCTTCTCCCAGGCACCCAGTGTCAGAACAAGAGGACCCAGTCTCAAATTACACCAGGGCAGGTTTAGGCTGGACATTAGGAAGAAGTTCTTCACAGAAAGAGTGATTGGCATTGGAATGGGCTGCTCAGGGAGGTGGTGGAGTCACCATCCATGGAGGTGTTTGAGGAGGCTGGATGAGGCACTTACTTAGTGACATGGTTTAGTTAATTAGAAGTAATAGGCTGGACTCAATGATCTTGGAGGTCTTTTCCAATCTAGTTGATTCTGTGTGATGTCAATGTTGATCAATATCTAAAGGATGGGGGGCAAGAGGATGAGGCCCATTTCAGGGGTGCCCTGTAATAGGACAAGGGGCAGCAGGCACAAACTGGAACACAGGAAACTCCATCTAAACACGAGGGAAAAGTTCTTTGCTGTGAGGGTGCTGGTGCCCTGAAGGACGCTTCCCAGAGAGGTTGATATCCTTTTCTGGAGAGATTTGAGATCTACCTGGGCAAACTGATGTGGATGCCCCTGGTTTAGCAGGGATGGGTTGGACTAGTTGATCTCTAGATGTCCCTGTGATTCTGTGATTCATCTTTGTCTTTTCAACCCTCTACCTTATGTATTTAATATTGAGAAATTAAACAGCAGAGTATTTTTAAAGTCTTTTTTCCTATTTGGCTTTTTTTTTTTTTCCTTCTCAGAGAAATCAAATAATACAAGTATTCATTTGTTTTTAAAAGTTGGAAATTAAGATGAAATTAAAAAACAAAATTAAACAAAAATTATATAGACTTCTCCCTGGCCAATTTCTTTGGAAGAGACATGTCTTTACTGATTCTTTCTCTAATCCACATCTGAGTATTGTGATATGTTAACAAGGTAGAGGAAAATCCTCTTTCAGTCACTCTTGAGAAGCATGGGCATTTGTGGGTCTGGATTTTCAATATTGTGCACAAACAATTAAAATTGTAATTGTATCTTTGAAGTTGTGGGTAATCTGCTGCAGTTAGCGTAACTATGCATATAGAAGTCACTGTACACAAAATTACTCAAAACCCTTACAGGGTTTACGTTAGACAAACACTTCTCTTTTTTTCTTGTTACAACCACATAGTCACATCATGTTAGTCTCCACTACTGTCTCCATATTCAGCTAGACTCCAGACTTCAGGGAAACTTTACAGGAAAATAGGTTTGCAGTGTTTCTTCAATTAGTCCGTGTACACCAGCATGTTTATATTACACTTTCCAACCATTTATTTGGGTAATGTATAAGAAAAGCACAATGTCCTTGATTTCAGACCCAAGTTCTAGGGATTTACTCATATGATTTTTTTTTCCTGTTTCCCCCTCTGTTCTTATTGCTGTTTTATAATTAAAGTACTTGTGTGAAAAGTGTTCCAAACGCTTTCTTCTCCCATGATGGTTCCTCGTAAAAATCAGATAAGCTTTTATAACTGGGTTTCCATGCAGTTTTTATTCTCTGCTTTGGTGGTCAGAGGGATGTGTAGAGTTCTAAAATGCCCAGAGTAGCAAATTCAGAGGAGGTTAGACATAAAAAACTACAGCTATAGCTGCAGGAATTGTTGTCACCTTTTGCTGACTTCTATAACCAGGGCAGATGAGAGAGCAAGCTGAAAAAAATTCAAGTGTTGAATAGATGCAGTAAAGTACACATATTTTATGTCTTCCCTTTGCTGCTGTTCAGTGCTAGGAGCACTTGAAATCTGTAGATCATTCTTCCACAGTGTGTTTTGAGATAAAGCAGAGTGTGGTAATTCGTAAAACTAAAATAGCATATCATTTCTAATCAAACTCTGTCAGAGTTATACAAAGGAAAACATGAAGATTAAAAACATTAAGAAAAAAAATGTTGATATGCATACGTCAAGGTATTAGAAGGTTTGTGAGATACCATAGAAAAGTCTGTAGAACATAAAATGATATTTACTCCAGTGAGGGGAAGCAGCACTATGGGCATAGAGCTTGTAGATGGAGTAGCCTAACTGCTAGAAACCTGTCAGTGTTCTTGATGAGGACAAACATATCCCTGATCTGCCACTAGTGTCTTGGCTGACTCTGAAACACAGCAAAGCTTGGAAAACGCTTCTCTGCTAAGACATATATGAATATGCTTAGGCATATACGAACAATGTTGTAAAGGGCCTGGGTCGTGACCTGGTCTTGAAGAACTTAATCAAAACTGGGGAAAGCTATGAAAACAATAGAGCTTCTAGAAGGAGGAATTTGGTGAAAAAGACCTAAAGAAGACAACAGTCTTAGTGAGGAAACTGTTCTGTAAGTCTAACGTGAATGCTAGTGGAGCACTCTCTACATGATGTATGACCCAAGAAACTTGTGAGAAGTCATCAGTGAGGTAGAAGGCACTAACAGGTGCTCTAGTTTTATAGCTTTTAAGCAAGATGCTGGTTAGAAGAGGGATTCAAATATGCTTCTGTCATAAAAACTTTTCACTTGCAGGAGTGAAAGTGACTCATGTTTTATCTGAATATGTCAGAAACCTGTGATGATATACTATGTGTGAAATAAAAGTTTACTATGAGTAAGTTAGGAGCATTCATGAGTTTGTAATTTGTCAAATTGCTGTGAAGAGTCCAGAAGTCCTGCTACAACAAAAATATATTTGTAGTGTATATCCCTTGCAGCTAAGGTGAAAGTTATTTCTGAAACATGTCTTATTTTTTGCCAACTTTCTCTGTATACTGAAAGCAAAAGATTTCAGGGAGGAAAAATTTGGAATTTCTGTCTGCTTTTAGGCATGGAATCTATGGAACACTGAACTGATCTGTGTCTTTCTGGTGGTATAGCTGAAGTATTGTGGTAGTATAGCTGAACTCTTGTTAAGTAACAGCAACTAACTTAAATCCTGATAACAGTAGATGAGGACCGCTGTGCTTGATTCCCAAACAGCCTATTTGAAAGATATAGGACTGAAACTTCACCTCAAGTTTATTTGTGTAAAGTGCATCAGCGATGTAAGGCAGAGCATTTGATTGCAAATTACAGAATAATAATAACAATAAAATCCCCTCCCTCCCCCCCCAAAAAACCAAACAAACAACAACAAAAAAAGAAAAAAAAAAAAAACAACAAAAAACCCAAACCCCCAACTTTTTCCAAGTTGCAAGAGATCATAGAATGGTAAGGTTGGAAGGGACATCAAGGATCATCCAGTTCCAATCCCCTGCCGTAGGCAGGTACACCTCCCATTAGTACAGGTTACTCAAGGCCTCGTCCAGCCTGACCTTGAACACCTCCAGGGAGGGAGCATCCACATAGCATCCACAACCTCCCTGGGCAGCCTGTTCCAGTGCCTCACCACCCTCACTGTAAAAAACTTCCTCCTAACATCCAGTCTAAATCTCCCCTCTGCCAGTTTAAACCCATTGCCTCTTGTCCTGTTATTGCAAGACCTTGTCAATAGTCCCTTCCCAGCCTTCCTGTAGACCCCCTACAGATACTGGAAGGCTACTATAAGGTCTTCTCGAAGCCTTCTCTTGTCCAGGCTGCAGAACCCAAACTCTCTCAGCCTGTCCTCATAGCAGAGCTGCTGCAGCCCTCAGATCATCTTTGTGGCCCTCCTCTGGACCCGCTCCAACACTTCCATGTCCTTCCTGTGCTGGGGGCTCCAGAACTGCACACAGTACTCCAGGTGGGGTCTGATGAGAGCAGAGTAAAGGGGCAGAAAGAGCAAAGTGTCTCACTCTCAATCCTTGTACAGTAGTGCATACGGAAGAAGTTAGTGTCTGATACTGCTGGAAATAAAAATGCAGGTAGAAGTACAGGTCCTAAACACACCAATTATTAACCTTCAAATAAAAGCATCAGAGCTATTGATCTGACTACAGAAGGGTTTATTTAAAATAACAGATTTTTGCTTTCATTTAAATGGGTGTTTATCAGTGCCTGACAGCTCTATTTTCATTATCAATTCCAGCAGACACTAGTGTTGGCTCATCAGCATGTCTCTGGGGGATTTCTTGGCCATATGATCAAACAAGGTGCGTTTCCCAGCTTAACTCATTTGACGTCACGTGAGGGATCATTCTTTGGGGTTGTGTTCTGGGTTCAAGGAGATGAAGGTTTTGGCAGATGCAGAGCAGCATATGTACTTTGACTTCAGGGACAAGATATTGACTTGAATCCAGTGAAAAATCATGCGGTGTTCTCTCTGCTGATCACTCTGTTTTACGTGAGGTTTCTGAACGCAATACCTCCTAGCTGCAGGAGGGAAATTCTGGAATGGGCAGTTTAAAAAAAGATTTGAGGCATAACTCAGTATCCATACAGTCCCTAACAATAATCTACCTGATGGTGATATTACTTATTGGAAGTTCTTTTCCTATTTCGTTTGCTGTCTAAGGCTTTATGCAGAGTGCATTGTTGTCCTGATTCGCTACAGTGCAGGGATATTCAAAGCACTGGAGTAGCTCCATATGGGAGAAAAGCGTCACAAAGACATTGACGCATTTCTGTTTGGTAACCACTTACATTCCAAATTACAGTCCAAAACAGATCAGGAAGTGGAAAAGAAAGGAAAAAGCTCAACATGACACAACAGGTTTCAGTCCAGCAAATCTAGTAATAGTGCTCCACCTTTCATTTTAGCAAAATTTGCATGCTCATGTAATTATGGGGTGTCTTATGGGGCTCCTGTGAAAATACTGTGATCCAAACCATGGCAGCTGTTGTAGAAACCTGTTGAGATAATTGAGTCTTTTATTTCTGTATAGTGACTTATTCTAACTAGCCAGAATAGGTTTACTTATGATGTTTGTACAAGACTGTCATAAGAATAATGCCAAATAAGCTAAGGAGGACATTATAATGATAGACTTCTTTATAGAATTTTTATTCTGTGCATAGTACAGGCAGTATATGATCCTCTAAAAAATATTTGCTTGATGTAGTAGACTTCCAACAGCCTAACTTCAAAGGTGGTGACACACACCAAAGAAACAAGGGGAAAAGAGAGTTCTTTTTACTAAGGTTGG
Source organism: Eubucco bourcierii (assembly GCA_013396675.1). Taxonomy (NCBI): domain Eukaryota; kingdom Metazoa; phylum Chordata; class Aves; order Piciformes; family Ramphastidae; genus Eubucco; species Eubucco bourcierii. The sequence continues at coordinate 20,707 of VWZE01022370.1, forward strand.
GTAAAATCTACCTTAAAAGATCTTTCCATCAATCATATCCTGTTCATGTTTTGCAGTGTAGAAGTGCATTGTGTTCACAGTTGTTTGTTGTCTAATATATAATTAACTCATAGCACTACATTTTAGGGGGTGGCTTGTACATTATTGCAAGGAAAAAAAAAAAAAACCAAACAAACAACCTATTAAGATTGCTCTTTGTCTTTAATTAAAAAATAGCATCCAGAATATTACATGTCTCTCACTTCAGAAGGAAGGTGTTATACAGCAAAAATTATGTCAAACCATTCTTGCATTTTGTACAAGCAATTACTCTTTGAACATGTTCATCTGAAAACTATTCTGGAAGGGAGAAGACAATTCTCAGAGATTGGAAGTTTGTCTGGGTTTTTTGGCCATTTTTCTTCAGCTGGCAGAATGGTGGGCTCTTATTCAAACAAACCCAACATATATCCCAATCTCATCAACTGTGACAAGTGTTACAAATGATAAATTACAGAGGACATTTGCAGATATTTTCAAAATATAATTCTATGTCACCTTCTTGTTAAAAGATCTTGCAACAATTTTTGTATTGTGAGAGAAACTGCCTGAATCTAAACTAAAGAAAATACTTCCTCATACCCTTGGGGGGGGGGATCAGAACTGCCAGATTTCACGCAGCTCCAATTAAAATAAACATGGAGCAGATGTTTAGGCTCAAAAGACCCGGAGTTAGTCTCAGTACTTGTGTAATACAACATTCATCTTTGAGTGATTGTTTATTAATGAATAATGAATATATTTGTTTGTTATTTAGATAAACAATTTCACGTTCCGTGACTGGTTTGAGTTGTGAAAAGCCACATGTACTACACGAAGTTACATAATGATCCAAATTACCAAAGTCTTTTGACAGTGTAAAAGTAAACAAAGGGAGAGCTTCTGAAATATGTCTCCTTACAGGCATTGTGGTTAGCAGTAATTTTGGTAGGACATAAACGAACTCAACAACCTCTCATCTAGAATCCAAAATTCTAATATATCTGCAGAGGGAGTGTTTCCATTTATTTTCTATTTGACATTGTAGGAAATGCTGCTAACTATCTTCTGTTCCTCTCTTGTTAAGCTTACATGCACACTCTTTTGCCTGAAGGTCTTAAAACCAGAAACAGCATATTAAAAGAGATCTTAGAAGTTGTGTTCCCTGCTTTTCTCATGTAGCTGTCCATAACAGTGTTAGTGAGGCTGTGTGTACTATTCAACCAGTTACAAATTGGTCTAACTCATAAATTTGGGATAACGTAGAAAGAATGGGGTTTTTTTTAGAAACTCCTTAGACTTTATTGAGTACAATATATGCAAGAATTCGAAGTCTTCTACTGCAGGAGAGATCATCTGTTTGATTCTCCATTGTTTAGCAGGTTGCAAAGTGGGAACTTGGTTTTGCAACTGAGAAAGGAAGCCACATTTAATGATTCTATGGGTTTCTGAAACCCTGGAATTTGCAGAACATGTGACTACAACTTGAAAGGATATGATTGGAGAATAATACTTAGCTAGAATGGGTAGAAGATCAGTTGAGATGTAAGGATGTGAATTATTCTAGAGTATGTGCGTTAGCAATTATGGTAAAAGTCCTGTACTACAGTCTCTGCTTGCCAATACATTTGAACTTTCTGTTGCTACATCTTCATTGGGATATGCTTTGTGCATACAGATGAGCACAGCATAAACAGGCACCTGTCACAGTCCATCTATAGTCTCTCATCAAGACAATGCTTCTGATGGAAAATATGGAACCTCTAAATTTTCAGCTACTTTGGGAGTGCAGAACTCCTCAGAGTTTGTCCCTATGATCCTTTGGACTTTGTTTTTAGTCTCTATGGCAGAGATTGCCTTTAATAGGGTTCCAGTGTCACTGAAAAGACTGAAATAGCACTTCCTTAGGTGTAACGAGTAACAATAATACAGCCAATGCAAATGCACCCCAGCTCTTCACCTAAGCATGGGGAAGGCTTTCTCTCACTTTTTTCATTATCCTTTTGGGATTTTTTTCCTATCTTTATGGCTTGTTGGCAAACAAAATGCTGTTTGTTTGGGCAAATAAGATTTAATTTCCATAAATAAGGGGGGGGTTATAGCTTCAGCAAAGGTTTTTTTTCTGATACCGTTTTGTTTACACTATTAATCTAGTATATTCCAAGCACCTTTGCATCTTTAAATATTTTTTTTTCCTTCAGAGGAAAACCAAATCAAATCTAAATGTAGTAAATCAGATCAAATTGACTGGAAAATATCAGTTGCTGCTGTAGTTACAAATAATATTATGTTATTATAACTGTAAAAGATAAAATGTCTATAGAGTGACTGAAATGCATGTCCCATAAATAGCTACACGAAGTTATTTCTGGAAATGGCATTCAAAAAATGAGCCTGTTCTCTTTCTGCAAATACATACTCAATTTTCAAAACTCTTTTTTTTATTAAAGTGGTAACAAATAGCTAATGCCATGACACACTTATTAAAAAATGACTTGTTTTCATAAGAAACTTGAAACTAATTTTGTAGAACATTATCATTGGTTTTGGTCTGATGCAAACAGGGTTATTCTAGCTTTGTGCTTCTTTTATATGGAGCAGACAAACATCTTGTCTTCTAATGAAATTGAACAAATATATACAAGAAATACTATTTTATTATTATTATTGGGGTTTTGTTTTGGTTTTGGTTTGGGGTTTTTTTGGTGGTAGTTGTCATATTTTATTTGCTTTTCTCTCTGACAATTTAATCTCCCTCTCACTGGGGAAATAACAAATCAGGAAGACATTGTATTTGCCTGGGAATCTTGAGCCTGGGAGAAAAAAGGAAATGCACTGTTACTTCTGGTGGCTTGTTCAACCAAATCATCTTCTTTTTCTAATTCTTTAAAGAGATCTTCTGGCTAGCAAAATAGAGAGGATTAAATGTTCAGAGAGGAGACAGCATACACCTTGTTCCAGAAACCCTGGTTCCTTTCAGTGAGAAGCATTAGCTTCCGCCTTCTCAGGACATCTGAGCAGTTAAGTCAGCCACAGATGGCTGTATATTACTCTGTTGGACAGAACAGTCTTGAACTTCCCTTTGATCTGTGATAATTTCTTTGCTCCATTTCCTATCTCCTTATCTGTTGTGCTTCAATTGGCAGCTGCTGCACTTTTGACACTTTCTACCTGTGTAAGTTCCCATCCTTTTCCTACTGATAGCAATGATCAAAACTTCTGGCATTCAGGACTGTGACCTGGATCTCTTTAGACAAGGCATGCCTGTATAGTCAGAGACATGAGATGATATTCCAGCTCTGCCTGTGCTCTGTTAGAAGGACAGGAGCCAGGTCCATGTTAGAAAGAATCATAGAATGGTAAGGTTGGAAGAGACATCAAGGATCAAGTTCCAACCCCCTGCCGTATGTCATTTGACAGTATGATACAAAATGTCAGGAGTAATTAAGCTAACCACTAGTGCCAACCCTTGCTAAAATCCTCTTGAGAGGTCACTGGTCATCCAAAGCAGATAGAACAAGATAACACATAAGTATACTGTGACTAAGCTTTGGGGTATGATGTGCTGAAGTTGTCTACAAAGTATATACAGTCTCTCCTGCTATACATAGGAGATATCACAGAATCATAGAATGGTAAGGTTGGAAGGGACCTCAAGGATCATCTAGTTCCAACACCCTGCGATAGTCAGGGACACCTCCCACTAGTACAGGTTACTCAAGGCCTCGTCCAATCTGGCCTTGAACACCTCCAGGGAAGGAGCAGCCACAACCTCCCTGGGCAACCTGTTCCAGTGCCTCACCACTCTCACTGTAAAGAACTTCCTCCTAACATCTAGTCTAAATCTCCCCTCTGCCAGTTTAAACTCATTGCCCCTTGTCCTGTCATTGCAAGACCTTGTAAATAATCCCTCCCCAGCCTTCCTGTAGGCCCCCTACAGATACTGGAAGGCTACTATAAGGTCTCCTTGAAACCTCTTCTCCAGGCTGAAGACCCCCAACTCTTGTAGCCTGTCCTCATAGGAGAGCTGCTGCAGCCCTCTGATCATTTTCATGGCCTCCTCTGGACCCGTTCCAACACTTCCATGTCCTTCCTGTACTGAGGGCTCCAGAACTGCACACAGTACTCCAGGTGGTGTCTGACAAGAGCAGAGTAAAGGGACAATTATATTTCAGTAATCTCAATTCCCCTGAATATGTTTGCTTCATGATTTTGTTAAACACTTTTAGTCTTAAGGGCATAGAGTTCTGCCCTTCCCCTTTGCTGTGCACTTGTTATATGCAATCTACACTAAAGCTGTTTTATTTCTTGTTTTAGTGAAGAACGCTGAATGCATGTCTACGATTTCTAGGGCAAATATATACATGTGCAAGTTTAAACTGGGCTCTTTGATCATTCATACTAGTGACATTTCATTCTGTTTGACTTCAGGGAAATCCTGTTTTGAATACAAAAAACAGGCTAAGAAAAGACCAAAAGAAAACTCATTTAAAAGTTGAGATGAATACTCATAGCAAAGTCTTTACTCACTTGCAGTTGTACAGCACCAGCTTTAGATAGTAGGTTTTTATGCTTTTGGAGTGATAGAAGTGGTAATTCTGCTTCTTTTAAGTTCAGAGTTCCACTTGCTAGCTATGAATATGCAGTTGTATGGGGGCACTTGTTGCTCGTGTTTCTGACGTCACAGAAAATTGAAGTGAAAAATTCCAGGAAACTAAGTATGTGCCACATCTTTGAACCTGAACTTTTCCACTGCTATAGTACCCTAAAAAGAAGATAAAAATAGGTGTATGTCCCTGTGGTTGTTTAACTTCAGACAGTAACTAAGCACCATGCAGCCCTTTTCTCACTTCTCCCACCTGCTGATGCAACAAGGAGGAGAATCAAAACCCAGTATAACTCTTAGGTTGAGAACAGAACAGTTTAATAAATGAAAAATATAATTATGGTAATGGGAAGGAACATAACAAAAAAGGAGAGTTAAGTAAATCCCAAGACAAGTAATACACAATGGAGTTACTTGCCGACTGATGCTCAGCCAGCCCCTGAGTAGTGGTTTACCCTTCCTGACCACCTCTCCCCGCTTGTAATACTGGACGTGATACCATATGATGTGTCCCCCTGCCAACTACTTTGAACCTTCCAGCCTTCTCACTGGCAGGGAATGAGAAGCTGAAAAATCCTTGACTAACACATAAACTCTGCTTATGACAACAAAAATCATCATCGTGTTATCAATTATTCTCATACCAAATCCAAACCAAAACACTATACCAGCTACTAGAAATAAAATGAACTTTATCCCAGCCAAAACCTGAACAGTCCTCTTTATATTGTCTTTCATCATCCACTTTTCTAGGCCTTGTGAAATAGTTTGAAGCCTTAGATACTGCTGATGTGTCTGTTGAAATATTCTCCTAGCTAGGGTTTTCTGCAAGAGCTAAGTAATGTGTTTGGATTCTCTGGGTCAAGGGAAACTCCATGTGCTTTGTAAAACTGGACACCTGACAAGCCGTTCTACGGGACACAAATGAAGCAAAGGAGATGGTGTTGAGATCATTTGACTCCATCCGCTTTAGAGATCGCAGAGGTAAATTAGTTTGTCAGGAATAGTTTGTTGTAGTGACAGCACTACAGAGAAATCCTAATACTGCCTATAGAATAGAGTGCAGTGGGAAAGATTTTTAGTACAAGCAGTTTCACTTCTAAATTAATTTCTAAAATAAATTATGTATGTCCTAGTAGATAATACATTAATATTGCTAGTAACAATGATGCTAGCAGTTATGCTATCATACAAATAGATTCCTCCTGACTTTAAGATGGTTAAATACTTTTCTTTCAGCTGGGATGAAATTAAGAAGGTTACTTTGAAAACTGTTGGAAACCATAAGTTTAATTAGTTAATGGTTCAGGGTACAAGACTTCTGATGAAGCAGACTTTTTGTGGAAATGAAAAACCAAACAAAAATAAAATGAATTTTTCTTTTCCTAAGAAAATTAATCAAGTACTGGTTGCTTCTAATGTGTTTTGCCCCTGCTGCCTTGCCCACCCTTACCTGATTTTCTGATTAGACTACATGTCATCAAAAGATGATCAAACATCCCTGTAAAAGAAGCTCCTGCAGTGACTGAGCAGTGTGGCCAGCAGGGCAAGGGAGGGGATTCTGCCCCTTTACTCTGTTCTTGTTAGACCCCATCTGGAAGACTGTGTGCAATTCTGGAGCCCTCAGCACAGGAAGGACATGGAAGTGTTGGAGTGGGTCCAGAGGAGGGCCACAAAGATGATCTGAGGGCTGCAGCAGCTGTCCTATGAGGACAGGCTACAAGAGCTGGGGCTCTGCAGCCTGGAGAAGAGAAGGCTTCAAGGAGACCTTATAGCAGTCTTCCAGTATCTGTAGGGGTCTTACAGGAAGGCTGGGGAGGGACTATTGACAAGGTCTTGCAATGACAGGACAAGGGGCAATGGGTTTAAACTGGCAGAGGGAAGATTTAGACTGGATGTTAGGAGGAAGTTCTTTACAGTGAGGGTGGTGAGGCACTGGAACAGGTTGCCCAGGGAGGTTGTGGCTGCTCCCTCCCTGGAGGTGTTCAAGGCCAGATTGGACGAGACCTTGAGTAACCTGTACTAGTGGGAGGTGTCCCTGCCTATGACAGGGGGTTGGAACTAGATGATCCTTGAGTTCCCTTCCAACCTTACCATTCTACGATTCTATGAAAAGTAAAATCCGTAACAGTAATTAAGCCTTGAGATTCCAAATCCCCAAGATGTCCTAGTTCATGAATTCAACTGTGGTGTTTAACTGAGTAATGTAAACTGACACTGTTTGGAACAACAAAATAATTTAATTTCTGAATTCAGACAAGTTCATTTAACAACGGTAGTGAAGAACTGGTTTGAAATGAACCTGTTCGGTAGAAACCCAGCACCTAGTGTGGCTGCCAGATGGGCTTCAGTCTGCAGCAGAAACTTGTGGCCAAAGTTACAATTAATGAGAAATGAATATTCAAGTGAGTACTCACATAAGGTCATAAAGAATTGTCATGTGTTGTAAACGTATGGTCCAGTTAAGTGTATATTCTGTCTCAGATAATAGCCAACACCGCAGGCCTAGGTAAGAATATAGGAGCTATGCAAATGTGTGGTCTCACATGAATAATCTTCCAGCCTGCAGAAATCTGCAAACCTAAGAATTCTTGAATTGGAGAAATTATTTTTCTGCTTAATGGCTCTTGATAAAAGATTCATTCAACTTCATTTTGAACCTTGAGTTTTTCTATGGCTTTGTAAATTTCATCCATGGAATTGCCACTGGCCTTAGCGTTCCCTCTGGTGGTAGGAGAAATATCATGATGCTTCAGACATCGCAGAAGTAGGGCTTAGAAGACAGGAAAAATAGGAAGGGTCTACAACGTCTGCTGCATATAGGGCATTTAGATTCTCATAGCAGCAATACGCACATCATAGATTTCTCCTGCCTGCAGATCTCTGTGACTTGGCTGCAGTCTGCACAGGTCAAGATAAAATGTCCAGCAGGATTTAGCTTCATGACAGCTGCTGAAAAGAAATTTTCAATAGGAATGCTAGACTTGATCACCTCCTAGACAATTGAAATTAAAACATTATTGAAACTCCCTGGAAGGAAAGATTAAACTTTTTCTATTAAATTAAACTCCTTAGATGAAGAAGTGGGAGATTCAAAGCAGACATTGTATCAGTGGCTAGGGAAGATAATTATCCTCGAGATAGTAAGAGAAAAATCACAGCAATAGAAAATTCTTACTCAAGAGAACAAAACTTTTCATATTAGAAAGTCTTTTAGTAGAACCTTAGAGATTAGAAAAATCAAGTTCAAATACACAATAAAGATGATCATATGTTCCTCTGCACTGTTATCTTGAAACTTTATACTGTGTGATACCATAATAAATTAACCCTTTCTGACTTTAATCATACATCAAACAAAATGACAAGTGTTGCATGCAGGTTTTTTGTTTTTTTTTTTAATTCCTCCTATTGGGTTAAGAATTTTTTTTTTTTTTTTTGGTGGGGCGGGGGAGGATTGTTTAGGGTGTGGGGAGGTGGGGAAGTGGACTGTCATGTGTGCTGTTCTGTTCTTTTATTATAGGGTAAAGTAAATATAAGGTGTGCAGTTTTAGTGTTCTCTGTAGGAAGTGATCACATTGAGATGTGGCTTGGATGTACTGGTCCTGATGTAGTGGCCTTCTGTACCAATTTGGTATTGGCAACAAGAGTAACACTTTCATGTTGTTGGTGTTCCTCCAGGTGAACAAGCTTGCACCTCTATTAACCTCGCATTATTGAGGGGGTACTTTTACTTCAATTTATATTATTTAAGCTTCTTTGTTCTGCTGATGACATCATCATGTCAAAAGAGTGTTATTTCAAAAGAAAGCCTGTTCCTGATTGAACCAGTTTATCTATTCATTTCAGTTGTTCCATACTGCAGTTCTGTTATTGGTCAGTCTGTGGACAGAATAATTGTCAGCTCTCCATGAAAACATCTGTATAGGGATGTTCTTGGGTTTTGGTGGTTTGTTTATAACATATTAATGTATCAATGTGCAGGACTTTAGCACTGAGCTTTATGATTATTTTAGTCTGCAAATAATGGCTGAAATTTTGCTGGTTGTTCTGTCACTTGGAATCATGTGGCTTAACCCCAAAAAAGGACTTTTACAGCTGGGTAATAATCACAAAGTTTATGAAGACTTTAGAACCCTATAGAAAGCAGGAGTAATTGGGTACCTTGGGAATTCATATTTGCAGACTTGTCTAGCTCTTCACCAGTGAACTGTGGCATTGTCCTGTGAAATGTAGCTTCGCATCTCTCTTTCTTCCTTGCTTGCCTCTGTACCAGGACTCATAAAGAAATAATACCTCTGTCATTTGGGCTTCCTGGGTACTTTGTTTAGATCCAGAATTTCAGAATCTTTTAAAGCAAGTCTTGTGCATTTATGGACCCATACTAAGCAAGCTTTAGATGTTTAGCAACAGTAAGTCTGTCTGCCATGTGAATAAGCTACAGGCAATTTTCTACCAACCAATCTTAATGTTTGCCATGAGAGAATGAAAAAAAAAAACAAACCAACAAACAAACCAAAACTCAAACAACTGTTTAATTTTCAGACCAGAGGTAAGTAGGAAGGAAGAGTAGTTAGCCTCATACTTAGTACTAAAGTGGAGGTATCTGCAAGGTACAATTTCCCCTCTCAAAATAAGTGGTTCCAAGCAATGCAAAATAAAAATGAGTGTGAGCTGTGAAAAGTGATGAGAGCACTGTTGAATTAATGAGGAGACTCTTCTTGTAAATTTGATTTCTTTCTCTCACTTGTTAATCACAGGATGTTTGTTATGTATTTCTTACTTCAAGCACAAGCTTACCCAGTATCACTGATAACATGTCTATGAGCTGCTGGTGGTCTTTTCTGCATCTGAGGTTTAACATAGGAAATATCAAAAGAAAAATGCTTTAGGTTAGACTTAGGGGTAGAAATACAACAGCCTTTCAGTAATGATGTATAGTAGAGTTACTCAAACATTATGAAAAGATCTCAATGGAATTTTGCCCCAAAATGTTTCCCTTATGGGAGCATCCTATGGAACCAATTAAGAATAAAACCAAGAGGATTCTACTGAATTTGTTCCAAACAGCCACTGCATGCAATAAAGTGCAATTGCTCTTTATTAATAGACTTTTATTTTAGTCATCATTCAGGAAGATCATGAATAATTATATCTCTCCTTGAAAATCTCAGAGGCTGATTTTAAAAACCTGTGCAAAAATTTCCCATAGGAATTAATTTTTGTAAGATTTGCTTAACATGACCTTATTTTTTTTGACAGTTATTAATTTATTTTGTGATAGACTTAAAGCACTGAGTAGTATCACTTGGGCTAGCCATATCTTGGTGTAAAAGAGCCACATACTTTTAAAATTATGGTTCATTGAAAAAAAACCAGACCCACTTCATGCCTATGCTACAAAAGTTCATCCTGCTATTAAAAAAAAACCCCAAAACACACCAACAAAACAACAACAGAAAACCCAACCCTGAGTATTAATAGCTAAGATGATGGTGGGCTACTATTTTTCTTAATTGTTAAGAATTTCTAGTATATTCCCCAAATTGTTTATACTCATGCCACTTAATTGTCTGATGCATTCTTTGTATTCCATTCTGCTCAGTACAGTTCAAACCTGTGCACAAACACCAGAGATGAACCCTGTGTGGAGGTTTTGTGTAGGCAAGCTGGTTTGATCAGGCTAGTTCAAGTAGTTCACCATAGCACTGTGTTGTGCCATGTAAACATTGCCAGTAAGCTGAGTCCTGGATTGACTTCCTCAGGACATCACATGTGGGAGGCAAAGCTGTTTTGACTGGCACAGAAGAACTTGAATGGCAGTTAATAGCAGCAATTTGTTCTAAAATAATTTCAATGGGTAAACTGGAACCTGGGCTCCATGAGAAGAATAACCGTGCTTTGAAGAATATTTTGGCTTTAAGTTGTCAGAAAGATATCTCTGTGCTATGTCTAACCATTTGAAGTTTTAAGCAATTCATGATATGAAAGCTTTACAGGGGAAAAGGGTTATATGGTTTCCTGGTCCATTAATAGCTCTTATCCAGAAATTTGGTAGTTGGGTAATGATAGTTTCTTTGGAAGGGTAAAGGGGGGATTTTCTGAGGCAGTCCATCTTGAAGTCTTTGTGTCTCTGCTACCATCATTTCCTACATGTTTTCCCAACCAGTTCTATTCCTTTCTGTTCTGTAGAACTTGTAATATTAGTAGTTTATTACTTCTCTTTGATGGCTGTTAAGGATAATTTCCATGTTTCTTGCAAAATGTGTTCTTAATACAACTTAACATGGGTAAAATACAAGCTTTACCACAAAGTATCTGGGGGCTTGAGCACCCTATATAATCACATTCTGTTTCAGATTACTTATTTGGAAAGCTTAGGTAACTGTGGAGATAATACCAGAGGTCTTAGAGAGGACAAGCTGAATGGAAGACTTAGTAGAACGAGGGCCTTCTGGAATGAGTAACTTCCTATCATTACAAGGCCCAAACAAGTGAGACTTGAAATATCCCTGGACTACCTGCCTCATTGCTGTACAATGGGCAAAACAGGTTGTTTCTTTTTGAAGTATTTATGTAGCCAAGGAGCATGACTTGAGACAGCTTTTGTCTAACAATAAAAAAAAAATCAAGAATTCAAACATACATGATTGTAGCAAATGTATGACAGAAGGAAGACAAAAACAGTCTCAGTTGCTAGGATTTGGTAGTGCTACAATTTGGTACACAATAATGAAGCTATTTGAAAGCTACTGAGTATGTTAGAAGACCCTTTGAGCTTTGAGCCATTAAGGGTCAACAATCCCTCTAGAAAAACAATAAAATAGGAATACTTTGATCTGAGTATTCTGTTAGAGAACAACATAAACCTTTCCTTGGCTTACAGAAAAAGAAATTTAGCTGTAGCTCGAAGAAGACTCACATTTGTGAAAGCTGAGTAGCGAGAAGTAGACTTGGCATTTGAAAAGCCTCTTCATGGAACCTCTTAAAAGTCAATCACAGCTCATGTAAACTGGAGCTGTACAAAACAAATGTACTTAAACAAGTGTCTGGTGCCTGCCAACCCTAAGCAGGCAGCATCAATCAGAGTCTTATGCTCCACAGCACTAATTACTGTACTTACACACACAGTCCTTTTGCCCCTTCCTGCCTTCATATCCTGCTTTTAACCAGCTGCTCGTTCTCCCTCCACTCCCCCAATATCTTTCTTCTTTTAGACTAGGACCTCTGTCTTTCTGTAAAGTGCCACCATTTCATCCTAATACCCTTGTCTTTGCTTTTATGGACGCTAGCCATGGCAATACCAAGGGGGAGCATTCTACTTATCCTACAGGAGACATGAGCTGAGAAATAAATTGCTGCAAGGTAACTAGCTATTCTGTGACAACTTCCAAAGAGTGGTAGCTTGTAAGCATAATGCCCACACTAAATGACCCAAACACACTTTGGAATAAAGGGAGATATATGAAGCCAAAACCAAAGCTTACATTTTCCAGGTGATCTTGCTGTGAACCTTATCCCTGAGATAAGCACACTCCACTGCTTTGTGTTACAGCTGGGCAGTTTCTGTTGTAGAAAAGTGAACACTATTAAAGACCTGATGAACCAGAGCTGGCTCCCTATCTGTACCTTGATTCTGTGTCAGTTTGTAGCCTTTTTCTTGAGCATGTGTGTCAGAAAATATGTGAGACATCTGTACCGTCCATGAAAGGCCAGGCCAATGTGCAGTCTGCTCACTGACCATGGCTGTGCTTCCATATGGTCCTAGAGTGACACAGCAGAGTTCTTTATAGGAGATTGTTCAATATGTAGTGCAAATCTCTTGTAGATGCCTGCCTGATATCTTCCTATGATTGCAGGAGGGTGTGGCATGTCTGGCAGTGGGCAGGTAGTTAAAGCTGACCCATTCTGATAAAGGTATATCACCTGGAAATTCAAGGAAGTTAGAAGGACTTTCTTTTTTAAGCAGTAGGCTGCGTATTTGGACTCGTAAAAAAATCTGAGAGTAAGTGTGTGTTTCAGTGTAGTATTCATTGTCCCTTTATGTAAGTCTGAAACAAGGTAAGTTTTATTTAAAGGGGGAAAAAATCAATCCATAATGAAATTCTTATTCTAAAAGAGCCACCTGTTTCTGAGGTGGATTTGCAGTGGAAACAAATGTTCTTCTCCATCTTGCTGACATTTCTAGGAGTAAAAATAGTTGCTCTGTTTGTCCTTCAGCACTTTATTGAACAACAGCTTCAGAGCCTGATTCACTTCGAATTCATGCTTAATGAAGCATAAGCTTTATTAATAGCAGCTATTAAACTGAGGTAGTGTAATAGAAATTTCAGCTCAACAAGCAGAGTTTGACAGTGGCTCAAGCAGCAAATACTGGCAAAGCTCAGTTGTGATGCACTCCAGAGATTTCAATTCAGTTCTTAATGACACTGCCCATGAATCACTGCCCACATAAGCAGAAGTCTGTTTTCTGGATAAGAAAACCCCTTTAGAGGAGGCAAAGGATATTTCACCAGCAGTATCAATGGGTTGCTAAGTACAAATACTTTCAGAGACACATTCTACAGAGTATGGAGAAAAATAATTGCAGCAAGTGTGCAAGTTTGAAAAGATAGGAAAATATTTTTGATATATCTCTGGTTTTGAGGATACTTGTGGACCGTTAGTATCCTAGGTGCTCTGGGGACATTTAGCATTTGATGGGGAAGGCAAACCAAAAGCATGCAAAGACCACCCCAAGGACTCTGAGAAGAGCCAATCCTCCATTAACTGTAGACAGTACTGAGTCTGAGCTGATTAAGCTGTGAAAAACAGAAGATACGTGTGTGTACAGAGAAACTCAGCCTGGGTTTATACCTAAGCCAGCTGAGACACAGCAGCCTTGACTGTGGCTTGAATTCTGCACTTCACAAACACATCTACTCTGCTTCTTGACAGACAGGGAGCTATTGTACCTGCACTCATTTGGCAGCACACCTGAGGTGCTAAACCTTTTCCAGACCAGCTGCTTTTACATCGAGCCATCTTGGGAGTTGCTTCAGCTAAGGCACTATTTATTCACAGATAAATTGCTAACAGGTAATGCAAGTTGATTGGACTTGTCAAGTCAGAGAGACTAATTAGTGGCTTACATTCCCATCTCATCCTCTGTTCCAGAAGACCCCAAATACTTTACAGAATTAACTAATTGATATTTAAAGTACACTACACAAGCAACAGATGTATTGCTTCATCTAGTTATTGATCTTTACTTGGTGAGTGACTAAGAGACTTAGTTTAAGGCTTAGTGAGAACTATGAAAATAGTATATAAAGAGAAAAAAAAATTCTGCTGATGTAGGTAAAGTCCAGAAAGTCTTCCAGCTTGCTTACCCAAGCTGTAAAAAATCCCCAAGAGCAAGTGCAGGCATAGGTAAGATCTAGACACTAGGCAAAAAATACGAGTTCTGTCACTCACATTGGTTCATGAGTGATCTCATCAATATATGTAAATAAATCTTAAGGGAGGCTATAAAGAAGAGGAAACCTTTGGAGTTCCTTGTGATAGGACAAGAGGCAATGAGCAAAACCTCTAAAAGACAGGGACTCTCTTTGCACGTCAGGAAACATTTTTTTGCTGTGAGGGTTCTTGAATACTTGACAGAGATTGCCCAGAGGTGTTGTGGAGCCTATGTCCTTGGGCACGAGATAAAAGAGATACGGCAATGGTCGCAGGAAGCCTGCTCTAGGCGCAGGTAACCCTGCTTGAGCATAGGAGCTGGTGAAAGTGTCCTCCAGTGGTCTTTCTAGACTCAACCATTCTGTAATTCTACAATACATCATTAATACCACCATTACCTACGTAGTACCAGGTCAGTAGGAAGATGGGGGAGGGACTATTTACAAGGTCTAACAATGCCAGGACAAGGGGCAATGGGTTTAAACTGGCAGAGGGAAGATTTAGACTAGATAATAGGAGGAAGTTCTTTACAGTGAGGGTGGTGAGGCACTGGCACAGGTTGCCCAGGGAGGTTGTGGCTGCTCCCTCCCTGGAGGTGTTCAAGGCCAGGTTGGATGAGGCCTTGAGTGAGTTGTACTAGTGGGAGGTGTCCCTGCCTATGGCAGGGGGTTAGAACTAGATGATCCTTGATGTACCTTCCAACCTTACCATTCTATGGTTCAGCTATCCAGTTGTAGTGTCTTAACAGAGGCAGTAAGTAACAATCATCTTGAATCCTGAGGAATCTACGTACCTTACATTAATTTCTAACTATGTCATGCATCTCATGGTGTAGTCTGATCAGGAATTTTTAGTCTGTAATGAACATAATGCTTTTTGTGCATAAATGTCACATAAATGCAAAGTGATCTCAGTTGTCACACATGCTTCTTTAGTATTGCTGTGCTAACATGTAGCAGCAACCTCTCTTGTTCCATGTTTTTCATCACATGGGGTGTCTGAAGCAGCTGGTGAATCATAGAATGGTAAGGTTGGAAGGGACCTCAAGGATCATCTAGTTCCAACCCCCTGCCATAGGCAGGGACACCTCCCACTAGTACAGGTTACTCAAGGCCTCATCCAATATGGCCTTGAACACCTCCAGGGAGGGAGCAGCCACAACCTCCCTGGGCAACCTGTGCCAGTGCCTCACCACCCTCACTGTAAAGAACTTCCTCCTAACATCCAGTCTAAATCTCCCCTCTGCCAGTTTAAACCCATTGCCCCTTGTCCTGTCATTGCAGGACCTTGTAAATAATCCTTCCCCAGCCTTCCTGTAGGCCCCCTTCAGATACTGGAAGGCTACAATCAGGTCCCCTCGAAGCCTTCTCTTCTCCAGGCTGAAGAGCCCCAACTCTCTCATCCTGTCCTCATAGGAGAGCTGCTCCAGCCCTCTGATCATCTT
Organism: Eubucco bourcierii; assembly: GCA_013396675.1. Classification (NCBI taxonomy): domain Eukaryota; kingdom Metazoa; phylum Chordata; class Aves; order Piciformes; family Ramphastidae; genus Eubucco; species Eubucco bourcierii. The sequence continues at coordinate 36,213 of VWZE01022370.1, forward strand.
TGTGGCCCTCCTCTGGACCCGCTCCAACACTTCCATGTCCTTCCTGTGCTGAGGGTTCCAGAACTGCACACAGTACTCCAGGTGGGGTCTGACGAGAGCAGAGTAAAGGGGCAGAATCCCCTCCCTTGCCCTGCTGGCCACGCTGCTCTTGATGCAGCCTAGGACTCGGTTGGCTGTCTGGGCTGCATGTGCACACTGCAGGCTCATGTTGAGCTTTTCATCAACCCAGACTCCAAGGTCCTTTTCCTCAGGGCTGCTCTCCAGCCATTCACCACCCAGCCTGTATTTGTGCTTGGGATTGTGCCTACCCAGGTGCAGGACCTTACACTTGGCCTCATTGAATTTCATGAGGTTGGCCTGGGCCCACCTCTCCAGCCTGTCCAGGTCCCTCTGGATGGCATCCCTGCCCTCTAGCAAGTCGACTGTGCCGCACAGCTTGGTGTCATCTGCAAACTTGCTGAGGGTGCACTCCATTCCTCTGTCCATGTCACTGACAAAGATGTTAAACAGCACTGGTCCCAGCACTGACCCCTGAGGGACACCACTTGTCACAGGTCTCCAGGTGGACATTGTGCCGTTGATCACCACTCTCTGGGTTCGACCATCCAGCCAATTCCTTATCCAGCGAGTGGTCCACCCATCAAGTCCATGTTTTTCCAGTTTGGTGACCAGGATGTCATGTGGGACAGAGTCAAATGCCTAATATGCTTGATGTTTCTGAACGAGACTGGCAAATAATGGCCAAAACGCTTTTCAGAGGGTGGTTACTCAATGCCCGGTGAAAGCCAACCCATATTGAAGTGCCCCAGAATGCAACTGCTTTGAGAACTGAGAATACATGTTCAAAATCCTAGCCAATTTCTTACTCTATCACTCATAAATGAAGACAGTCGTTAAGATAATTCAAGATAGCACAGTACATATCTGTGTCTTCACTGAAAATCATCAAACAAAACAATTTGTGTGCACCCTAGACTTTTAATACAGCATAAATAAAACTAATGTTTCCTGCTTTATTAGGTTCGGGCTCAACAATTTGGTTAAATGCCTCAGTTTTACTTTGACATTTACTTCAGCAGCAGAGGACTAATGTCTGCTACAATATTCTCTGAACTTTCTCTCTTAGTTATTGTTCTAAATGGGACTGAATGCAGCTCTTTGGCACCAACAATGCTGACATTAAACTGGACAATTCCAATTTCTGCTAATTTCAAGAATTTCTACACTATCTGAGTTTCAAGTCTCTCACTAACTATGTGATTATTGTTGTCTTCTAAACAAAGGGTATGCAATCCTGATGGCTGACAGTTTTATCCTTAGATGGAAGCTCTTATGTTTCAGCTGTCTCTGGGAGTATCATAGGTCTAATTAAAAGGAGAAAAAAAAAAAAGTAAACCCATGACATTGTACTAATCACTGGAATGAGGCCTTGTCTGGTAGGAAGATCATCACAGTATCACCACTAAGGTTGGAAGAGACCTCAAAGAGCATCAAGTCCAACCCATTACCATCTTGTCAGTGAAAGCAGTTGTCAGTGTTTAGGGTTTACTTTAGAGAGGATAATGTACTGAAAGCAGCAGCTACAAGAGCTGTGCATGTCAGAACCCCTCTTCCTGTTCTGCCTGCACCTCACTGATCATTTCTCTATGTGATTTTGTCTATCAGGAGACATCTTCCACCAGTATTACATTATTTTAAATTCTTGCCTTTGTAAAACAGACATCCAGTGTATATTGTGGAATTTAGGGCCACAAGGTTAATTACATAGATAACATCGTAGAAAGTATTGGCATTTTGTTATATATTTTGTTTTTTGACCCTCTTCATTTGGAAAAGGGTAACTGTAATGCTTTATTAATACTCAGGTTAATATTCAGCAAGTGTAGAGACATTTATTCTAACAGAACCAGTCTTACTATTTATAAAATCAGAGATTTCTAAAGGCTTGAATAATTGGTATACTTATTTTTTTGTATTAAACTTTCCCAAATAAGTGTCTTTGTGTATTCAAGGAGGAAAATACTTTCAGTATAAATAATGAATTTCATTAGGACTTGATTGTTGCCACTGCAATTACCTCCTTTCCCTGGACATAGCCTTTCACTCTTAGGAAGCTGGATATTACAGTCAGATTGAGCAGCAGGAGACTTTGCTTACAGCAGCAATGTCACGTCAGGGTAGTCATCTTACTATATAAGCTTTTATGTAGGGCTTAGCTTGAGCAGCATTCACACTTTAAGTTAGAAAACCTAACTAGAAAAGGGCTTTAGTTCCATTTCATAGATGGGGAAACCAATGTATAGAGGAGGAGGACAAATCTTATGGAGATGACAGGTGTTGTGGGTTTAAAGAACTGACAAAGTGAAACTCTCAAATGAATTGCAGAAAAAAACAGAGTTATATTTAGAGAGAGTGTTACAGATAGAAATTACAAAGCAGATATAGAATCCATAAGTGAACCCCCTGAATTTCCCCCAACCAAAAACTAAATTTATCATCCCCAGTGCTCCAATCCTCCCCCCACCATGCCTCTGCCATCCAAGAGGCCTAAGCACAGCCTCTGGAGGCCCCAGACAAGACCTATCCTTACATGTTTGTCCTGATAACGCAGCTCCTGCCTGACACAAGGCTGGAGGGGGAGGAAAGGAGAGCGAGCTGGCCTTGCTGTGAGTTTATGAAGAGACAGCAGAGTTATGGGATTGAATAACAATCTTCCAGTCCCCAGAGGACTCTTTTCAACCTTATAGTTCCCAACCTGGGACAACAGGTAAAAAGGATAAGAAAATAGTCTAGGTTGACATATTTGAGGCTCCTTTCTATCTGCTCTGTCATGCAATGTTCCAGGCAGCATTTGTATTTATTATTTCTGTTATTGTTACTCATTCTATGTGATGTCCTTCAAGGGATTAAATCCAAAGGCCACGCACACTATAACCTACAAGCCATGAAGTAGGACAGCCTACTCCTCAAATATTAAACACAACAGAGCACCAATGGAAAGCAATGAGACAAAGCTCAGGAGCCTGATAAGGAACCATACTGAAGCAGCAATTGTCTAATTAACCTTCTACATATCACTTGAAGCTGTGGACAGGCAGGATTTCTGTAAAGAAAGGCATGTTCTCTGTAATGACTGAATCCTGGAACAGTCAGGAGAGGAGTATTACCAGGGCAGCTCAGACCTTTGGGACTGCAGATCACTAGCAATATTTTATTTCAGATACATGTAGAAAGGTATTGCAGAGTAAGACACTTCAAATCTTGATTACCTTGCTTAGAGATTTATAGGAAAGAAAAATTTGGTGTCCTGAATATTTCCTGGGAACCTGAAAACATTTTTTTCTTCTTTCCTACTGCAATAACCTTATATGATCAAGGAAAGACCTCACCACCCCCAGTTGTAATCAGGAATCAAATTGTAACAACACCCCATGGTCACATAGTGCTGTGCCTTTTCACAGAGTGTTCTGTGAAGCCAGTGTGCAGGTATAGCAGGATAGCAGCCACTGTGTTATTAATTTGAAACACGAAGGTGTAGAGGTGGCTGCGTGACGTGCACACATATCTACGGGATTTCTTGAATTACATGTTTGATACTTTCGTTCCTTGCAAAATGGATATTTCTGTTTTGAATAATATTGTCACTTATGAGTGACAACACAGGAAAACTTCAGAAACCAGAGAGGTTCTTTCACCTACAGAAAGGCAGGTGAAGGCTGCTACTACTGACAGCTCTCAAACATTTAATCTACAAAGGAATTAATTGAATATTTGACTGTTGCTGGAGTTGCTGGATGAGATGGTGATTCCTTTTGTCACAAACACCTGCTTGAAGGAATAAAACAGAAATGTACTGTAGTTAAAAAATATAGACAACTCTCATATCACAGGAATAAGATACAAAATGAAGTATGCAAAATGAAGTAGTACCATCAATCCTTCCCATAAACTAAGCCAACCACCTCCTCAACATAAAAATGCTTCGCTTGTTCTAAAGATTTAACTGAGCTTGAATCATCACCCTAAAACTCAGTTTGAAATTCCCAGCATCTTATTCCTGCCTCATTTATTTCAAGATATAAACCTCACAAATCATATCCACAGTTCGTGCCTTCTTCAAGTCACTGCCACACTGGAAATCAGTCAATTCAAACCCTTTCCTTTACTCCTAACTGAGAGATCTGCACCCAGGCCTTTGAAAAACCAGCTAGTGCAGTCAGAAAGGGTTAAATACCAAGCCCTGTGTATAAATCATTAGCAATTTCGGAATGACAGTTGCAGTCTTTCACTAAATGCTAAGGTTCTGCTTGTATTTCTCTATGAACACTGTTTTTAAGGATAATATTTGCAAAAGTGTGACTAAATATTTTTATCCATGGTTACAATCAGGGAACTTCTTTTTTGAAAAGTCAGAGTAGGAAGACGTTTCAAGCCCTCTATTTAAAACCACAGAGTACTATGTCATTTTTTCTGCACTTCAAGGTCTCTAGTGTGTAGTACCAATCTCTGTTTATGTTGCTTTGCAGTGTCATTAATGTTACTGTAAATGGTGCTTTCCAAGGTCTTGGGAAATTTGGAAATAGATGCGTGTTAATTTTGTTTTACTAAAATCTACCACATGGATTGATTTTTCTCTCTGAACTTCTGAAAAGATTTCTCATTTGTATGTGTTTAGAAAAGCTTTGTTGTTATTATTTTCTTCTTTTTTCTTTTGAGCACATCTTTCTGATTGAGAAGTTGGTGGGATTTGCTCAACTTCCACCAAAAGGTTTGGTGGGATTTGCTCAACTTCCACCAAAAGGTTTGGTGGGATTTGTGACCTTGCTGCTGAAAGTGGCTCTGGTTCCTTTGGTGATCTTTCCTCCAGGCTATTCCATGCAGACAGAGCCAGGAAAATTAAAAATTGTTTGTGGTGTTATTTACTACCTTGTTACGTTTTAATGGAAACCATTAATCTGTAAGACTGAGTAGTGCTCACCTGGTCAAGGAGCACTGTTGAAGCTAGGAGAAAACACTTGTCCGTTGCTTTTGTAAGGTAGGCACAGTTAGTGTACGTGGTAGAAAACCCCAACAACTGGAGACTTTGTTGCCAGCCTACATCCAAGGAATTTGTTGTGGTGAGACTGGAATAACTGTAAATCACAACCTCTAGAGCACAAAGCTTTTTGTTGGCTGCTGTACTCTGCAGAGTAATCTGCATTGTGACAAGAAGGCGGAAGCAAATCTACTGATCCTAAATGTGTTCTTGCTTACATTTTTACATCTCATATGTGTAACAGTGTAGCATCTCATCAGCTACTATTTATGGAAACTGTTGAAATCTATAAATGCTTGTCTAGACATGACTCATCAGTATGTCACAAAAGAGCTGGGTGCTAGTTTCTGTTAGCTGCTGTAATACCTGCTCCTCTCTTGCCTTGCACTTGATCTTGGGACTAGGACCAGCTTCTAATTTTACATTTTTAGTGTGGTAGAGGACTGCTATTTAAACATTGCCATAGTACAATCAATAATTTACAAATAAATAAGTATCAGCTAACTTTTAGTTTTGGTTTCTTCCTAGTGTATCTTCTGTGTGGAACTAAGGATAAAATGCTGAAATTTTGTGGATCTGGATTAAAAGGTTTTCAGTTTTCTGAATTGGAGGAGATTTAGCATAGTGTCAGACTACTTGAGATATCTTTTTAGACAGACTAAACCACTATGATTTGTTGAAGGTGTTCTAAAGTCAGGAAGGAAAATCTTGCAAGATGTTAGAGACTGTGCAAAGGCAACAAAAGCTTGGAGTTATGATTAGAATCAAATTATGAATGAAACGTTATTTATATTCATAAAACTGTAAGTTAAAATTAGTGTGTTATGTAATGAAATAGAATTCTTTTCAGAGAGAGTTATAGAAACTATAAAGATGCACTAGCTCCTATTTCGTATTTCTAGTGAGTTTTCAGATGCTCTTCAAGAAATTTCTAAATGAAATGTGTGACATGATTATGTCTTAGTTATTAGTAGACAATGTTTGCCAATATTTGTGAGTAGTCACAAGGGAGGAAAATTATAGAGTGGAAAATTTCAGGCTTCTTTTCTAGAATACACATAACTCATTTGGTTTTGTTTCTTTGAATCACTGTGATTCCATCATGATTCATTATGTGTAGACTTGGGACTTCTGAAAAGCCTGTTCTGAATTACTGGAAGGTGATAGAGCCTTTTAAATTGCTGAGAACAAAATGTGTGGCCAAAACCTGCAGTGAGTGCCATGTCTTTGCAGGTCATTGCAGAGCAGACCTGTATTTTGCATTAAGAGAGAGTGATAATTTAATGGTTACTCTGGTGGAGACCAGTGTGTTTTACAATTTGTTTTCTCTTTTATTTTTTTCTTTTAACTAATGACACACAAATAAAGTATAAACCCAGACTGCATTGAAGGATGAAAGGGGCTGAAAGACAGACAAGAATTGCTCTCTAAGGAGGGAAGGATAATTAGATTGATTTTTTTGGAGATTTTTTTTTTTTTTTAATTAAGTAAACAGACCTTGGAACTATGCAAACTGATGATGGACCCAACCTTGCACAGCTACTTCTAAGTAATATTTCAGACCCTCCCAAAGCTTTATTATTAAGAAACAAAAATTACTGTATCTAATCACGTTACACTACCTTTCAGACGTGTGGGAAGGATTATTTAACTACATCATGTTGGCCATCCTTAATCAAAGAGGAAACAGAGGAATTGCAACTTCATACCAAAGACAAGTTTATGTGAACACGTAGAACTTGTCAAACCCTGGCTGCTGTAAAACTCACTCTTCCTGTAAAGCTGTTAGCGGTGGAAATGAAATTACAGACCAGCAGATCTCAAAAGCTATGGGACAATACTGCTTAAAGTAAAAGAATGAGGCAATTATTCAATAAACATAACCACAGTAACCCTGTAAATTATTACAGCACAGAATCAGAGTGAGCTAGGTTGAAAGTGACCTCCTGAGGTCATCTACTCCCAACTCTTACTGCTTCCCCAACTCAAAGCACAACCAGCTTCAAAATTAGGCTTAACTTTAAGGACACGTTAAGGCCTGAATTTGATTTTACTGTCTTCCTGGATGGTGGTTCCCTGACCATTCTTTTCCTGTGACTATCCTCATTGTAATTTCCTATCTTATTGCCCTTGCTCTGATTTCCATTTGATTTTTGTCCTTTCAATAGTGTCTCCAAGAAAAACCTGCCCATTCTTAGGTAGCCAAGAACAGCAATCAGTTTCCTCCAGGCAGAGGAAATTCAGTGCTCAGCTTCTCCTCATCTGCTTTGCACTGCAGATCCCTTACAATGTTGTTGTTCCTCTACTGGATTACCCAGTTTATCAGTGTCTTGTTCTGGGGAAAAAAAAATGTGACACAAAGTTTGGATACAGCCTTGCTAATGGTAGATACATGGAATAATCACACTTGACACCTTACTGTGCTCTCTAGTGCAGCCAGCATGAGGTCATGTTGACCAGCAAAAAGGTACACTGGTAACTGAGACACACCTTGTCCACCTGACTTATTATGCATTCCAAAATGCTGCTTTCTGATCCTTCAGCCTCTAGCCTGCACTGTTGAGGGGGCTATTCCATCCATTCCATATTTTGGGCCTCGTATTTACCAGTCAACTTATTTCTCCAGCCTGCTGAGGTCTCTCAGAAGGGTAACTCAGCCCTCCTGTGTCAGTGGCTCACTCTGTTCTTCTGGTGGCATTCCCAGTGTGAGGCAGACTGACTATGCACACTTGTTTGCAAAGTTCCTGATAGTCAGTAAAGGCAAATTGCTAACAGATAAGATGGAAAATAAATTATGTTTACAGGTTAGATTTTGGTTTCTTTCCCAAAGCCGGAAAAAACTGTCTAGCAAACCTCCTCAGACTGAATTTAGCTGTTTAAGTTTTATAACAATGCAACTACAATCTCTTTGTAAACTCAAAGTGTAAACAAGCACAAGAGTACAAAGTAAGTTATTTTATAAGCTATTTAAGGTCAATCTTCAAAACTGGCATCAATCACTCAGATATATATTTCTCTCCTAATGTATTTGTTTTGCAGCCTAAATAACAGGTCAATAAGATGCTAAAAGTCAGTATCTGTCTTCTGTTTATGCATATTTAATTTGCTCTGAATGAGTCATTTTGACTTGGAAAAAGGTCATGTTTAGTAAGAGGTCCTTTTGGCTATTACATTTATATGTACGTAAGAAAAAGGTTTATGATGATTTACATATACTCGACCTTCATATATGCAGACATTTCTGAAGCATGTCTTAATTGTATAGGCAAAGCTATTTTCAAAGTATCCACTGTATCCACTGTATATAATATATTTAAACAACAAAAGTACTTACCAGTTCTTTGTGTTGAGGTTATTTGGTTATTTTACTTAAGCAGTCTGCTAAGGGCCTTGTAAGGCTGTCTGTAAAGGAAAGTCCACCCCTTTGTTGTTCAGCTATTGAGTAATTTTAGTCTTGCAGAAGAATGTCAAAATTCTAAATTAGTTAACAAAACCCATAATTTGTAATCTAGATCTTCTAGAATTGGTGAGAAAGGCACCTGCCAGGAGAGTGCTAGGTGGTGTTAATCTTGTAATGGATTGTTAAGGCTGCCAGTGATCAGCTCCTCTGTCTGGATATGACATGCAAGTGCATAGTCCCTTGTGTGTGGGATACGGTCAACACATTCCCTGAGAGATTTCCCAAATCTCCAGCCAGCAATGGGTTGCTATGCCACTGAAAGCAGGAGTGCAATGTCTAATGCGTTGTTTAGCACTTGTCCTGTTAAGCTTAACGCAATGAAGCCTCTGAGACAGTGCTTTACGCGCTTAGATTAGATTTCTGCCTCAGATTAGATTTACAAAGTGAAAGTTGGACTCTTCTCAAAATTCAAAACAGTTGAAGCTTGTCTTACATAGCCGATGCTGGGTGCCTAACTGAGCACGACTAATGAAATATGTGACTTGTAAATCATACCTTATGTAATCAGTGTAACATCTTAAAGAACCAGATTCAGTCTGAGGAACTAACAAGGACAGGAGCTCTAGACAGAGCAGAGGGCAGAAAGGACTCAGGTATATTCCTGTATGTGATGAGATCACATGTATCACATCCAAGTGTAATTCATAAGTAGTAAATTCAGAATGATGTTTTGCTCTCTATACTATTTCACAGTTATGTGTGCATTATCTGGTATAATAATCTTTCTCTTTAATCTTTTATCATCCGCTGTCAGACCAAACAAAGTGTGAATACCGATGGCTACTAAATGCAAATATCAACATCTCTTCAAGATGTTCCCTTTACCTTGCTTCTCTTTCCATATCCTCAGCAAAAAGATGAAAAGTTATGTAGGTGCTCTAAAACTGTAGTGAGTCTTTTGACACATGGCAGGATCCTCCCTAGGAATTAATGTGCTGACAGATAAAAACCAGATAGTTAACCTTTGCCACTAGTGGTGTTAGTGTTCAAGGGTTATTGTTGAGTAAATGAGAACATCCCAATAATGGGTGAAATAAAGATTGCAGAACATTAACTTTTATGTGAAATTCTAAAATTACATTTATTGGCCAATTCACAGAAAGTGCTGCAGTGACCACAAAAATGAATCTGGCTTTATACATGTACAGATGTATAGGCCAAGTTTTAAAATAACAGATTTATATCCATTATGCAGTTAATCAGTCAGGTGGAAAACATATGGGTATTAACACTCTGGAATTCATAAAGGACTGTGCAAATTGACATGGCTTTTATGAAATCTAATGCTATGCCATGGAAGGGGCTTTGTACAATTGATTCCCATTATTAGGTTTTCTGTATGTTATGTTGTGCCCAAATGTACTGTACATTTTCAAAACGGAAGAATTGTGTTCAAAAATCATTTAAATTTCATACTCACCTTTTTAATTGCATATAGTCATTAATTCATTATTCTGCATAAACTGTACAGACTTATGCTTCTGTAGATGTGTTTAACATCTGCAGCAAGCTGTTTCAAGATGTGGTTTGTGACTGTTTCACATATACAGTAAGATATTTTATATAACGAGACTCTCTCCTGCACTGAAGAGTCTCTTGTTCAGAGATACACAACCATAGAGGCTATGTTTATTTGAATCCCATCTGGTCTTTTTTTTTTTTTTTTTTTTTTTAATCAATAGAAGTGGCCACAACTACACAGAGAATGGGCTGCTAGGAAACAATCCCAAGCTATAAAAACACATGCTGCCAACTGCAGTTACTGCTCCTCAACAATAACCTACGTGCCAACATGGAAGCAAATTCAGATTCACAGATTCACAGATTGGATTGAAAGGGACCCTCAGAGGTCATATCATCCAACCTCCCAGCGATCAGCAGGAGCACACCTCCAACTACAACAGGCTGCCCAGGGCCACATCAACTCTGATCTGGAACATCTTCAGGGACAGGACCTCAGCCACATCCCTAGGCAGTCTGTTTTACTACTCTCATTGTGAAGAACTTAATCCTTAGGGCCAAGTGAAATCTATGCTGCTCCAATTTCAAATCATTGCCCACTTTTATATTGCTACAAGCCCTTCTAAACGGTTTTCCCCCAGCCTTCCTGTAGGTCCCTTTCAGATATTGAAATATGATTATAAGGTCTCCACAGAGCCTTTTCTTCTTCAGGCTGAACATCCCCAATTCTTCCAGCTTGTCTTCATAGGAGAGGTGCTGCAGCCCTCTGAGCATCTTTGTAGCCCTTCTCTGGACACAGTCCTGCAGGTATGTCTCTCTTGTCTGGGGTGTCCCATGGCTGGACACACGTGAGGTCTTACCAAAGCAGAGTAGAGTGGGAGAATCATCTCTCTCAATCTGCTGGCCACATTTGTTTTAATGCAGTCCAAGATGTCATTTGCCTTCAAGACTGCAAACGTACATGGTCAGCTCATGTCAGCTTCTCATCCATCTGCAGCTCCACATCCTTTTCTGCAGACTTACTCCCAATTTCATTATCTTGCAACCTGTATGGACATCAAGGATTCCTCAATCTGCATGTGAAAAGTTCTTAGAGTTGTTTTGGTTTGGTTTGGTTTGGTTTTCCAGGCAGGTGAAGTGTCCCTTTTTTGCTGTCCGACTATGATGAAATATGAAATAGAATTGCACCAGCACCAGAATTGCACCAATTAGAGCTCAGAGCAACTACGCTAAGCATGACAGCATTATTTCTCAGGTCTTCAAAATCCTATACTCTCAATAACAGAGAAAATACCTCAAAACTATATGATTAATTCTAACTAGAAACAAGCCCTCTCACCAACATCCACCAACATAACAGAGTGAATATCTGGGTTCTACTCTGCTGCTTATCTCAACTGAAGTCATGTTCTACAGTTCTTTGCTCAGGAATTTCTCTTTTTTTCTCTCCCTTTGCATTGCAACCTCACCTTGTAGGCTCGAATCATCCCTCCACCTAGTCCACTAGTCTGAAGTCACACTTCATGCAGTGGCCAGTTTTGGAAAGGTGGTCAGAAGCTGTAATGACATAGAGTATTTCTACTAGATTCTTTTATCCTTTATACTAGCAGATACCAAGATACTAATCTTTTCTTTTTTTTGATCCTGTGATCTCAAAGCACTGATGACTATTCATCATCCTCTGCAGCATTATTTGTACGATGCTTATAGGCAGCTACTGGGGACAGAGGTGTGCCGAGGGAAGTGTGCAGCACTCTCCATTTCACATAATCCTTTTAGACAGAGCAAATGAAGAAGACAATTTTATTTCACCCAGGTCTTAGTGATACAGTGGAACTTCAAGTGCAAGGATTTCAGTTCTGTTTTGGCTTTCAGATACAGAAAGATGGAGAAGAAGGAACTACAATTAAAAGACCTAACCTGGCCTTGCACATTCTTTCTGTGTGCATGTGTAATTGGGCTTTTGATTCAGAAGTCAGAAGTTTGTTTGAGATGTACTGAAAACCTAACCATGTAGTCAGTGTGCCAGTCAGACACCATAAATGCTATTGTGCCTGTTAGAGACTATACATGCTTTGCAGATTTGCAAGATGATATTATGCATGGCAGCACTCAGAAAGCTGGGTCAATTCTATTTCTTTACAGCAGTTAATGTGCAGCTAGGAATCTTAAGTAGTTGTTTTAGAAAGTTGCGTCTCTCTGCCAGAGGAGAAATAACATATACTAATCTGTCTTGAAGAAAGGCATTGCTGGTAGATACTGTTTAAGTGTAGGGACACTCAAAAGCATGGGCACAGGATGACAATGTCTGGTTAAAGCAAAGAAGATGTTTTAAATTTTGACACATTAATACTTTGTGATATTGTTTGCTTGACTCCACTGTTTATTGACTGGCTTTGTTAAATCATACCGACATAAAAGACATTGCTGGATTATAGGAGAATTTATCCATTGATTACAGCAAAGGTATTTTAAAAATCAAATTTATTGTTTAACCTTTGACAACCTATGCTGTGACACACATCAACACAGAGCACTTTAACAGAGTGAATTGACCATGACTAATTGAAGGAAATACCAAGGGGTTTAGTTTGTGTATTAACAACATCTCATCCAAAGATAAGAAACGTGAGACTGAAGGGATGAACTGGGAGGAGGAAGGATTCATAGCCTCTCTAATAAATGACCAAGGGCAACAAACTTGATAACTATCTAAAAATATTCAAAAGGATATAAATCATGGTTAGAGGAATTATTTAGGGTGGTGCAAAAGGGACTAATGCAATAATAATTACCAAAAATATTATTTAAATTCATTATCAGGACAAGCTTTCTATGGTGAATTCTAATAGACTCTAGAATAATCTCCCAGGGGAAGCAGTAGAAGCCCCAGGCTTAGAAAGATTTAAGTAGGTTGAAACATCCCCACCCCTAACACTAGGAAATACATTCTAGGGAACAATTCTGCACTGTTAGTATAATACTCTACCTGCACTGCTTCTTCTGTCTACTACTCCATTTCTAGCATTAATAAATCTAGCAGCAACTTCTAAACACACTGAAATTTAGATTAAGTGGTTATTAGAAATCCTGCTCATATCATGTATTAATCTGTAAAGCAATAACCCATTCTGATGGATCTTCCCATCCCTGTTGTAATGACCCTCTGAAAAAAACTGCTTGTTAATTACAGTCAAGTATTTACTCAAGATACTAGTGATGCAGTATTTACAACAGACCCTACATCACAGTTTTGGGATCAATTTGTGGATGATCTAAAAAAAAAAAAAAAAAAAAAAANAGGCAGTAGCTTCAGCTCTCAGTACAGGGACTATTGCTAGCATTGAAATTTGATTGTACTTGTGTATTTTTCAAAACTCAGGATTCCTAAGTATGTGGTTGTCACTTAGGAATTTGGATCATTACAAATAGTTTATTTATTTAAGGGCCTTTGCAATGTGGAGTAGCGTCGTTCTTGGTTGTTCCTAGCTCCTCATCCAACCTGTGCAGTATCAGAAGAATCTCTCAAACTAATCCACACAGTTATCCACAGAGTTATCCATGCATGAAACTTCTGATTCTTACCTCAAATTAATCTGGATTCTTACCTCAGATTAATCTGTGTGGTACCTGTACCGTTAAATTTGAGTCGCTGAAGACAACCCATTGTGACCCAAATCATCTTGGGCTTGCCTTGGCCATATAGTATTTCCTACTGCATCTAGACACACTGTAGCAACAGTTGTCATGGTCTTGCTCCCTTCCAGCTCTGGTGAAAGTAGACTCACTAATGCAGCAACCACCCTAAATACCTCAAGGTTCTAGCTCATTACAATAACTGCCTCAATGCTGAATGATTAAGTGATTAATTTTTTTGGTATACATATGTACGTACACACATATATATGTGGTCGACTCAAAACCCTTCAACATCCTTTATTTGTTTTCCTTCATAGGTTCTGATACTTGTGAGTTCTGGACATGAAAACAGCTTGTTTCTGTTTTCTTGCTGTCTGACACTCAAGATTTCAATCTCTCATTTTTAAGAGATTAGTTTCCTACTTTTTTTTTTCACAGCAACTGGAAACCATTACTCTTTCTCTCTGTAACTCATCAATTATTAATCTCTTCTACCTTCTTGCTCACTCTTTCCTAAATAATATTTCATTTTTCTAAAAGACCTGGCTGCAGTTGAGCCATTCCACATACCAAAGAGCATGCCAAGCTAAAACCAGCCATCCACCTGCTCATCTACACGTGTGCATTAGGCAGACTGCAGCCAAGAACTTGCTGCCAATTTCAGTACTGGTTTGAAATGTCATTGCAGTTACAGGTCTGGTCAGGTTTACCTGTCAAATCTTACGTATCTGTTTATATATTAGTGCAGGAATAGAAAGGAAAAAAAAGATACTGTCATTTAAAAAATTTGTTTGTCTCTTCCTAAAGATACCCTGAACTCTTCAGTCAAAATTTGGTTTATGGGTTAATAGACCTAAAGGAACCTGAAAGAAGTTTATATTCAGTTTCTCCAAAAATCCAAAACTGCATCCAGATTTACACAAAAAGAATAAAGAAGGCAGCAGAAAGGCCTTTTAGTCCCAAGAAAATTTCTGGGCTTCTAAAGTGTGAGGACAGAATACAATTGTAAAAGCCTTGTCCTCCATTTGGAGACAGCTTCTCTTTGCAACTGGCAAGCTTTGTGTAGCTTGCCTAGTGAAAGCTGCACTCTTTCATTGTGTGATGTACTTAGCTGGAAATAAAAAATCTGCTGCTTTGTTCTCAGCACAGGCATAAACACTGACAATACACAACCTGTAACTTCAGCAGCTGATGAATGCACAGTTTCCACGTGAGTTCAAGTTGAAAATAGGAATGAGTGCACTTTCTGAACTCTGCTTTAAATGTTTGCAATGTTTCACACTATTTAGAGTGTTTCTTCACAGCCAATAGCTAATGTAACAGGAGCCCAAGTTTCTTGACTGTAACCATTGTGTTATTCGTGTTATGTGTGCATAGGGTGTTCCACAATGCAGGGCTTTAAGTAGAGCTACAATGGGATTACTGAATCACAACACCACCAAGCTCTTTGACAGTGCTTTTCGTCTCCAGGGCTCAAAGCACTTTGTGAAGGATGCATTATCCCTATTTACAAGCAGAGAAATGGAAACACTAGCTAGTGAACCACTGTCAATATCTTCTCAAAAGGCAGCAAAATGCCTCAAGGGAAAAAGGGTACAGGATCTGGTAGCTGCCTTTTCATCACCAGGACTGAAACTATGAACATACAAAACCTCCTGAATTCATTTTTGTGTGTCAAGCTTCAATAATGTGGGTTAGAATTGTTTATTATTTTAAACCCCTTTGTTAGACAGAGGGTTGCAAAATGAAAGCACTTGCTCGCCTTTCACTTTGCTCTTTTCCAGCATTGTGAACTTTTATTTAATACTCAGGTCTTTTTTTAAAGGAAAAAAAACAACAAACAAACAAAACCCAAACAAACAAAAAATCCAATACCAAACCAACAAACAAAAACTTAACCCATACCAGGCTTGTACTTTGTTACTCATACAAAGGTAATGAAGTATAATTACCTTCTGAGGCATCGCTGGAGTAACTTTCCTGGTAGATTTGACAGAAATATTTCTTGAGGTCAGGTATGTTAACAGAATATGTACTTTATAGTGATGTAGCTTTAGTGGTCAGCCTTCAAACTTGTCTTTATTCTCCATACTAATTAAAAAAAGAATCTGCTTTCCAGGAGAGACAAAACCCAAAAGACAAAACTCCCTAGTGCTAAAGCAAACAGTCGGATCACCTGCATCTTTGAGGGACCAGGGCAGCTGTGAGGATGGGTTGTGAACACGTCCTTTTTCTCAGCTTAGCCTCAGGAGGCAGAACCCTGCTGTCCTTATATGGCTGGTGATACTGGCTGAAACATGAGGAAGACCATATTTATCTAGCACAACATTATGCTCAATTAACAATATTTTTAGTAATTTCAAAGATGATTTTACATGTGCTGTCTTTGACAGGTTTTGGTTTCATTTTTTAATTATTTCTATTACTTCCTCAGATTTCCCAACTGGTTTATGTGGACTGACTCAAAGAGACAAGAAGTAAAGGCGAACAGAAACAGGGATCTTCCAGAGATGCATCAGTCGCATGGCTAGTGGTCAAAAGCAAGTAACTGAAACACCAAGATCAGGCTACTTCACATATAGGTTGCCCCAAATAGTTCCACTTTTGTGTTAGATAATTTTATCAGGCAGAACCAGACCTTGGCCATTTGTATGTGATTTCTGTCTACCCAGCAAGACAACTAGCATCTGACTAGGATTCTAAAAAGTCACAAACTGGCCCATGGCAAGGGCACAGATGCTATATGCTTTGATTCCAGCCATTTCCAGAGCAGCTCTAGATGTGCTACCTGAATACATGCAGCTTCACAGAAAACACTGAATGGAAGAGATGTATTTCCAGGCCAGGTAATATATATACTTATATATATTTTTTTTATATATATATTTATATATATATACATATACACACACACACATATACATAACATTACTTACAATTTGTATGCATATGAACTATTTTATGTAGATATGCAATATAATCTCTCTGTCTGTGCACGGAGGTTTTGTTTGTTTGTTTGTTGTTTCTTTCTCCAAAAATCTGCTCCTATCACTGTTATTTTTCAGTCTGGCAACTAGCAATATCTGTCCAAAACAGATTTATTTTACTGAACAGTTTTACTCATCAAGCAATAAATATCTTCGTAAATGTAAAATCCCTTTTACCAATCTCCAATACCTTTATTTTTCTGCCAAATAAGCTGTTCTCTTGCTGGTAACCTACTGGTGCTTTTAAAAAGTAGTGCAGAAGTATACAGCCAGGAACCAGCTACACTCCCTACAGGTGAAGTAAATTTGCCAAAAAAAAAAAAAAAAAAAGCTACTAGTCATGATGTTAGACAGCAAGATTTTTAGCATTTGGCTCCTCTCCCTACTGCTGGATTCCTGGAAATTCTTTATATGGAAATTGTATTTTGCCATGAGTTTTTTTGTCATTTCCAATAAGCATAAAAAAATAGATGGAGCTATATTGGTATTGAGCTACTGAATCTGGTCAGCAGTGTGCATTAGGGCAAGAGGAGACTTTTTTTGAAGACCTGGAGATAAGCCTTATAGTTCAATTTCCTCTCCCTCATTAAGTATCCCGTACTTTTGCAAATATCCTAAGTTTTGATTCTATAATATACATTTCAGGATAGCAGAAGCAGCTCCATGGGTTCATCTGACCAGATCTTTACCCACTCTCACCTCAACAATGTCTTTCGTTCTCCTCTTCTGCTAAGCACAAATTGTGTTGGAGATGAATGAGGCGATGCCTGTGCTGGCACCAAAACTTCCAGAAGAGGATGTGTTGTGTCCCAAGCTGCCAGGATCCTCACCAAGTAAAAGCATTGAGTTGCCTCTCAGGTTATAGCTCAGGGACATACAAATTGGGTGAAGGGCTCAGAAAGCATTGCCAAAGCAAAGAAAGGAAAAGCTGCTACCCTCTGACCACTGCTCAGTCTGCGACTGCTAATGACCCACAGCATTACTTTCAGCCCAGGTTCAGGCAATGACAGCTCCTACAATAGGGAGAGTGAATTTCATCCCCACTAGGGGAATTTTATAATCCTCTGACCGTTTCTGAGTCTTATTTTCTGCCTGACTGAAGTAAGGAAGGATGGCACATGTGCTCGCAGCAAGCCCAGCATCACAACACACCAGAAAGGGAAATAGACTGCACCTCCCATTAGCCCTTGGCAAGGGAGATTATTGCCAACTGAAAGCAGTCAAGCCACCGCTGCAGGATATTATTGCCTGCTTGAATGAGCAAATCACAACATTTTATTTTAATTAGTATTAAAGGTATCATGAACCCTACATGTCTCTTTCCAATCTGAACTGGTGTCAGCCAGTGCAGTAAACACTGAGATTGATCTCACCAGCTGTGCATTTTAAGGTTTACTTACAAAGATGAAATACCTGTGCAGGGGGTAGCAGTGAAAAAGATGTGAGCTATTGATACAAAAAATAACAGTTACAGTAATTCAGAGAACATAGTACATAATCATCTTGGTTTTGCATTTGTAGCTTTTGCAGCTTTAGATTAGAATTCAAAAATTTCAAGACAGCAGCCACTGATGTCATACCATTGTAGACCTCTGGCATCCCAGAGTCCTAATGTCAAGTATCATAGGTACCCCCTTCAGAGATGTTCTTTTGGATGCTTTTGTTTATAGCTACTGTAAAAGAGCCACCTTTATTTGTGTGTCTTCATAGCTCAGCCTCACATCCTAAAGAGCCAGACACTCCTGATGCCATTTCAGAGTTTGCAGAGTAAACACTTATTTTAGAGAGGAAACAAGAGACTTTTAGCTTTTGATTAGCAGGAAAAAAACCAAGTGTGTGTGCCTATGTCAGCATGTATATATATGTATATCTTCTGGTTTTGTTTTAGACAAGTAGTTTACATTAAAAATAATTCAATGAAGGGAGAAAAAACTGCTCATATGTTCCAGAACAACTGGTATTTCTGTGTTATTCTACTAGTAGACTTTTTCTCGTGAAGCCATTGCTGCTAACTTCCATACAGATATTCTAATTCTAAGGTTCATTCTGTGAAGAAGTCTCTCATTCTCACTGACATTTTGTGAAAAGGTTTTTTCTGTTTATTTGAATGAAAAATGCTGCATAATGCACTCCAATGAGTAATCTAAAGTAAGTAGAGTGATACATTTGACTTTGCTGAATGACTTGTTTCAAACCAGCTTTTAGTGATAACACACATGCCTGCAGTACTTTGCTTAGGTTTAAAAAAGTGTAGGTTTATTATCAGTAGATAAAAACACTTTGTCTTCTGCTCCTTTAATGTACCAGCGTGACCTGAAAAGATTTGCTTCCAGTAACAAAAAGACAAAAATCTACCGGGGGAGAAACGTACTGGTGGACAGCATGAACATATGAATGAATTAAAGGCTGTAAATAAGTTTGTAAATTGCTGTTTTCAAGTTGTCCTAATGTTTGCTGTGCTAAAAAAAAAAATATAAAAAAAATAAGGATAATCAGGAATATCAGAAACTTAAAAATAATTTAAGTCCATTTAAATCTGAAATTCAGAATTAAGTATCTAATTTTAAATATTTTTTTCCTGCATAGAAAGCTTTGCTGATATGTGCTGATAACAAGCATGAAGAGCCTGAGTCATGTCACTAACAGAAATTAACACTAGAAATTTGTTTAGGGTTCTGGGGATGCTAGAAAATGATCTAACATAATCTTTCTGCTCAAGATAATCGGAAATTTTAGAATCAAGTTTTTATGAAAGAGAAATTTTGGCCAACTTTAAAATCTTTGTTACAACAGATAAATTGCATTTATGATGTGGGCTGGATTCTCCAGATACTCTTTTTAGTTTAATACATGTGCATGACTGGAACAAAAATAAACCATGACTCCTCACATAAGAAAATTTCTGTATCACCAGTCTTAACAGTGATGCCAACATGATTTAGGTTGGATATTAGGAAACAATTTTTCTCCAGAAGGGTTGTCAAGCCCTGGAACAGGGCCCAGGAAAGTGGTGGAGTCGCCATCCCTGGAGGGATTTAAAAGGTGTGTAGGTGTGGTACTGGGGGACACGGTTTAGCAGTGACCCAAGTTAATGGTTGGAGTAGATGATCATAAAAGGTCTTTTCCAGCCTAAACAAGTCTATGATTCTATGATTGCTGGCACAACAAAAAAGACCATGAAAACTGCTAGTTTTAAAATTAGCTTCCTTTTTTTTATTCACTTCCTACTTATTAAACTACAAGGTCTAGTTGCTGTCAATCTTTCCCTGCAATTATCAGATGCAGAAACTGGAATTAAAAGAATCCCCAAACCCGCAAGGTATATATATATATATATATATATATAAAAAATATTCCAAGATGTTTAGAAGCTGCTAATAGAGATGAATTTCCTCAAGAATGCTGAAGTTACTCTGCAAGATCAGCTACTATCCGTGGGGGCTCAGGAATGTCCTTTTGTGGCAAGACTGACTGACTGCTTGTTTCTCTGGGAGAGAGGAGAAGTGGAAGCAGCTCATTTTAAACAGTAAATTATAGAATCAAAAGCAAAACTCAATGATGAAATTATAAAGAAAAGGGAATACTTGGAAAAATAACAGACAAGTCACTAGGCAGCATTCAATTCCATGCCAACAGAACATGATCCTAGCAAGTGCTGCATCATTTGGTATGCAAAGCATATGGAGATGCAAAGAGAAATAAGGAAAAGGGACAAAAAACACACCACACAGACTTATCAACACATTGTATGTAGATTTTCTTTTTTTTTTTCTTTCTTTTTAAACAGTGTTTAAGAAAAATATGCTGTGTTACCATAACAAACTAAAATAGTCTCTCAACCTCTAAAGAGTTTAGGGTTTGGGGTTTTTTTCAGTTCTTTTGGTTCCAGGTAGATTTTACTTATCCTTGTTCTGCTTTATAAAACCTTTTCTCAACGTTAATGGCTTCAAGAAGAAGAAATAAGGGACAATTATGAGCACGAATGAGAGCTGACAGTTGTGTATGTTGACATTTTCTCCACTCATAGGTGGGTGAAGGTAGAGAAGGAATAGGGCATAATGTTTTACAGATTACAGTCAGACAGGAATTCCAGCTGGTATTCACTAAAGGAAAAAGGGAACATTTTCCTCATGTAAAATCATTGTTTAAGTCCCAACCATACATAGCTATGGAATAATGAGGTCACTTATTTTCCACTACTTCAGGAAGATACTGCAGCAAGCTAATGATTTTACAAGACAGACGGTTTAAAGCATTGATTTGCTGCAAATTACTTAATCCATAACTAATGAGCAGCTCTACAGGTTTTCAGTAAATCAGTTCCATTAGAATTTACAGTTTGCATAAGATCATATTACTCAACCTGTGGACATACAATGATTTTTTCTTTGTAACCTTCAGCAGCCCCTTGTTGCTGTTTTTTCAAACTTAAGATAAGTTTCTAGGGGTGGTTTGGATAAAATCTGTCTTGAGGGTTCTGACAGCATGCCTGAAAAATACACTGTCCACTTCTACACAGGCATACATGCATCCTGTGACAAGTCCTAGACATTCCCTTGTAGAAGAAAGACAGTTAACATCCAAGAAAGGCGGGAGGAAACAACAAATGGAATTCAGTCTCTGTCACCTGTAGTACTAAAACTCTGCCCCAGTTTGAAGGTGGATTACACTGCAAGGGTGTGAAGTCAAATGGCAATTGCTATTTGGACCCACACAAGTAATTCTTCATAACAAGATGAAATCTCTCCTGTATGAAAAAAATAGCAAAGGCAAAAACCTCTATGGATCGAGTGACAGGACTTTTGTCACATTATCTGCGGTATAGAAACAGGAAACTGAGAACTATGCTTGCTAACAGATCACGATCACCTTATTACTGGTGATGCCAGTAGGTTTGTATCACATTTTCCCCCAAGCTTTGTAAGAAAAGGGTCAGTTCTATCATTATAACTACTACAACGAGATCATCGTAGGCAAAAGTTGTGGGCAAGCAGAAGTTCAGATCCTGTCAATGAATTCATAGACTCTGGAAAAACATTGTATTGGTTGTTACAAAAGAGCAATATGGCTGGAGGGCTATTAGTACGGGAGTGTTGAATCATCCCACTCCAACTGCTCTTGCCTGGTGCCGTTCTGTTTGTCTGCCTTTTGGACAATCACTTCCTCTTCATCTTCCTCCTCCTCCTCCTCCTCTTCACTGTCATCAGATTCAGCACTGGTTGTGTCTTCATCTTCATCTTCTATGTCTTCTTCCTCACTCTCCTCTTCTGTTTGGTGAGGCTTTTCATATTTCTACAGAACATTTAAAGAAATGAAAGAGAAACAGTAGAAGAAAAGTGCCTTTTTTGCCAGCCAGTGGTTGTGAAATTGCAAGCATTTATTCCACATTTAGAAGTGCTAACATGCTGTGGAAATCTCCCTTCTGTCATTATGTGACTATTAGGCATCAAATATGACACAATCAGTAGCAAGCATTCAAAAAGGACCGCAACAAGAATGGAATGTCATGTCATTAAGGAATATTTTTGTTAGCCAAGCTGCCCAAATTTAACCCTTCAATGTCAGTGTCCTGAAAATACTGATCATCTCCCCTCCTTTTCGTGTATTAATGTTTACAGTAAACAGGTAAAAACAAAGCAATTAAATCATCCTTGTTACACAGGGTGCAAATGCAGATGGAGGGGGAGAGACATCGCACCCAAGAATTGTTCAGCATCCTATTTAATATTATATATGACAACAAATATTAACCAAGTGCTTAATTATGTATTATCATGGCGTGCAGACCTGAAAACTGAGATGGGGTCCTGAGGCTACGTAGACATAACTGCTTTGCCAAGCCTGAACAAGTGTACTCTGAAGGAAGTTTAAGACTCACTGCCTTAACAGTAACACCCAGTAGCACCATGACACAATACTGCATCTAAGTTGTGTACCTCCATGGGGTTGACAGTAATAGTCAGAGCAGAGTCATCCCAATCCATTTCATTTTCTTTGCTTCCTTCATTGTCTGCAGAGCTGTGCTGATGAGCTGTCCGAATTCGATAGACCCCCAAGGTGATGATGAAAACGAGTATGCTCACACAGATTATGATAACAATAGTAGCCACACTTGGAACAACTGGAAGAAAGGGATGAAAAGGGAATGCACTTACATTTGTGGATGAAATTCCCTACAAAACACTAAATACATTGACTATTTTTCCCCTCAGCACCTCTTCCTTTGGATTGAGAATCGGCATGGCCATCTGCCACGTGCCTGAGACCACAGAAAGAGTTGACAAGTGCTCCTCCTCTAAGGTAGATCACACACAAATGGTGTTAGCTGATCTCATAATGAGCATTGTAAATCATAAGTTAAAAAGTGAGTATGCCTACCATTTGTTCCTTAAGCCACTCATTACAGAAGACAAGTAGTCAATCAGTGCAGAATCACAGAATATCTTTGGTTGGAAAAGACCTTCAAGATTATCTAGTCCAACCTTTCAAACCACCACTGCCAGGTCACCACTAAATTATGTCCCTAAGCATCAGGGCTACACACTGTGTAAACACCTCCAGGAATGGTGACTCCACCATTTCCCTGGGGCAGACCATTTCAGTGTTCGGCAGGACTTTCAGTGAAGTAATATTTGCTAATATCCAGCCTAAACCTTGCCTGGCACATCTTGTATCCAGGAAATAAACCAAACTAAAAACTTATTTTCCTGTGTTACAAACTTCCTGGGAGATGCCCCATTGTTGCAAGCTGAGAAGCCTCTGTCTCCACCTAGTCACAGGAAGAAATCTCTCTGAACTATTTTGCTGTTAGCTGCTCCATGATTAGGTTTAGTGGAGAAGTGCTGCCACTTTGTGTGTACCTTTGCTAGGTACTGTAATTCTAGTAGTTGTAGTAGTTCTGTACCCCATCTTATTACCTCACCTTGCCTGTTAGGCAGTTCAGAATAATATTGAAGTAAAGAAGAAAGTTCATTTTGGAAAAGGTCATCTTAGAATTGTTCTAGTTCATCAGTAAATATTGAAGTTTCACTTCAGTAATGCCTGTACAAGTGTACAGAAAAATATAGCAATTTTTCTGAATTATAACTGTTTGTAACTTCCTATAACTACCTACACTTTAGAGCAGTTTTACTTCTTTACATATGTATAACTCAGCTAAAAGGATTTCAGAGTCCATCATTTGAACAGATATCTTTGCCATGGGTTGCCATCACTGAAAAGGCTTTATATTGAGGTATATATTTTAACAGATATGGTCTGAAAAATCAACTTAAATTTTGTATTTAATATATACTAACATCTCCTGCACATGGCTTGGTGGAGCTATCTTTATTCCAGAGAGATCCAGACTGAAGTTTGGACAGCAGCTAACAGAAGCACTGCAGCAATTATATATTTAAAAAAGAATACAAACATTTCTTCCTCTTTCTTGGAAGGAGGTGAGCAGAAATGAATGTGTCTTAGAAACACAGATGTATAAAGACAATATGAGCCTTCACAGTACTGAATACTAGAAACAACATATTTTCTTAACTTCTGGGATGTTTCACAAGCTTTAACTATGGTCTCCAGGGCTTCATTTATGGACATGTAGGAAATCAGAAGAGGAATATCAATATACCAGAATAGTTATGAGCAGTGTCTGTAAAGTCATCACATACCTGAGTTGTGAATAGCAGTTATGCTTGCCTCTGGGTGGTGAACAGATTGGAGAAACTGTGGTTGTACTATCATATTATTTACATGGTCCATGAAGTTGGAGTTGGAGCTGTGTAGGATATTAACCTGGCACAAGAAAAAAATAAGAGATCAGATACTAAAAAGTGCTCTATATTCCAAGCCTGCTGGCTCCATACATTACACTGAACTATGAAGTTCAGCAGCAGCTAGGAACATTATTATAAAGATTTTAGTGTCTAAAATAGCTTTTTTCTTTTTTTTTTTAATCTCAGTGAAAACCACACAGATTAATATATTTCTCACTTCTAGCATTGACACATTTCTAAATAAAGTGCCACAGAAGAGAATTTTTTTTTCATGCACCTCTCTGGATAAGTAGGGACTATTTTTTTTTTCCCCCCACTATACTAATCAGCTGTTAGTTGTTCTCTGAAAGTTAGAATCATAGAATCAATGAGGTTGGAAGAAACCTCCAACATCATCCAGTCCAACCTATCACTCAGCCCTAGCCAATCAACTAGACCATGGCACTAAGTGCTTCATCCAGTCTTTTCTTAAACACCTACGTCCAGGGTCGGCAAAGAACTTCCTCCTAATACCCAGCTTATGCCTCCCCTGGCACAACTTGAGATTGTGTCCCCTCCTTCTGTTGCTGGTTGCCTGGGTACAACCTCCCCACCTGGCTACAACCTCCTTTCAGGTAGTTGTAGACAGCAATGAGGTCACCCCTGAGTCCCCTCTTTTTCCAGGCTGCACACCTCCAACTCCCTCAGCCTCTCCNTGTTCTCTGAAAGTTAGAATCATAGAATCAATGAGGTTGGAAGAAACCTCCAACATCATCCAGTCCAACCTATCACTCAGCCCTAGCCAATCAACTAGACCATGGCACTAAGTGCTTCATCCAGTCTTTTCTTAAACACCTACGTCCAGGGTCGGCAAAGAACTTCCTCCTAATACCCAGCTTATGCCTCCCCTGGCACAACTTGAGATTGTGTCCCCTCCTTCTGTTGCTGGTTGCCTGGGTACAACCTCCCCACCTGGCTACAACCTCCTTTCAGGTAGTTGTAGACAGCAATGAGGTCACCCCTGAGTCCCCTCTTTTTCCAGGCTGCACACCTCCAACTCCCTCAGCCTCTCCTCACAGGGCTGTGCTCCAGGCCCCTCACCAGCTTCGTTGCCCTTCTCTGGACACATTCCAGTACCTGAACTTCTCTCGTGAATTGAAGGACCCAGAACTGGACACAGAACTCAAGGTGTAGCCTGACCAGTGCTGAGTACAGGGGCAGAATAACCTCCCTTGTCCTACTGGCCACACTGTTCCTGATGCAGGCCAGGATGCCATTGGCTCTCCTGGCCACCTGGGCACACTGCTGGCTCATGTTCAGCTACTATCTACCAGTACCCCCAGGTCCCTTTCTGCCTGGCTGCTCTCCAGCCACTCTGGCCCCAGTGTGTAGCACTGCTTGGGGTTGTTGTGACCGAAGTGTAGAACCCTGCACTTAGCCTTGTTAAATCTCATCCCATTGGTCTCTGCCCACCCATCCAGCCTGTCCAGGTCCCTCTGCAGAGCCCTCTTACCCTCCAACAGATCGATATCTGCTCCTAACATGCTGTCATCTGCAAACTTACTGATGATGGACTCAATCCCCTGGTCCAGATCATCAATAAAGATATTGAGCAGTATTGGGCACTGATCCCTGGGGGACACCACTAGTGACTGGTTGCGGCACCATTCTCCACCACTGTCTGGGCCTGGCCCTCCAGCCAGTTCTTGACCCATACCAGAGTGAACCTGTCCAAGCCACAAGCTGCCAGCTTTGCCAGCTGTGTCGAGGGCTTTGCTGAAGTCCAGGTAGACTACATCCACAACCTTCCTGCGTTCACCAGGAGGGTAACCTGATCATAAAAGGAGATTGGGCTGGTCAGGCAGGACCTGCTGTTCCTAAACCTATGCTGGCTGGACCTGATCCCCTGGCCATCCTGTAGGTGCTTTGTGATTGCACTCAAGATGACCTGTTCCATAACCTTGCCTGGCACTGGGCTCAGGCTGACACGTCTGTAATTTCCTGGTTCCTCCTTCCCACCCTTCTTGTGGATGGGCATCACATTGGCAGTTTCCAGTCTTTGGGGACCTCTCCAGCAAGCCAGGACTGTTGATAAGTGATAGAGAGCACCTTGGCCAGCTCATCTGCCAGCTCTCTCAGCACCTTAGGATGGATCCCATCTGGACCCATGGACCTGTGAGGATCCAAGTGTTTAAAAACAGCACAGTAAGAGGGGTTTAAGAGAGGTTTCAGTTTTTCCTGCATCCTTATTTTCAGAGTGACTGTCTTTGAAGATACTATATCACTTCTCTGACCTACTTATTGCATAGTATATGCAAACCCTCTGAAGTCATTGCCAGGGCTGTGGAATGTAAAACATGGAAATATGTAAATATCTGAACCAACTTTTAAGTCTTGGACCTATTGCAAAGAAGGTTGTGCCCTTTGCAGGAATTACTTGGTCTCTGGGTTCTAGGCTGGATAAGCTGGTTATTCAGAATAGCCCACAGTTCCTGCTGAGGAGCTTAGCAGCAGTTCTCAGTCCTTGAGCCATTGTGCTGCACTGGACTTAGCACTAGCACACATAAGTTCAAGAGAGCAAAATATTCCTGTGGTAACTGACCATGTCTACGTGGTGAATCCAAGAGCAAGCTACTGCTTGGAAAAACTGGAAAGGTAAATGCTGAGTATAAGAAAAATATGTCAGGTTCATCTAAGGACAATAATGAAGTTGTAAGGATTTACTTCTGAGCAGGTGTATAAATCTTCAGAAAGACCTGAAGGAGATTTTGAATCATGGAATGATGATCTTAGCCTCCATTCTGCTTGAACAGGAGTATTTCTCTGTGTTAGTGGAGTTAGAACTCTGTTTATTTATAATGGCCAGAACATGTCAATTGTTTTACATATTTTAGATAAAACTCAATGTCACTGAAGATGAGGCCTCAGTTCAGCCTCAGTGCTGGGAAAAAGAACTTGAAACTTGACTGACTGCTTACCTCCAAGTTAAATTCATTGCTAGTGTAACGTCCATTTAGCTCTGAGCACTTGACTTTGAACTTTCTGTCAAAGTTAGCAGAAGTGTACCAGTTCCGATAGCGAATCTGCCGAAGAACCTGCTCATAGTTGTGCATGCTGTCCACACCTGAAATGGAGCAGTAACAGTCTCAATGAGAAGCTAAGTAACAAATACTCTGCGCATTATAGGAGAAATAAAATGTTCACAAATCATACAAATTTTGGCAGAATGATATGGAAATGACAGTGCATCAAATATTTCTTAATATAGCCTCTGACTGATTAACTAAATTAAGTCAGGAAAGTTTTTGAAAATGAATGTAAGTGTGTAATGGAGAGGAATAAACACAATGACAAAGATGTAGAATAAATTATTTAGTAGTTAAAACAAACAAACAAACTAAAGACCGATGAGTTACCAGCACTGTGCAAAAGAACCAAGGAATTCCATCAGTCCCACGTTCCACTGTGATGGTCCCCAAGAACCCCCACATTTAAAATAAGCAGTGTTTCTATTTCTGTGCTTGGGGATAGCAGGGGAATGTGATCAAGATAAAGCTGTGCTGGATTTCAAAGAATAAACACAGCACACCCAGGGACAGAGAAGTGGATTTTCAGACAGTCTCTCCTGGAATGTTTTAGAATTAGCACATCACAGATTTGTGTCTGATTTCTTTCACATTAGTCCTTTCATTCCAATAATGTAAATGTTGGTGGGAAATGTAAGGGAAAGCAAGGTCCACAAGTATACCATAGATTGAATATCCTGCTGTGGAATTTGTGGCATCTAGGTGTTTTCCTTGAAGCTCCACATGATCCAGTTCTAAACACTCTTGTTCAGGATCCAGTTCCGTACCAATGACCAAAATATCACAGAAATCCAAGTTGTGGAGCATTTCCTCCAACAGCACTGGCTTCTTGGCTGTGAACACAGAGCATATACCATAAAAAAGAAAGGAAAATAAAAAAGATAAGAGAAAACACTAAGATAAATGATCACAGTTGCTCAGTCATTTTATGTGTTTTGCATCAGGGCTTTCAATTTTTGCAAAGATGGCTGAATTGCTTTATGCTGATATAAAATACACCATACTTGAAGCAAGTCAAAAGTGAAGTGTCTTGCCTGTCCAGCTGCTATAATGATGAAGGCCTACAGATACCTAGTGAGACAGACAACATATTGCCCTATCATAAAAGGCATTCGAGAACAGTGCTGGAAGTGTGAAAGTGAAATGTGATCCCAGAAATAAAATTCCCATAAACAATTCTGGGTTTTAATACTGTAGAGATACCATGTTGGTATCACTCCTTCATTCTTTCCTCCAGGAAAACTGAACTGGAAAAATACATGTCAAATACATCTATGCTTGGATGATTCTCTCAGTTGCTCTGTGGCTCATAAGGAATTTACATTGCAAAGAACATGGCCATCTCTCCAAGAACTTAGCATTAATAGCAAGATCCTCTGTTGTGTGACTTGGAGAAATTGAGCTTTAAGCCAACTATCCTTCAGGACACACAACTGAAAAAAATGATACTGTCACTGGAAGAAGAGCAGCATATTGATTTAATATTTTAATTCTCTGGTCAACTTAGCACAGAGTGTCTGACAAGACTGCTTAACCATGCTGGTACTGCAGACAGACACTGCAATCTTGGAACTTAGTGCCCATTTTGCAAATTTCTTTTAGAAGGTGTGTGCAGAAGGAACTTACAGATAGAAAAGTCATATGTATAGCCTAGATTCCCAGCTCCTAGTACAGTGAATTTGGGTTTCTGTATTCTGCACAGCTCTAACTTACTCAGAAATGTAGACCCAACTCAAATTTGCAGGACAGGCAAATCTGAATGTCGCTAAGGCTGACGAGTTGAGCTGTTTTGTGGGGAAATTATGAAAGATAGGAAAGAGCTGGGCTGCAAAGCAAGGGAAAAGCCTCATCTGGTCAGCTTTCCCACTGAGTGGGCAAATGAGAAGTAGGGGTAGCAATTTTAGCTCTTAGTGAGGTCTCACTGATTTGCCTACTCTGACAAGTGGCAAGATGCTGGCATTCTGGGGCCTCTCTGTAGGGCTAATAAGGCCTCTGAGCCATAACTTTGCTGCCTGTGGTCTTGCAGTCCTGTGACTGAGACTAACTTTGCCGTCACAGCCTTGCCATGGGGATCTCTGCTGCAGTCCTGGTAATCAGGTTCTGTAAATTCACAGTAAGTGGAAAAACACCTATAGGTAGATACAGGCCAAAATTATGTCTGCCTTTGCCTTTGTCAGATAATAGCTGGGCTGGGAGATCACAATGCAGAAATTGAGACTTAAAAATCAGTAACTTTTACAAAATGCAATTATTCATTATAAATTATCCATTTAACCACTCTTAGTGGAAACAAACAAGGGGTTGCACATTAGGAGGTACTGACTTTCAAGGAATTAAACAGTACCTTTTAAAAAATGCTGCTATTTTCTTTTTCAAGGTGACACTCAATCTTCTAAGGTTAAAAGGTGCTACAACAGTAATTGTGTCAATGATTGGAAAAATTGGGATAGATAAAATTTGTAAACTGAAATGGAGGGCAGTAGTCCCAAATTCAGCAAACAATTTTGAAGATGCCATAGCATTTATGGTTATGGAGCATCACACATGCATTGTGTCTTAAGTAACAGACAGTCATCACTCTTTTCTGTACAAGAATGTACTGTTTTTACATATTGTAATAGCGTGCAGTTGATCCTATGATGTAAACCACTTTCCATTCTCCAGGGCACAGATACAGCTTCAGGCAAGTGATAAGCAGCATTATTACAGTGTGGCTTCAGAGAATCCAAGCCCCTGCACGTCATGATTTTATCTTTTCAAGGGATGTACAACTTGTTGGTGTTTACTGCAATCCAAACAATATTGATTAGAATGACACCTCAGATTACTGGCCTTTTCGTTTACCTTGCACTCAAACAGTCAAAAGGGAGATTCCTTTATAGACATTTACTCTGAACCTTATTTATATTTTTGAACATTCACCTACATCAAATAATAGTAGACACGCTGCTCAGCACTAAACTGTCATCACTGAAAAAAAAAAATCTTTGTAAATTACTGTATTTACATTACATAGGTGGGAAACTGAGAGACAAAATTACTTTCTCAAGTATCACCCACAAGTCAGTAGCAGAACTGGAAATGCAAGAATGGACTAAAAGTCCAACTGTTAGTCAATGACTGCTTTCCAGTTTATGAGTACACTTAAAATTCTGT
This sequence comes from Eubucco bourcierii, assembly GCA_013396675.1. Lineage (NCBI taxonomy): Eukaryota > Metazoa > Chordata > Aves > Piciformes > Ramphastidae > Eubucco > Eubucco bourcierii. The sequence goes on from VWZE01022370.1 coordinate 66,782, forward strand.
TATAAATAGAGAGGTTCTAATGAAAAGATGTTATTTAACAGGGTATGTAAAGAAGAGCAGAAAGGAATTATTCTGAACAGGCAAGATACTAAATAGAAAATCTACTTTTTTGAAGCACATACTGATCTATCACTATTTAATACATTTTTCATTGTTTCAGTACAGCATTACTGCTGCCTCACATTGCTAAACTAATCTGGGTGAAGTTATTTCCTTTGTCTTATCTGTTTGCACTATCTTTTGAAATAAAGGGGGGAGGTCATGCTGCAGAGTAAGTAGTAGCATTTCAAAGAAATCACTAACCTCTGTCATGTTCTCTTTCGTCCACTGGATGCTCCATTTTAGTGACTGTGCTGACAATCCTGATGTCAGGTAACAGAATAACTCCTCTTTCACTTTCGAACTGAGCAGCTGGTCTAGCAAAGTGGTCCATCCCACTTATTGTAATCTTGGGCTCATTGGCCTGAAACACCATTACATACGCATCTATATCTGGGATACTAATGCAGACATCTTCACCAAAACATCTGAAAAATATATTATTCATTAACTGCATGTAGCACATCAGAAATGTGTGGCTCCTGCACTGCCCAGACCCCACCTGTGGCTTTCAGCCTTTTGTATTGTCTCAGATCAATCTGTGCTGTACTCTGGCAATGCCACATGTAAGGACATGCATCTGTACCACCATGCATCCAGATCAGTAGACAGCAATAGCTCTGTTTGTCCTGCTCCCTCCCATGTACTGAAATTATGCAGGGACAGCTCAGCAAACAGACTTGTGATGAGCTCAGTCTTTAGTAAAGTCACTATGAAAATAGTGTTTTGATGTTTAACTGACATTTAACAAAGTAGTGACTGGTTAAAGAAACCTAGTGTTAATTAGATGACAGCAACTGACTTCTGTAAACCAAACATTAAATTCTCAAAGCAGTATCTAATGAATATAATACAGTTATCATGTCATGTATGAATAAAAAGGCCTAATTATCCATTTAAATTGGATCCATCATGAGCTTATTCTGGCACCTTCCCTTATTTATTGGGGACAAAAGGGGCCTGTGTTAACATTTTCACCTGAACAGGCACCATGCATTGGAAGCAAATCCCCGGCACACTCTACCTTACTTCGTGTTGGCACAAGGCATTAGGCAGCCATGGAGTGTGCAAGCCAGACTGCTTCCAGTGACATTACCTCAGCAGATGCCCTTCAAATAGCGTGGTCAGGACACAGTACTGGACTAAACCTGGTATTCAGTAAGACCTATACGTGTAGTAGTGAGTGTTCATAGAATTGGTATTTATTTTCACTCTAAAGATCTGCTTTCATTGCAGTGTACAACCTGCTGTAACACAGAAGTACCCCAGGGGAGCTGAGGAGTGGCAGATGGCTCTTTGATTATGTAGAACTGTAAACATTATTGTGCAGGTTCTGTCACTACCATTGCATGAAAATGGAAGGACACGGATTTCTGTTAACACCCAGCACCAGTGCTTCAGTGATGACAGCCATATAATGATGCAGACAGGCAATTTCAAGCATAGCTACCAATACTGTTCTCGCAGCTATATTGTCTGCTAGATGCTATAGGCCTGAGTTAAACAAAAAACCAAACAAACATGGCTCTAGATATCTCAGAAGAAACAATAACTTTTAAAAACAAACAGTAAAATAAGAATGCAATAAATGCAAATACTATTCAGTCCAGGCTGTAAGATCCAAACTATAAAAGAGAAGGCAAGCAAATTACAGTAAGAAGAACCCAAAAGAACAATATCCAAAGAAAAACACAGCATAAATCAGTATAAAACTAAAATAAATTCATCCTTTATGCTCGATAACATAAAAGTATAATTTAGCCATGTAATTTAGGGAAAATTCTCTTTGTGTGTGCAAAGAAAATAGTCATTCATAAAAATATTCCTAATCTAATCAGTTCAGTTGAAATATAACTTACTGGACTTTAGATGAGACTTTGAGACGTCGTACGCCTGCAGTAGGGAACTGTCTGGAGTTGATGTATGAGACCTTTCGGAGAGCTTGATTTATATTCTCAATGTCATCTCCTTCCATGACAAGGACTGACTGGGAAGGGTTGAAGTGATACTAAAGGAAATGCATATAATTAGTACTAAGCTACCAGATACAGAGTACAAAAAAAGATATTTTAAAGGAATGTTAGAGACATAAATTTAAAATCTAATAATGTAAGGAAAAAGCCCACAACGTCATAGCCACTGTGGGCTGAATCCACATGTTATTCCCTAAAACACATACTAGCATCAGTCATCTATTTTGTATGTCAATAACTACTGTTCTAATTTATTGTACAGTACTACAGTTCTAATTAATTTTACAGTGAACTAATCCCAATTTGTTGTACTTTGTCCAGCCTTATCAACCTTGCTGGTACTACTTCTGCCGCTGCAGAGCTCAAAACCTTAGCTTATTTTTGTCATTATTATTGCTATACAGTATTTTTAGGTTAAACATATCCTTCATATAAAAATACTGGTTTAAAGGACAGTAGGATGCAGAAGCACACTTCTATTGCTCTCTGTTTGCTTTTACCCTAGCCAGTCTTTCTGAGGTGTATTTCAACATGACTGAACAAAACAATTATAACACTTGCCTCCTACGTCTTCATTAATGTCAGACGCAATAAAGGGGATTCTCCTTTCTCTGTCCTATGATCAATAAGGGTGTCATGATTTAAGATAGAGCTGCTACTTGTACAAAGCCAGCTGCTCATTTGAGCCAACAAAGCTTGCAATGTCAATGGCTATTCTTGAAGCTCTTATCCTTCTCTAGTCCACTGCATTGAACACAGAATTCTTGCTGACCAAGAAACTTTGCTACTGTATTCACATAGCAAATAGTTGGGTTTATCTTCACCATATTTCATCCTGACTCCTTTTTTTTTTTCTTTTTTTTTTTGTCTGTTAATTAGTTCAGCAAACCATCTGCATTGCAGAGAAAACCATGTTAAACCCCTTGATTTTGTACCCTACTGTTGTCAGCACAAGACACAGAGAAATGCATCCTCCTCTCACATGCAGTCTCTTCCCAAAGTGGATATTGACTATAAGAACATATTCAATTACACACAGACAATGGTTCTCCCCACTTCCTTACAATAAGAAAAGCTAAAAAGCAAAATTTTAAATACACTGTGAAGAACAGAATGAAGTATGGAGTTCTCCATCAGAAAGAAGATGAAGGACTGGGTTTGAAGCTTGTGCAGGAAAGTCGTAACACACTAAAGGGTATTATTTAGCAAAGACGAGGATTCACTGGAATCATAGCCTGCACACACTGTTTTTTCCTTTCTGTAAGCTAGCAGTGGTAGGGAATAAAATTAGCAAATGGAGACTGTAGCTAGCTAGTTAACTTAATAGCTCAGCTGCCAGAACAGCTGGAATGCTGCCAAAGGGACTGGAGAAAGCCCTAGTCTGAGCCATTTTTGTCTTTCTCATTAAAAAAGGCTAAAAATAGCAACAGTTTAGACAGTGTTTCTGAGCTGTTACAGACACCTGAAAATTAGGCTGCAGACAAAAATAATCCAACACTACTGTGTGAGAAACTGTATTACAGCTGCATTGCTTTTTCTTGGGTGGCTGAAGGGTGAAAACTTCATGAGTCCAAAGCGCCCAGCTGAAACACCTTCCAACATCGTTTTGTCACCACTGAACCTGCCAAACACCATGTGAATAGCCACATAAAATTTATCATCTTTGTGACTGTCACATGTGCTTGTCTGAGAACAGCTATGTTTATTTTTGACACCAAAACCCCTTTCTGTTTATTAATCTTGTGCTCAAGGTCAGTTGCTAACTGTTCTGCTTTCATCTGAGCTTCTTTCTATCAGCTCCCTTAAGAAACTCCACAATCCAGCTTTGACTGCTCCTTTTACTCGTCTCTTGCCCTTGTACACTGTCTGTTGAGCTTGCTGAGGAAGTAGAAAGGAAACAGTAACTTCAAAAAACACACTATGTTTCATCTGTAGTTCAGAAAATGAAAAGGTTTTGAAGTTTGGCAAATGCAAGAAAAGGCAGATCACAATCCTTTGTCTTTATTTTGCTCATTGCACTCCTAGTAAGAGTCTCCTATGCTGGAGCAGCAGTAAGTGGCATAACAAGACCCTTCAAGGCCTAAGAAACAAGACTACTTAAATATTGTAAAGTTTCAAGGTGGGGTAGTAGGGGAGGAACTATGCTTTTAAGGACCATGGACTATGTATACACTGCTTTAATTAATTTAAAATCCCAGCAAAGAACTTACTGGTAGGCATGTGTATGTATATATATATGTACACACACACACACACACACACACACTTGCAATCCAGAAAACCTAATCTGCCCTTTGTCTACATTGTGTTTTACTCCTGTGACTTTTCTCTAGGAGAAGCAACAATGTAGAATTTTAAGTTTGTTTGCAGTCTCTACAAAATGTAGAGCAGAAATACGTGAGTGCCTGCAGAGATCAGCATTCTAAATTGAACTTGTGGATTTCATCTCTGTAAACCATGAAGCTGTCTGGTAGAATCTGTTTGTCCACTGACTTTTAGGGACAGCCTTTGCTTGTGCTGAGAGTTCTGCACTGATGGCTCTGTCATTCCTTTTCTGGCCCTGCAGTGTAGGAGTTCCAAAAGCTTTAGAGCAAAATGCTAAGTGAAAAAGTGTTAGTGTTAGCTAGGTTTAATTACTTCCTTTTTGTTTCTCTCAAAATAAGAAAAAAAAACCTTTGGAAGAATATTTTTTCACACATTGCATCAGGTTGGAAGGGTCCCTCAAAGGTCACCTTGTTATTGTTTTCTTTAATATACATTTGCAATCAATTAATGATGACCTAACTTAAAACTGGTTATTCTTGACCTCTGAAAGCTGCAGTAAGTATAGGAGTTTCCTACACTTAATGATGTCCTTAATAGAATGTTTTGCCCATATATAAAACGCTAGAAAGGCAAAATCCCTTCTTAGCTTGCCTTTGCACTTTCAATGCTCATTTTCACTTGTTTTCAGAAAACATACTGGTTATACCACACCACTGCAACCTATCACCTAGAGAGACATTTGCGTGCATATCAGCCTTCTACTTTGTACAATGAAAAGGTTTGGCTAATAAAATGTACATACCACTTCCACTGCATGCTACAGATTATGTGCCACAGCACCATCCTCTTCCCCACTGAAAAACAATGCACTATAACACCTCCTGTGCAGTTTCACAGGATGCACAGTCTGCAGTCAAAGTATCCTCCCCATTTGGATTTGAAGCTCAGCTAGCTCTCTGGAAGATGGTATTGTGATTTGTGTGCCAGGATATAGCTTAACAGTGGGTTTACACATCAGGCAGGAGAACACCTGTCATCTAATAATGGTCTCAAATTCTTTTGGAGTTGCCTCTAGATGAAAGATATTCCAATTATGTCTGCCATTGCTTTAAAGCTACCTGAGATCAAACTTCAGTAAGTCTTTCCAATCATGCCTGCTTCTTTAAAACTCCCAAAGTAAGCATGGAAACCTGACGTGGCAGTTCCTACAGGCTCTGAAATAACAGCAGTACCTGCCTTTCCTAGCATCTAGCTTTACAATAATGGAAACATTTTTCTTTGCAGTGTCAGAGCTCTTCTACTGTTCTGCTTTTCCTTTGCATGACTTTATGGGAAATTACATTGCTTCTGGGAGTACATTTGTACTGTGTGTACTCTACCTTGGGCTCTCCACTTCATAAATCAGCTCTAAATTTTTATCAGAGACGATGTCAGTTCATCCCTCACCTTTATTCCTTGGCCAAGACTCTCAAGAGAGTTAATATCCAGACCCTCCTTGCAGGCCTGCAAACAGGAAATCACTTTCTGACTCTCAATTTTGCCTGGCCGGATAGTGAGACTAGCCAGGCTGCCATGGAAGTATTGAGCGAATCTGGGCTTGGTGACTTCACCTCCTGCAAGAGAGAAAATACAAAATTATGATTAATACCAATACACAAAACACACATCTAATGATTCAGTTTGTTTTAACACGTTTAAAGAATTTATATCCACTTTAGCCAATTATATTTGAGATCTCATTTATTGTTGTAAGTAGAATTGCCTGGTGGTTGTTGGGTGGCACCTCCTAGCAGCCCTTCTTTAGGTTCTTCCTGGTGGTTTTTTCCAATATTGCATTCAGATGTTTCTAAAGCTGTGATAACATACTCTGAACTGAAACATGGCTCCCCAAACCCATGTCCAAGGAAGCATAGAATTTTTAAAATTAAATGATAAGATTACACAATCAATCAAACATGAATTAAAAACCAAGATAAAATGTTTAATGCTTAATTTTTATATATACAGAAACTGTACTTCAAAGTTTTCTATTACAGGATCACTTACAGAGCCTTTGCCTTTCTCAAAAAACAAACAAACAAACAAACAAACAAAAAACCCAAACAAAAAAAACCCCAAAAAACAAACAAACAAACCCCACTACCTTAACTTCTTGTTCTAGGTATGCAAACTGTCACACTCTATAGAAACAGTTGTCTGTCAGGATATGTGGTAAATTCCCAGCAGTGAATGCAGGTCCATGCACAGCATCATGCTAAAAGGCTCGTGGTGCTTCCCTTCCCCAAAGTAGTTCATCTGGTGCACGGCAGGTCTCACCCTGTATGTCACATTAGACCTTCTTGCTATGCTCTATTCAGTTTCACTCTAGGAAGCTTCAAAGGAAGACTTATCTTTAGGAGTTGTCAATAAAATGTGATTACACACTGCCTGCACCAGTGATCACAGCATCTAAATTTCTCTTGGCACATTTAGTGATTTACCTCCCCTCCTTTAGGAGGATTTTCAAAGCTTGTCTTTCCTGCAAGTGTTGGCTATGTCAGGGCATGTGAATTACTGCCTACCTTGAGCTGGAGAGAACTGAGAGCCATGCACAGTAAAGTTGTGCAGGCTAATTGGATTAGCAGTTGATAAGATGTTGTAATTGGTAGATAACTCACCTCTACAGTGTTTGTAGCTTTAGTGTCAAACAAGCTGTTTCTGCCAGGCAAGCTAGCTCAAGCTCAAACTTTAACTTGAGGATTTGTGTGTGCATCAGGGTTAGGATAGGGATGAAGTGGCAAATTTTCTTCAGGCTGATGCTTCCTAAAAACATGTTTCTTGTCTGTATACTAAGAACACTGTGAGAATGGAGAAAATAGGCACTAGTCTACTGAGAGAAACGAAGGTGTCTCGGCAGGCTGCTTCTTTATAGGAGACAACAGGTTTTGTTCTTTTTTTGGTTAACATTGTAGCATGAGCTGCCTCTCTTTTTACCCTAAAGAATGGTCCTCAAGGAGAAATTATCCTTCTCAGCTCTTTCCTTTATTTCTCTATTACACAGAAAACTTCCCCTGGATAGAGTTTCTCCTGAGGTTTCACAGAAACTTTCAGATATGCAACAGCTAATGTACAGGATTAGTTTGCAGACTAAATTCAGCCTTTCTGATATTTACCAAGACTCTTATTTGGTATAATGTATTACAGGAATGGTGGCTTTTCAGGGAAAAAAAACCCACAAACAAACAACAAACCAGCCAACAAATCCCCAAACAAAACTCCCCCAACCATTGTTGTATGTATCTGTTTACATTGTCTTTAAAAGCACGTGTTGCCACTAGCACAGCAACAATGTATCTGCAAAGAAAAAAAACCCCAACATTTAAAAATAGTTTTTTTAAAAAATGCAGACTTCTCCTTCAAAAAAAGACACAAGGAAAGGTAAGATGGTAAAAACAGATAACACACAGAAAAAGAATGGAATCACATTGTGCTTTGAAGCTGCAAATTCTCAAATCCTTAATATTTCTGAAGACAGCAAGTTCTAAGGCTAAAACACCAACACTAATCCTAGAGCTTTGAAATTTAGAAATCCACAAGAAGCCTGCCAGTAGATATTAATAGTTCTGAGGAGCTGCAAGCAAAGAAACAGTCTCAGACAAGCTAATGTGTTTATATGTGAAACTAGCTCATTAAAATGTATAAAGGACTAGGAAGGAGGCAGAAGAAAGGATTCAGAGCTGTGGCTATGTCCAACAGAAATCAGCAGGGTAAATCAGTGGAAGCTATAGGGCAACATGACTGGTTCTTGCATTCATGAATAGGAATTCCAGGACTGATTTCCGCCCCCCCCCCCCCAATTGATTCTTTCACTTTGGACTAGTTTTTCTCTGGTGTCATTGACAAAGCACTTGCAGGTCATTTACAGTGCTACTGTAATTACCTATATATTAAATGTATGGAGTATTCCCTGTGCCCAAGCCCCACTTTAAAAAAAGACACTGGTGTACATGGAGCCATTGCCATCTTGGAGATGTGTAAGTCTTGCTTAAAGTCATCTGTCTGTAAGCCACCTGCCGGACCACTAACATAACAGCAGAGAAGAGAATATGAGTGTTTCCAGCAAAAGGCTTTTAAAATGCAAACACAGGCACTAAAAAAACAGTGAGGATTTGAAAAATAGGTTTACATACTTACCCTGTCCACAGGACTAAGGTAGGGTTTTGTTCAGATGTATAGATAGATTTTGGACTGTAAATGAGGTGTTGCAATATTTGTTCTGGAGAGGCAATCAAATATTACATGGGGAAAAAAAATATTTCAAGAAAATGTGAGCACAAAATAGCTGGGAATAGCTAGTCTCATACTGTGTCCATAGAGAAACTATGCCCATGGTTATGACAGCCTGATTCAGGCTGGGACAGCAGCACTAGAACAATTGGTAACAGAGTCTGAAGGGGTACTCAGGGGTGATACAGACCCCCTGAGCCTGAAGAAAGACAAGCACCGCCATACTTAAGCCATTCTGGAGAACTGCTGGGCTGTTCTAAGCTTTTTTTGAACACAGTGGCTCCTCAGACAACTCACTCCAAAGAGCACTGATCCTCAGATTTGCAAGTTTCCCACATAGGATGTATGAGCTGTCAAAATATAGTTATGTCTTCCCTTTTCCAAGGCTGAACAAGGTGTTTTCTTTACATCTACCTAACACTGTAGATTATGATCATCCCTGTTGCCTTTCCTGCAACTCCTGCTCTTGCCTGAAGTACTAACCATAACCTTGCACTCCTCTCAACATAGGATGGTGTGAATACTAGCTTCTTCCAGATGAAAAACCATGAGCACCTAAAGAGAGAATACTATCTCCCATTTTGGTAGAGAAAACAGACTGCTAAGTAAGTCTCCCATAAGCACCTTTTGCCAGAGTTAAAGACATAATTATATACCTGCCAATTTAATCCTCAAAGGGGAACAGGAGTCATTATATCTGACTCTTATCACAGCTGCTTGTAATTGCAGCCTGTTGACATTTTGATATTCTTCCACCTCAGCATTTCAGCCTCTTCTCAGCTCAGTGGGGTATGTTAGCTTGCTGATGGGTTTCAATTACCAGTAATTATTAGACTGCAAATGGACAAAATCCAATGCAGTAAAATCAAGATGCAAATCCCATATCTCTTGTTAAAATTTAAAGAATGGCCTAAAGCAAATCTGCTGCAATCCTGTATTCTAGCTTTGATAAAAAGGATTACTGGGAATATATTTTTCAGTCTCAAAAGATATAAGAAGGAAAAAATTGTCGGAATAAATTGAAAATCCTCAGCAACTGGCTACCTTACTCCTGTCCGTATCAGTGTTTCAGTCATGCTTAGTTCTGCTATATTAATATTTTTCAGTGCTCTCTTTCCTTCTGCTTTTACAGTTTAATATCCTTCACCTATTTGACCTCAGCTTCTTAGTGGGTGCAAATTTATCTCAGGGTGGCCAATTCACAAGTCCTTAGCCACTCTAAAATTATTAGCTCCCAAGGTTAGATGAGTGTATTTAATCCAGCATGAAAATGGTAATTCTGTAGCATGTTAAAGCACAGTGTGTGTGCAATTGCAGCTAGTGCTGATAGCAACATTGTTACAGAATATCATCTAAATTCTTCTAAATAGTGATCTTTTCAAATACAGACCCTAAGTGTTATTCATGTCGTGCCCCTGCAGCTCCACACACTGCGGTTCAGCAGCTCACAGTCACCAGCTCCATTGGGCAGGAGCAATGCTCAGTTCCACTGTCTGAATTTGACTCATCATTGAAATTGCTACATACCAAGAAACCACTCAGGAAAAGGCATAAACTACTCCCAGTAGCTCTTACTGCTCTAAGATACTTTCAAATTCACTTTTGGCCTAACACCAAACTGAGTCTAAGCAACAATATTTTTGAGATAATGAAGAAGGCTTAAGTAGATTATACGAGCTTCTGAAACAACAATTCAGAGAGGAAAGTGGAGCTCCAGTGATGATGACCTTGAGGTAACCCAAGTGTCCTGAATTACTTTCTAATTCCCAATGTCATGGTGCATTGAAAAAACAGCGTTCTGTAACACAGCAACTGCCAGTTCCCATACAGAGGTCAGGTTATCCAGCTAACCTAGAGTGCCTCAGCAAGTTTCAGGGGATTTTTTTGCTGTTAGGGTTTTCTTCCCCTTTCTTATGATATAGCTCAGATGCAGCCCACCTCCACAATAATGTCATCGCATCAGAACCTGAAAGAATAAGAAAACCTACCCCTCACCTCTGTTACATGTTGTGTTTTACTCAGCTCTAGGTTTATTGATTACTATGAATTAATATGCTACAAGTGCTAAATCTTGGGGGATAGTTAAGTAATTGACTAAACTAAATGATGCGACCAACAAGGGAAAAATGTAACCTCTCCTACTGTCAGTCAGGGACTTAAGTGGATGTCTGCAACATCATTTTAAAAAGTCTGAAAGAACACTATAGAACAACATCACTTATTGTCATTACAGACCCTTACATGACAGATTTTTGAAGCTACTGGGTATTTTCCCTTCCTTAAATGTAAATGTTGTGGTTACCATCACAGTTGTGAGGCAATGCAGGCCACAGTGTTACTCAGACCTTGATGCTAAAATCATACATTGATTTTTCCACCTGACCCGACATGCACATCCACTCCCAAAATCTGGCAGATACAGAAGGGTGGATGTTGGCATTTCAGCATTAACTCAATCCTCTGAATGGGAAAATAGCTTCGATAGACTGTGGGAGGCATCCAGAGAAACTGTTGACGTACGTGATTATTTACTATAGGTCTCTTCACTGTTCAGTCATTGTCAAAGTTGTATGCATCACATTTTCCACTTGCTAAAATAACTATTTGCTGGACTGAGATTCTTTTTTCTTTTACACTGATGCTGATCTCTTCTGCCTGGAACTCTTATCAATGCAGAGCAAGTAGGGCACTAAAGAGCAGAGAGGTCCCTTCCCACTAGACCTTCACACACAGTCTCCTTGATAAAGTCTCTCTGAGTTACTTTCCTTTTCTGTAAAGTGTGAATGCTGGTGGAGGTGGACAAGTTCACCATCTACACTGACACCAAAACACACAAAGGAAGAGCCCATTCTATGCTTCTGTTTTGTTTGGGTGGTTTTAATGTCACACTAATTTGATATTAATTGTGACAGAATTTGATTACTATTGTACTGTTTTGACTTAAGAGATGTAAAGTGCTGTGTGTATTCACTTGCCCATCTCCAAAGAACAAGCACGCATTTTTGGCTAAACAAGTAATTTTACTGAGCTCACAGATCTTATTTTAGGCCTCTTGCCCTGCCCTAATATCAAACCAGTAATTATTGAGGTAGTCTAAGCACAATGAGGTTTTCAATGGAAGTACTGAATCAAGAGAATTTCCAACTGAGATCTATTAAGACATTATAGACTGTGGTTATACTGAGATGGAGCATCAGGGAACGATTGATTATTTAGGGTCCCAACATACAGATTGAAGAGAATCTGGAAGCAGCTGTGAGACATTCTGGCTCTGAAGTCCTCAGGTACAAGTCTCCAGATTTATCCCATCTTTTTTTATTATGGCAGTTCAGGGAGCTGAGTTTAATTCCCTAACAAGTAGCTCGGCTGTTAAACAGGATGAAACCTAACAGATTTCAGGAATAGTCCCAATTACTGACTGAAGTTTTTGTACTCCCACAGCTTTTTAGCACACACACATACACAAAAAAAAAAAAATTAAAAAAAAAAATCTTACAGACAAAAAGGACTCAGAAAATTACTCATCAAACATGGCACCATTTATGCCTGCCCCTGCTCTTGGTAGATATCATAACCTAATGACCTCACACAGATAGCTTAAGGCTTTAAAGCTTTATCTGAAATAAGGCAAGTACAAAGAACACTAAGGACTACCTGCTCTTTAAGTGTGCTTATGCTAATCTGTCTCTGTGTTATAGATCCGTAGATCAGAAGCTGTTTAAGGTGTCTCAAATTTAAGGGAAACGGGAAACTAAGAATCATGAAGTGTTACAATCTTGTACATCTTAGAGTAGATCACTGTCCAAGTGATGGTAATCTTGTCCACAAATCCATATTCTCATTCTCTTAACAACACTCTTGCACTGGTGCAGTAGTCCCCAGTGCAGAAATTCACTTAAGTATGAGACATATATGCTGAATTAATGACAGATTTGAATGCAAATCAATCTCTCCAAAACACCTTTCTAAACTCACCTTCCACATACGTTTGTATTTGTGATACAGTTAAAATTCCAGCAAAGATTTGTGAAGTGCAATAAAACCTTCACCTTGTTTTCAAGAAGGGCAACAGAGAGAACACTCCTGTGCTAACAGAAGCATCAATATACACATATTCAGCATCACCTTACATTGAAATCTACCTAGGAGGTCTTATATTCCTTTGTTTGCTTGAACCATTCCACTGAAGCTTCAGGTTGGCAAAAGCTCTGTCAGTCCTCAAGACATGATGCACTGGTGTAAGAATGCAAGTTGGGGTAACCTTTAGCTGCTGAACGTCTTTATTTTTTGGGGAAGTCCATCACTGAGACATTACACTGCCCATGGTGTGTATGTCTGTCAGTGATCTCCATCCAGTTCTGAACTCTTACTGTTCTTCTGGTCTTGAATAGTAAAGTCACTTTTCCTACAGCAGTTTTTGATTGGTGTGCCAGCAGTGAGCTGACATAGAGGGTTAATAAGGTTATTCTGCAGAAGGACTCTATTAAAAAACCTGGTCTCCAGCCTACATTCAGGAAAGAGGAAAATGATAGGAGAATACAAAAGAAAAATAGAATTGAAAACCAAAATTACTTAGAAAACGAGATCTGCAATAGCCTTCTGCTATATTCACGATAACAAAGTTTGCCTGTAGACAGTCTTCTGCTAAAGACCTTTCTCTGCTCCACAACTCCAGAATGGGTGGCATTATTAGAAATAATGACTTACAGTCAGAGTAAGCTACAATATAACCCTGTGACAAGTCATTAACTTGTGTCTCTACTCTCCTGATGGGACTCTGGGAATGATACATGAAGAAACAAGCCATTTTAGGAGGGAAAGCGTATGAACTCAAGACCTTTTGAGAGAAACCTGGAGGAAGTCTGTCTGCAGCCTGTGGTACAAAAGATTGTTAGACTATCAAATCAGGTAACTTGTTCCCTTCTTCTGGCTGCCCTTGCCACAGAACGTTTAGCAATAAAGGGATCACAGTGAAAACCTATAAACTGTGGTTTAAAGGAAGAAATTTCTCATTCTGTAAAAGGGTCCATTTGCTATATCCTCAAATAAACTGAATCAAAAATAATGAACTCAGAGGAGAACTTACTAGGGTAGGCTCCCAGAAAGTTTAGCTCCAGAATAAGCCAACCTTAATTAGCTTGTGTTGCTTAATAGAATAAAACAGGACTGCAAAAGGTAAGGGGAGACTAACAACAATTCTGTGGCTGATCTGTAACTCTGATTCTGTTCTTTCTGACATGTAGATTTTAAGTGACCTAAGGAAAACCCCCTTCCCCCACATACTAAGGGTAATTTACTTTCTTGCTGTAGCACTGTGTTACCTCTTTATTGTTTGTAAAAGTTCTCAAGAATCCTGTGTTGGGAGTGCAAAGCTAAAGTACTGTTATAGCTAGAAAAGAAGGGAGTAGAAACAAGACCCAACATTAAGCCTTGAGGAGATCTCTCCTATCCCAGTGGACCATGTCTGCTTCTAACATCTATGCAGGGAGGTAGGGAGATCAGAGATGGTGTAGGAGTCATGCTTCCCACATGTTCTCTTTGGTGTCTTTTGTACTGGGAAGCACACTTACAAGGAAGTCAATTTTGTCCTTTAGATACTTTTTAGAAAGTAATTTTGCCTCAAAATCGCTTTCAGCATTAGAGACAGAGCTGCCCTTTGGACCTACATAACCCCACTCACATCAAAATCACACCCTTGACAATCTGTGAGATCATCGATGTGAACAAAATAGCCTTTTAAGGAAGGTAAAATTAAGTTATATCCTTAACCTTCAGTATCTGCAGAGAGCTTTTCCAGGGCACATAAAAGACTATTTTCAGAAAGAGCTGCACCAGCATTCCAAACTGTTCATTTCCTCTACCAGTCAGCTCACTAAGAGTTCAGTTTACCCAGCCCTATTTTCATCATTACCTTTTTCCAGGCCTAGTGTCACAGCTGAGAATTAAGTCAGAATTTACCATGCATGAAGACTGGCAACAAGTTAAGAAGTTTCTTTCTCCAGCTGTCACTGCTCTTGGGTCACATGTAACTGAATCAACACAGTTTAGCCTAAACATAATGCTTTAATTCCCCTCCAATAACTGCCCCTCAAGTCCTGCAGTATTAAGCATGAACTACACAAAATAAAAACCAATTAGCTCTGTGCTAACCATTGTGATAGCACCCCAAATCAATGAGGTAGCTCTGCCAAGACCTTCCTGTTAATGAGCTCCCTGCAGAGAGAACTAAGTTTTTTAAATTAAAAGAAGAAAACTGTAGTAGAGTAACATCCAGAATAGCTAATTCTAAGTACAGAAAATTCATATTGATTATGCAGGAACGAAACATAGAAGAGATCTTTTCATACAGCTTCCCTTGTACCCAAACCCGCGTTAAAGCTGGAAATTCTCCTGAGACTTGGTTTTAGGTAATTGAATGACTTCCCAGGTTGCAGTAAATTTTGCCCAGTGTCTGACTGTCATGGATTGAGTTGGACCTGCTGCTTTTATTTATACCATGCTGCAGTCATGCCAGTTTAAAAAAAAAAATGGAAGTGCTAAATGGAGCAAAGTATTATGGGGCTTGAAGTTCAGATTGCAACACGGAAGGCTTCTTGTTCTGGTTGCTGCTTCTGGATTCTGAGTTCTTGGGTGTTGCCTCTTTTCTGCAGGTTTTGTTTTCTGTTTCATGCTGGATTTTTCCCAGCCCCCCTGTATTTACTGCACTTCTGCAAATAGGTTAAGCACACATGGTATTATTCAGGTTAATTAGTTTATTAGCAAAGGTATGTATGCATTGTGATTATGATATGTTATATTAAACTTATATATATTTAGCTCAACTCTGAGTTGTGCTGGGGGAGCACTAAACCATTACACTGACAGACCCTAGGAAGGTTTTCTTCTATAAACTTTAAAGCCTTCCTCCCTTCCCTTTCAGCCACCTTCAGTCTGCTTGCCTCCAGGCTGCCATCTATACACTGAGACCCTAACCTCTACCTCCACTATCCTCTTGCGCCCTAGACAAGAGTCTGCTCTTTGGGAAAATGCTAAATTTTCCTCCTTTTAGGAGAGTCCTAGCACTCAACTCACATTGTTCAAAGAAATATTGCATAAAAACAGGAACAAACAAGTCAGATATGCTTTTTACACTGCCAAAGCAACGGCAAAGTTGTAGAAGAGACTTGTCCGTTACAACTGGAACTGCAAACAGTTTGATGCCAATGGGACAGTGAGCACATCATAGGCTAAAGTTGAAATTCATCATATAAGCCTGGTTTATTTTCATGTTAGATTCAAGAGAATAGCACTGAACTTAAACTGCTCTCATATTTCACTTGAACAGTTAAAGACAGAAATAAAAACTAAGTTTTCATAATGGATGTTATAAACAAGGCTATAAAAGTCAAAAAAAAGAGTTGCTCTGAAACTGAGATATTAATAATAGGAAACATTTATCTCAAAGAAAATAATTATCTTTCTGCATGACATAATTCTGAGAAGGACAAAAAGGAGGTCCATGGAACTTGCTATGTAACCTCAGGACAAGTACCAGTGTACCTGATGGTAAGATCAGAGCTAAGAGTGACTTGTCTCATAACCTAGAGGATTCTCAGATCGTTAGAGAAACAGCAGAACAATTCCCAGTTTCCAGACCAGAAGTGAAAATTGTTGGATATGAAAGAGTAAATCCTTCATAGGAGTGGTAGATTTTTCTATTAGTGCTCAGAGAGTAAACTACAGTTCTTTTTGTTCTTGATTTTTCACTCCTCCTGCAACCGACCAGATCTTAAGCTGCACCATAGTCATGATGACTTTTTGCTGTGAGCAAATCAGAATTGGTGTGGTAAGAAAAAGGAATGATATTTTTTCTGCTTCATTTAGTTGTCCGAGTTGAGATTGTTTTTCAAGTAATTTGACTTTGATAAATGGATGTTGTGGACTCAGAACTATAAAGCCTTGTCCTTTCTGAAGGGAGAGGGTAGAGCTTGTGTTCCTATTCTGCCAGGGCTTTTATGAAAAGAGAGAAAATAGTCTGAGCAAAGCAGTGATAAAAACTCCTCATATCCTCTTAACAAGTACTCTCCTGATGGTTTATGACACCAAAATCACTGCATATTTTTACTGAAATTAATTGTAGATGGTTATAAAGTGGTTTTGAAATGTGAAGGTTTAGACTATTCTTATGGGTCAGGTTATATGGATCCTACATAGATCTAGGTAACAGTTTTGCTAAAACTATAGTCAAAACCTTTGTTTGATAGATACACATTTTCTTGAAAAATATGGATTTTGAAAAGAAACATTTTGAAGGAATAGATTGGTTTTATATGTCGAGTAATTACAATTTGATGGAGTGAGACAGAGTGATGAGTCTTATTAGCAGAGTGACTTTCCATACCATTCCCTTTAAATAGTTTGAGGTGATCATAACAAATTTATCAAAAGATACACTTTGCCAGTAGCAACATCTTGAAATCTTGTTTTGTGTAAGCATTAAAAGTCCACCTTTCTTCCTAACAAGGATAGTTTATCAGAATCTTTAGCATGATCTTTCTTAGCTACATCTTGACAGTTTCATGAGACAGAAAATGTGTCTACCTTTGATGAGCTCCAATCCTCACACCATTAAAAAAGCCGACTGTGCAATGCTGCAGTAAATACTGACAGCAGCAATAGGTAAAATTGCAGTAGTTGAAATCATGAGTTTCTCCAAAAAGGAAGAAGAATCTTATCCTGGATGGTAAATTATCACCTACGCATCAAATTATGCAAGGCAAAACCTGTAAATAATTGCAACTTTCTGTTTAATAGCTTAAATACTGAGTAGAGCCTGAACCTTAATTCTTTCTCTTTACAATTTGAGATAAAGAAACAAAAATGCAAAAGAAGTGGAACTTATTCTTGTATTCAGCTGCTTTGGAGGTAGATGAAACCCAAGGATGAAGCACTGTGGTAATACTTTTTTGCTTATAGAGCACATGTTCCTCAGATAAGGTTACTAACCACAGCCCTCAAACTTGGTTCTTGCATGAGATTCAGGTGGGGCTGAGGGGAGTAGATTATCACCAATACTGAGACTTTCAGGGAAACAAAACCAAAACAAAAAAACAACAACAACAAAAAAGCAACAAACAATTAAAAGTATTGCTACTGAAGAGGGAAAAAAACACAGTGAATGAATGAAAGAAGTTAAAGGGCAGAAGTAATAAAAATAATGCACCAAAATATTTAGATAGACCTGTGCAAAAGAACCTAGAAATAAACACAAAGGATTAAAATGTTCTTAGAATGGCTGTAAAAAATGCTGATTTTTCAGGAGGTAATACTCAATGGTTATCTAGCCCTGTGGTATCTGCTCATGGCTGGAGAGAACTGAATTTACTGTATCCACAAATTGCATCTGCATTTGGTAACTTTGGAATTTTGATTTAAAAATGCTGCACCAAAATTCTCTCTCTCTCTCTCTCTCCATATATATATATATATATATATATAAAAAGAAAACCTAAGCAATAAAATTCCCTCCCCCTCCCTGCAAGCAACAAAAAAACAAGGCAGACCAAATTCACGTAAATCAAACTGGTTATCTGCCATCTCAGTAAACTACTGGTAAAACTGAAGTTGTGGTTTCTAAAGAGTTTGACAGGTATTGCACTACATATTTTTAGCTAAAAAAAAAAAAAAGGAGTAACATTCTCTTAGAATATGAAGACCTTAGAGTAAAATTAAATGTATTCTGTTGTGAAAAATTCCAGTACACCTAATGATCATCCTATAAACATGGAAGCCCACACATGTAAATCCTACTTCGAGAAAGATCAGCCTATGCTTCTTACAAGCACATGGAATTAGTGTCATGCTGTTTAGCTATCATAACACCTATCAATATCCAAAACTTATCTAATCTTGTTTTTAGGATTAGTGTAGCTTTATTCTGCATGTTGTCATGAAAGTAAAGATTGGATCATTACTCCAAGGTGTTCACAATTTAACAGCTGGATTTGCTTCTAATGCTATTTATGCTGAACAGCTCTCTGCAATGCACAAAACATCCAAATTTTACAGATAACATATTGTAAATGAGCAGAGATCAAACTGGCAAACAAGGTAATAACAGAGAAAGTGAGTCAGCCTTAAAGAGTGGGGAAGAAGCACAAGCTGTTAAAGCGTTTGCTCCTAATCATGCACTTGGCTTCACTTCAGGCTTTGTCTGCGGCCAAAACAAGGCACAGCACGTGAATAGAAAATTAACATGGAAGAGTAATGGAGACAGCTTTACAGAAGCAGGTGAGCAGAAAAAGAGCATTGCTTCAGGTGCAGGGCAAAGAACTACATGTTATAAGGGAAAAGAAATCTGAGAACAGCAGGCTTACGAAGTGTAGATGCCAGGCCCATACAAGTATGGCTCTGGGGTTGTGACCTTTGTTTTCATTTTACTCTCACTTTTACACCTGGTCTATAACAGGGTGAATTGATTAAATTAGTGGAATTATTGGTGCTATGCTTCCAATGTGAAGAGCACAGGATCTGGCCATGAGACATTTGAGGTACTGAACAGAGACAGCTGGAGTTCTTTAGAGGAACATTTAGATAGTTGGCTTAAAGCTAGAGAACAAGGCAAAGAATTAAGGGAAGACAAAGGGTGAAGAAGACAATCTTTCACATGGAACACACAGGCTATATTTAACACTTTTTTAGACAATAATGATGCAAATCCTTTTACCATCCCATCCATTTTATCCATGGCTTGATTAATTATCAACTCTGGATTTATTTCTGATTTTATACCAGCAAACTTCTTGTAATTTTTTTACTATGCAGTCAGAGACACAAATGAAATTCCTTTTGGTATGAACTCATAATTTTACTGTTTATCATTTTCTGTCACATTACCTTGCCAACAAGCACCAACTGTCAGCTGCATGGCTATGTGCGAGGGGTGGATTGGCCAATCATTGGTCACAAGGTAAGGTTCATAAGTTGTTCCATCCATGTACAAGGTAACAACAGGAAACTCAACATTGACAACGTAGTAATGCCATTCTTTATCACAAATCTGAAAGACAGAATGCAAGAGAAAAACATTAATTAGCACTTATTTTCAGGTGACTAATTTTTAGATTGCATACAGTTTTTAAATTGTAGTTTCTAAATTACACTTACAAGAAAAAAACCAACCAACCAACCAACATTATTGCACATTTTACAACATTAACATTAATGGAAGTTAAAACAATGTTGATTAATACTTGTGGCGTACTTCCAGAATACATTTGATAAACAGAAGCATCTTAAACTGCACTCCTTGAATACAATACATGGATAAAATATCAAAATCAGATAATTTGGTATCTGCTCTGTATTTTCACATTTGTTAATAAATAGTATTAGTTTTTCAGTGCCTACATCAACTTTGGAGAATACAAACCTGTATGTAAGAGCTGCATACTGGAGATGTGCCTCATAGTTACTGATGAGCCCTGATAGCTTCAAATTAAAAATATATATATCACTTAGTCACTAGATTGATGAGTTGTTATCAATTATTTGATTTACGTGTCATTATTAACTTATAGCATTAGTACTTAGAAAGTCCTATGGAATGCAACAGGACCTCCAGTATGCTGGAAAAACCTCTCTTGTGCTCCCTATACACACAGATGGGTAAGCAATCTATATGTCTACCTGATTTGGGCAGGAAATTCAAGCCTTCACCATGCTTCATCTGGTGGCCCTGAGCTTTTTCCCAGATAGCCTGCAAAATGAGGATCTGTATCTTTCACTGATATACATCAGCTTTGAAAAGCAGCAGCCACCATTACAGTGCACTTTCAAGATGACAATATATGTGTCAAATCTTATATGAATATCTGAGCTGGACAAGCAGGGATTGCTGCAAGATGGTCAAATTTGGGTTTAGTTCTTAAAGGTACAGGTCAATGAAGCAATAAGTCCAGTGTGTACATATCCGTGTCTGTACAATTCTTTTTCCCCTTTGTTCTATCTTACAGATTTAAAAATAAATCACAGAAAGTAGTGAGTAGGATGAATGAGCTGGTTTTAAAAACGAAGCAGTAGTTGCAATCATGCTGTTTTCAGTTCTGTACAGACACTTGTTTTGGTGTATTAAGAAATGGAAGTGCTTGAATGTAGATACCCTGCCTGTTTCAAAAAGGCAGGCAGAAAAGTGATGAGTAAACATAACACTTTGTCCTTGGCTAGGTTAAGTGCTATCTGTTGCAATATCTGCCCTTTGAAAGCAAAAGCTAATGTTTTGTTCCAAAAGACATTTCAACAAGAGCTTAATCACTTCTATTCCAAACGGATACATTTATTACTGCAGAAATCATAGGTCCACAGCAAGAGATAAATGTGGTGAGGAGCTGCTTGAGCCTTCCTTCTGTAAGCAATAGACAGCACACATTTTTTCTGAAGGTTAAATGAACTGAAAACAAAATTGAAAGTAAATAAATTGTAAGACTGGAAAACTTTATTGAACGAACAATGATCATGAACAGTAGCATGCAGTCCTCCCTTTCAAGGAAAAACAGCTTGCCAAGTTTCCTAACCTGATCATTAGAAAGTGATGCATCATAGGCTCATGTATCAGGCATGTTATATGAAACAATGTCAGTGATGTGCCTGAGTTTGAGAGGCCTTGCATGACAAAAATTCAGGTGTTATTTACTTAACAATTCCAAGAAATGCTGCAGAGTATTTCTGTTCTGCAACTCTGAACGGCGTCACTCAGGATGTAACCAAACCAAGATCATGTTAACAACACTTTGGGGCATATACACACAAGGAGCAGAATAATGTGCAGCTACTCTGACTACTCTATTGACTGACCATTAGAACAGTTACATTTTTCAATGAAAATGCCTTCTGAAAATAGAGGACACAATGACACAAACTCCACAATTTTGAGACTCCAGCCACTGGGCTCCAGTGGTTCCAAGAAAAACAAAGATGTCCAACTACAGATGTCCATGCTAGACATTAGTTATTAACTTGTATTTGTTTCAGATACATTCTGGAACATAGGATACTGCAAATATAGATGGCTTTGTTAAGTCCTCAATCCATCACTTATGTGCTTTTCTTAAGTTTCAAGACATAAGGCTTTATTTTAGGCCCTTAAAGTCTCAGTTTGGTGCTTCCTGGGATTTCAAAAGCACCCAAATTGATCAGGTGCTGAATTGTCACAAGATTTCAGTACAGGTTAAGTACACAGACATGTATATTCCACGCACACACACAAAAAAAAAAAAAAAAAAAAAAAAAAAAATCTGTAAGTATCTGCACTGGGTCCCAATGTAGAAACAACTTTTCTACAATAAGGAAGCAATAAAATGTTTTAAACCCTGGAATGCCTCCCAGTCGCTCATCAGCCTGGCCATTTCACAGGCAACAAAATAATGAAATAAAGAATTGCGGAGTGCAATTAGTTATGCTGACATTTCAGACTGCTTTTTCACTTTCCTAACATAGGAAGCACTTCTTTTCCTGCATGCATTCTACACTGGAAACAGACTTTAATATGATTCCAGATAAGTCATGAAATTAAAATTGCAAATATACTGTTTCGGCAAACAAAGATATTTTTATCATCTCAAGTAAGAACTTAATTTGAAAAAAAAAAAAAAAAAACCCAAACCTAATTTATAAAGCTATCCTAATGAGATAAATCACAGATGAGTAAGCTTGGTTTTCAAAGACTGCTGGATGGTTAGGTTGGTCTAATCACTCTGTCACATCAGCCTGCCTCTAAAATGCATTAATCAAATCACAGTGAATTAACCAGCTTGAAGTCTTAATGGTGATTACAAGTCATTGCACTGGAATATACTTCTATGAAATAAACAGATGAACACAAACTTCATGTAAGTCTTCTGAAGTAGGTTTCCAAAGACATGAAAACTCTTAGCATCTTTGGATGAAGAGTGTCAGAGATTTTTCTGGTTTATATAGGAATGCTTAGGGATGGACTAAAACCGAAGTACTTTGGTCTGAGAAGCACCTAGTTCTTAGGAACTGTCTCTTTTTATAGCTTTGTACATAAGGGCTTGGCACACACACATGAGAGCATGCAGCTTACAGCTTTTTCAGCCTCAAGTCAGCTGGGGCGTGCTCATACAAATTGGATCATTCACCTATTTGGCAAGATAAACAACGAGAATTGGTATAATTTCCATTAAATGTTAATGGTGAATGAATTAATTCACTTCTACAATTGAATTCTTATCAACAGAGGTGGCTTGAGCTGAGAAAAAGAATAAGCAGTTAGGTTGGTTCAACCTAAGTTCACAGAACATAAATCATCCTGCTCGAACTGTCGTACATCTGCTGGAATGTCACTCTGAGATGTGCCAGTCTTTGCAGAGCCAGAACTGTTTCTATGAGCAGGGAGAACTTCAGTAGCACTGTTTCCTTCATTACAGCTAGATACATTGTCCTCTTGATAAATCTATGTTCTGTTGTTTAGCAGTATTTCAACAAGTAAAACATTTAGGCAACTCTATAGTCAAGACTATAGCAGAGAAGGCTGTTACAATCATATATAGCAAAAGGGTATTATTAGTGAAGGAAGAACGACATTCACACAGGGATTACAGTAACCAAGCAGCTGGAACACTAACGCTTACCTCTGCTTTGCAAGGAGGTCAGGGAGTACACTTGAAATTAGAAATTATGTAGTTCTGTAAGGTAGCATTATAGAAAATTAGTCATGCTTAGGGTGTCACTAAAATGTGACATGCTTGTACATGTCTAGAAAAATGCAAGGTCTACAGAGGTGAGGGAAGCACTGTTACCACGAATACAAAGTCACAGCACATCATATCTTCATTAAGAGGTTGAATTATTATCATCATGCTTATTAATTAACAGTTAATATTACTAATCGTTATTATGCTTATATTAACAGCAACACTTTTTCTGTAGATGTACAGATATTATAAATCTGCAAGTCCTTCAGTAAGAAAAATCTTTATGTCAAGTCCTCTGTACAGCATATGTACAGTGCTTACACAAAAACCTGAATGATTGAAACACTTCCATATTTGCAAGCATGTCTTGACAGAGCTCATGGAGATCATCACCAGGAAAACTATGTAAACAGGCAGATGCAACTCAGGCTCAGCATTTTTTATACCACTTCACTAAAGAAGACAACAAATGCATGGGAACATCCCTTTGATCTTATGCTTCAAGGCTGTAGCATTATCCCCTCAGTTACAGCACCCAGAGCAAACCCTCTGCTCTGTTCTGAAAGCAGCCATAAGCTTTGTGACTGTGCTTCAAAGCATGGCATCCATTACGCTTTCTCACAGAACAGAACGGAACAGAGATGATATTTGGATGGGGACAGGAATATGAAGTTTAAAAAAGACCACATTTTTCTTTCCATCTCCAAAGCAACTTTTTCTGAAAGACCTTTGTAAAAAAATGTACAAATGTTGGCATTTTCCATTTCTTTTTTGTGATCCTAAATGTACATTTAAATGGGTCAAATATATTTTGATAGATTTTTTAAATGTATTTGGATATATCAATATAGTTTTACTATATTTTAATAACATACAAACAGAGAGCTCAAATGTTCTGAAACACAGTGTCACTACACCTTGAACAGGGACCTAAAGAACAGTGCCACTGCGAGAAAGCAAGCTTGAAACAAATGTTAAATTGGAAACATCTGATAGTGAATGTCAAGTAAAAGTAAAGAACATATTTGCAATTAAAAAAAAAAATGTACTGCACATTTTTATATACAAAATAACAATAAGATTTCTTAAGAAATCAGCCTAGATGGGCTCTTCATGAAGGCAGTCCAAAGGTGAGCATAGAAAAGGCTTTCTTCTGTCCCATCTGGGTTTTTTAACTGATGACTCTGATAAATGGGACCTTTAAAGACGTTGAATGAGTTTTTATATGTTACTTTAAAAACTCATTTAGTGTCTTAATTGTTTTCCTATTGTCAGTTCTCATCCATAGACAGGGCATGTTAGTTTAAAAAAAAGGCAAGACTATACCTTAGGGAATTGCTTTTGCTATAACTCTGCTGCTTTCTTTTGATTTCTACTAATAAATCTTTGCCTTAAATTTCAGTAGCTGAGCTACCTGCAAAAGCTGATTAAGTGATACAGGGAAGTAAGTCACATTGACTTTTTAATCTTTTTCTCATTGTCTGTAGGTACCTTATAAATTCTTTGTGATTTGGTTTGGGTTTTTTTTATTTGTTGGGGGGTTTTTTTGTTGTTTTTAATTATCCCATCACTACCAAGAACAAAAGACACACTGCTAAAAATGTCTGAATTCAGACTGCAAATGTGTGATTTAGGAAGTAGATACTCTGGATGTGCTTCACAGGATAGCTGGGTTATCTAGTACATTTCTGCTTTCTACTATAATGAACAAAAATATATTTCTACTGGGAATATGCAGGTTTTAGAATAAAAATTTGTTAGAATAACCAGATATGTGCTTCAAAGTGGCTTTGTATTGCAGTATAACCTGCCAACATGTTAGTTTTGGGGAAGAGCAATTGAAAATAAACATAAAAGTGCAAACACAGAATAATCAAATTAATTGTTATGTCTTGTAGTGCTATTTATTTTGCATCAATAAGAGGCTCTGTGTACTAAGAGGGCTATTTGCCACATGCATTTGCTTAATCTAAGCACTGCTGACACTGAAAAGGATGAAATCATTGGTGGAGAAGGGTCACTAAACTCTTGACTGCTAAGTGGAGGTGTGCAGATTGCAAATACGTCCCCAAGAACTCCACAAACTCTTCAGATCACTTGCAAATAAACATCTAAAATATTCATATTATACTGGGTTGGTTGGTTTGTTTGTTTTTCTTAACAAACCTCTTTGA
The DNA here is from genome assembly GCA_013396675.1 of Eubucco bourcierii. NCBI lineage: Eukaryota > Metazoa > Chordata > Aves > Piciformes > Ramphastidae > Eubucco > Eubucco bourcierii. The sequence continues at coordinate 92,249 of VWZE01022370.1, forward strand.
GTTTCCTTTGCTGTGTTACCCTTTCAGCAGCTCCATCGCACACCACTTTTTTTTACTGTCTTTAAAAATCAATATGTCCTGCCTCTGAAGTGGTAACAGACACAGTATGTATGTAGTAATTAAAGAAGGCTGGAAGAAAAATATACTGTGTGAGGGAAAAGAAGGAATCAATATACTCCCACCAGTTAAATTAACAGGTGATACATTGAAAGCATCACCACAATCTACAAATCCAGTTTGTTTCATAAGAATGCTGTTGCACGCTTAACCTCCATATAAGATTCATAGTTTGAACCTTAGCCTGCACAGCCCTGCTTGAATGTGATCAGAGTATTTCTGAGCATGTTCCCGAATTCTGACAGCTGGTGGCAGGCAGTGAAGGAAAAAAGGCAAACCAAGCAGACGCCTTTGCTCTGGATCAGAATTTAGAAAATTAAATGAACCTTCTATATTTGTGGTTTAGATTTATTTCTTTTAAAACCAGCTTTCAAAGACCTTAAAGGAGCATGTCTTCTGATCTGTGCATTTTATTGCCAGGCAGTTCTGCAGTTGTAAAGGAGCAGTTATTAGAATAAAGGAGATTGAACATTCTTTCTGGAACCTCATCTAAGTATCAGAACTATACTAATCAGAGAAGGAAGCAAAGAGAGACTTCCCTGCTCTTTATGCAACTCTTAAGCAAGATTATTGCTTCCTTGTAGGGCTTTCAGTAAGGAAGCTAGAGACACAGTTTGTATTCCCTACCTCTGGTCACACACATGAAAGAAAGAGAAACCTCTTGGGATTATATTAAGGTGGGCGAGAGCCACAGGAATCTTTCTCAAGGCTCTGCTGACAGTGGAGCACCTCCTAAATGAGGTGCCAGTTACATGCCCATAGGCAGACAATATGAAACCCTGACAACAGTGGCCCTAAAACTATCCTCAGATGTCACTCTGTTGACATCTTATTTAGGAAACTAAGCAAAGCAGAAGATGTTTTCCATGACAGCATATTCAGAAAGAGAGGAACTGGAGGTGAAGGATCGGGAGGAACATATTTGCCTTTGTAATCTCACTAATCAAAAAGATATTGCAGTTTAATGTTGATTGTTTTATAATTATATTTCATATGCATTAGAAAACAAATATTTCAATACCAACTATTCAGTACAACACAGTAAGAATGAGCATACTTTCTCATGCAACTTGCTAAAATAAATGTATATGTATACATAAGTACATTTCTAATCAAACTGATTCTTTCAACAGTTTACTCAATGTTTAGTCTGTATTTGTTTGGTATTCCTAGGAAAATATAGACAATGCTATTATCATACCTTGTGTTCTGATCTTTATTATGCAGCATGGTTTATTTAACCTGTCAAAGACTACAGTGGATGTCTGTTAAATCATTCAGAAAAATCACTGAGGGAAACACCATCTTTTAACAATTTTTTTTTCTCTTGACAAACACCCCAGCAATACCAATTTGTTCAAAGCTAATTCCTGAAAACATATTTATATAGCAGTCTTGCTAAGTACACTTCTTTATAGCTGCTGCTGTTCTCATAGGAAATGTCTTGCTGCATTTTACCAGGTATGCCTGCTTACCCTGTAGTGATAAATAAAAGCAATCCTTTTTCTCTCCCCTCAGCCCTTTCCCCTACATGTACATTCAAATGAATGTAGAAGGAAGAGCAAGAATCTAAACAGATGAGTCTGTATTTAGTAGTATGCTTGCTGTAAGGCTTGTTTTGATCTTTGATTTTCCAAAGATAAAAAACTGCAGAGCTCTAGGGTGTATTTTATTTCAGGGCTTACTGACACAGCAAATGTCTTTCAAAGAAGAGGGTGAACAAAGTCACTGCAGTAAATGCTTTATTATGTTGAATTAGTTTTAGTCTGATTTGTGTATCATCCTCAGTGTAAAAGAGCTAAATATATGGATCTGACTGAGTTTTACAAGATTTATTAGGTGGTTTTGTCTAAATTACATGCCCTGCATTCTAGAGAGAGGATGTTAATTGTAGCACTGACCTCTTTGCTAGATAGAGTCTCTTGGTCTCCCTCGTGCTGCTGGCATTCTGCCAAGCAGAGTAGATCACTGCCTTTCATTGCAGTATTCTGTGACCTCTTTTGTAATCACAATACCCACTCTATTACTCCATCATTTGATGAAGACAACTTTATTCCAACCACAGATGACATTTGAGTCATCTGCAAAACAACCTTCAGCATTTAAAAAAAAATGAAAGGAATTAAAAAATCTGGTGGTAAACCTCTACCATGTCTTAACTTATCCTCAAGACCTCTGATAAGATCCTGCATGATGTTACTGCTACACCCCCCCCCTTCCCCCATCAGAAACCATTCTGTGTTGAAATACATCAGGCTATTTGTCTGGATAGATTCTTCCGTCTTACTCTTGGAAGAGATTACACTACCCTGCACAGTACCCAAACACTTTTACATTACTGTAAGGTTGAGAGATGAGTGGGTGGGGAAAGATGTGTCAAAAACAATTCAATGGCTTCACACTTTCCAGCTTTTAATTGTACACATATATGTATGAATGTTTAATATAAATATGCATACATATACACACAGAGATTTTGGGTGAGTGGCATAAATTTAAAATCAGGTTTGCAGAACAGTTATGTAATGCTTTTTAAAAAAAATGTCAGCCTGGCATAATCACTAAAATTAATAAGCTCCAAAGAACTCATATCAATGTGAACATTCTCTTAGACTACTTTGCTGTATTCTACCAGTTATGGGTCTCAGTCTAGTTGTAAGGACTTCAGGGTATTTTCTATCAGAACAAATCAATTAAAAAAGTGTTAAAAAGAGAGAAATTATCAGAGCATCCAAAGATACAGAAAAAGTTTCCAGAAACTGAATATTTAAAGACTGAGTTGGGGTGAAATTGAAGCTGAAACTGCTGAATCAAAACATAGCTAACAGAAAACTGATAACTATTTACTATACTATAAATAAAACTATTATTTTTATTCCTCCAGCTACCTAATAACAAAGCCTTGGTAGGTAATATGAGGTAGAATAATTTGTATAGACTATTGCAATGATCCTATAAAGAAACAACCATGAGATTAGGAAGTAACATTTTGGTCGTTCATTGCTGAGGAATTTTTTCTTGTTACTTAACTCTCTGCCTCTCTCTCCCTCAGGTAGTAAACCTAGTGAATGTTATCTGCATATGGTGTTCTGAACTAGCCATTCTGTTTCTGGGCTTCCTAGGTTTGGGCTAGTCTCTAAATGAGAGTATGTGATGGGTGCAGCTGAAGTGGCACCCTATTGCAGAAGGAATATTCCCTTCTCAGAAGGATGTCAGAAAATGTAGTAGAATGAAGGAGGCAAGACTGACTTTAGCCTGAGTTTAAAAAGCTAAGAGGTTACTTAAATAAACATTTCACAACTGTCTCTAATATTTTAATAATAATAATAAAAGAGGTATGCATTGTGGCCTTTCTTTGGTCTTCTAATACTCATGACTTTTAACAGAAAGCTTTACTAAATATAACTCACACTGGTAGTGTTACTACTTTTTTTTTTTTTTCTTCCCATTTTTTTCTATTAAATCACATCACTTGATCATGAACTAACAAAAGGCAGAAATGCACCCTGAAGTAAGGTCAAATAGCAGTTAGTACAACTGCTAGTCCGAATGAGTGATCTTAAATGAGTATTAGATAACTGTTTTGTTTTTAAGCCTCTTATGGAAGAAGAGCCTACTAGGTATCAGAAAATGTTCATGGTAAAAAAACAAACAAACAAAGCAACCCACAGTACCAAATTTTCTTCTTATAATGTAAAATATACCTTTAGCAGAAGCTAAAAAAAAAAAATAATTATTCAATAGGAGAAATACATCCCTTCCAAAAATTCATTCATTTTCATGTGCATTCTACACAGAAGTTCCCAGACCAAAATGAAATGAAACATAGTAGAAAATTAAACCAAATGAACCCAAAGTAAATATGCAGGACTGACTGCACATCAGTGTCATATCCAGCTGAGAGTTCAGATTCAATTTTGCAGCGTAATGATGTGCGCTGGCTCTTCCTCCAAACTGGTTTTCCAAACGCCACACAGCATTTGAGGCTTAAACAGCACCCAGTTGCAATTTTATGCCTGATGTTCCTGATGCCACAGAACTTCTGTAAACCTCAAAATATCTGTTCAAAATGTGTCAATAGATCATGAGCTCACCAGGTCTCTTACAGTCCTGCATCCTTACTAAACCAAAACCTCTTCTTTAAGAATACTCAGATAAAAGCTTTTGAATTGTACATTCATCCATCGACAGAGTGGCAGCAAGTTAGGAGAGTAAACTGCATACATAGCAGCATTTAGCAGAAGCAGACTCTATATTGCTCATACCCTAAAGCAGGCAACTACTGTTTAGCTTTTTGCACTCAGCCAACCATAACGAGTTATGACCAATGACAAATCTTCTCATCTCTCTGACTGAGCAATGACATCTTAGACCCACAATTTATAGCTCTTTCTCTCTTGTCTTTATGTACTGTAAAAATGAATACAGCCACAAGCCATCTGGGGCTAGAGGAAGGGGCAAAGGTTTAATTTACATCATTTAAGTGTTAAAGTTGTGTGTGTATTTTAAGTGTGTCTCCCATCCATAAAAGAGGTAGCTAAATGCCTTGAAGTCAACAGAAAAAAAAGCCTATTACTTGGAAGACTTCCAAAGAGACCTCCAGTTTGCTCATATTTTCAAAAGCTCATTTAATGACAATGCCAGGCAGCTAAAATGGAAGTTCACATTTAGTATCTTGAGCTAGGCTGAGGTGACCCTAACCTGGTCTCACCTCCTGAAAGTAAGCACATACTATGATCGAAAACAATAAATTACCCACCTGTTTTACATTCACTGTACAATAACAAGCATCCAACCTCGCAGTTAGTGCAGCTGTATGCAGCATTAGAGAATTCTGCAGTCACATTTCAGCAAGATGGAAAAAAAGAAGTCCAGCATTACTGAAGTATATCAGGTGCGGTCCTAAGGACTGCAACAAGATTTCTCAGCCTCTCACTCTAGTGTAATCTTATCACTATTTTTCAAAATAGATGAGTCTTACTCAAATGCTGAAAGATAGCTCATGTGTGGCTCTCCCATCTGTAGCTTGGAACATTACTCCCAGGAAAATTCACATAATGCTTTCAGGTTGGAGAAGGCTAAGAGGTTTGTTTGTCATGACACACTGCACAAACCTAAATACACACTAATAGCATGAGACCACACAACATTTCTTCTGCAATTCCTGCTCAGAAAGACACTAAATATATGGAAAAGGTGTTCTGACAAATATCTCACAGAAATATTTTGGATACTCGAGAAGAATATATACTAATGGACGTCACTAATCTTAGGAGAATTAGGACCATAAAGATTATTGCTAAGCACATAAATAGATACTGGAACCCCCAAATCATTTACAAAACGAATACTTGTCAAATTTAAAAACTCATTCACATTATTTGCTTTTAGCTACTTTGTGGTGCTAAGTTGGTAATAAAAATACATATACAGGAACTACCGAATTCATTGCTACCCTACAGGTCCATGCTCGAGAATTACCACCTTCTTCACAACAGTGAGTAACATAAGCTCCAGGCTAAAATTAATTTAATACATTTTTGAACAACGCTAAAACAAGAATAAGGAATTTTAACCTTATGTTGTTTTCAATAAGTTGTCAGCTTCATTTTTACCCCTTTTAAATTATCTGGAAAAGTTTTAGGTACATTTGTAAAATCCGTACTGGCACGAGAAGAATTTACTTGTAAAATTATGGTCCTTGTAAGATACTGAAGTCTAGCAGTTAATATGATGGTATTTGTATTTGGCATATTTGTAGAATATGCCAATGTTCCACAAATGAGTTACCTGTGCATATAATAAAATTCTTCAGGTTAATGCAAAGAACTCAGCTTTGGACATGCAGCTTTGGCCACTGTCAGCATGGATTTGCCATTTGAAATCTACTGCTGTGGAGAGCAGCAAAAGAATGAGAAGAAAGAGGCATTATACACTGCAGCTTGTCAGGCTCGATAAAATAGTTCCTTGGTCCTATCAGGGTGGGAAAGTGCTTCTTTCTAAATGGAAAGAACAATCAATACTCTGAGATGAATGCACTTTCTACCTAATAATGAAATGTCCTAACAGTTTTTTAAATCAAGTTGAATCAACACTTATCTAACTGATAAGTTTTATTCTGAGAAATAAAAAGACCAACTAAAATATCAGCCAGAATAAGTATTACAGGCTGTTTCCTACCTCCAACTTTGAAAAGCTTAAGTGATTTATGTATTTATATGCCAGATATTGATTTATGCTATGATTTGTCAGTGTAAATTTTCTAGTAAACATCTCTTTAAATTACAGAAACTACCATAATTGTTATATATCCAAATAGAAACTACTGTAATTGTTATATATCTAAATGTCTATATATATGATCAGAGAATTAAAAAAGGCTAAGACATAGGGAGATAATATCTGGGAGAATTATTCACAAGCACAAGCACAAACACATTATTACTGCTTAAAAGATAAGAATAACATTAAGGGAAAAAAAAAAAATCCTCTAACATCTGAAACAACCCAAATAATCCCTTTGTTTCATAGTCTGAGGCCTGAAATCTGACTGACCTGGAACTTTTTAGTTAATTATTTGAATTCTGACTATTAATGTTTTTACAAAGCCTGAAACTTTTATTTCCAAGAGGTGTACAGGATGATCACGAATACATCAATGAGAGGCACTCAGACAGATTAGAGATAATGACTCCATATACATTGAGACCCAAATTGTGCTAGTCTTACCTTCTTGCACTGTTATTCTCCTTTCTAAGACTGATGTATAACTATTGAGCAAATTGTATTCAAAGACTGTTGAAATGAGCTTTTGGTCTGTGAATTTATTCCCATCTCAAGACAGCATACATAGAATTCTGTTGTATTTCAGTCATGAGGCCTCATCTTCATATTTGAGTCTTATCTGGAATTTAAACCACTTTCTCTGATCCCTGGGATCTGCCTTCTGCTCAGATGACACATGCAGGGATTCTATCTGTTAGATATTTCTGTTAGGAGATTTGCCTTCTCAGTCTTTGGAGGGCTAAGTAATACGTATAGTCTGCAAATGGAGCTCTGGTCATAATCTAAATGAAATACACATTTAACTAACCTCCTGAAACATGTATTATTCAGTAGAAACCTAATGAAATACTTTTTCAGTATGCTAATTAAAAAACAAGATTATGAATGTTAATACAAAACAAGCCCTCTTACCCTTTGCAACTACTTTTCAAATATTAATATTCTGGGTTTGGGTTTTTGTTTTTTTTCAGTTTGCTTCCTAAAAACCTGACTGAAATATTAAAACTCACACTTTAAAGGTCACATTAAGTCTGGCATCTTGACTTCCTACTGCTCTGAAGCCTGAGACTTCGGGCAGCAAAGTCTGGCTGTGCTCCTGAAGGGACTTCAATAACTGCATTTTTTTCCCTCTGAGCATGAGGAGGTTGCACCAAGAAAATGGAGGCTGTCACTACTCAAAATTGGATGATATAGCTTTCCCTTGCTGCTGGTGTTGGAACAAACATAATGCTTGTTTCAGTCAGTTATTTAGACGTGTTATGAAGGTGCAGAGAGTGTGATTAATGCAAACTAGACTCGAGAGACCAAGCACACAGGCTAGTTGTGGCTTATTTGCTCTGGAGGGGAAACCCTTGGGCTCAGCAATAAAAACCTGATTCTGATGAGACCTGTCTCCTCCTCCTCCCTTTCAAATATTTCCACCTATGTGTATCACTCACTTTGTTACATCAAACCACTAGACTCTCCTTATCCATTCGAATCCCACAGGAAGGGCTATGTGCTGTTTTTCATTTGTTAAAGAAATACCCAGTCTTCATACCTCTGTTTTTGGCTATGGCCTGCAAAATAGCAGGGTTCCTGGGTTGGGTAGTCTGCACTCAGAAGAAACCCCACCAGAATACTCCCCCAGGCTAATGACCTCTGTTGCCGAAACTGGTACCACTGGCTCTTTGAGGGCCTGAATCCCTCTTCAAACGCTTGCTGTCTCTGAAGGAAATGTTGACACTGCTTGTAAGGGTTGCTTTGAAAGTGCTCAGCAAAGGAAGGCAGACCTGACACAGTCATCAAACACAGTTTCACATTTTGGGAAAGGTGATTTACTTTAAAGATATTGCTGTGTTGAAGGTGCACAGTGCAAACTAGAGATAAAAGAACTCTGTCTCTTACACAACTCTCACGTTAAATCGAGAGGGTATCCCAGAGAATCACTTAGTGTTATTCGTATGGGAGCCCATACTATGATCATTTTGAATATTGCTGTAGTCTGAAGTAGCTGGAACTGCAGACAGGCACATAAGAAATAGACACTCCATCCCCATACAGATTAGTGTGGTATTTCCTTCAGTTCCAGAAGGTAATTAGGACATAATGTAGCGAAAATCAAATGCTGCTTTGTTTGTATTGCAGATAAAAGGTGGCAATGAGTCATATCTAGCTACTTTAATAATTCCTGTAAAGTGAGGAACAGTTATATACCCATGCTTCTGTATTTATACTGAAAGATAAGGCAGGAAATTATACAACCCAAATATTATGTATAGTCTCTTTACTGAGATGGTAACTGCTGGGCCTTAATTACATTGCTGGCATTTTGCAGACAGGCTGATTATATGTTATATACTGCACAGAGGTAATTAGTTACCAACTATGTTTGTGACTTTGCCAGAGAATGTTATTTAGTCAGTATGTGGCTTTTTTACACTACTAATCACAATCATGTTCTTAGTGCTTTTATGGGAGGCAACAAGTCAGTGTTGAGGGCCCGCATCCCAGAATCGTTCTGGGTTGACATTAGGGACATGAAACAAGCAGACTGTGTGAAGACATTTTCAATACCAGTGCTGCACAACCCCTTAAAGTTTTATGGATATCATTAAAGTAATTATCTAAAAGTTCAAACATTTATTCACAGCTGAGCTGGTTGAAATTTTCTCTGCAAAGCACTGTTTTGTTGTTCTGCAAATGTCTGCTGGATTACAGACATCTACCTAAAACAAAATTACTATGGTTAAAAATGGGACAACCAGTAGAACACTTTTTATGTTTTATGATTTTTTGTTTGCCACTAAGTGGCAAAAATCCGTGTCTATAAAATTGTGAAGAGCTTTTATAAAGAAAATAACCAAAAGTGGAAAACAAAATCTGCACGTTGACAACAAAAAGTCCAATATGTCTCGGTAAAGTATATTATGATAGACCTAAACTAATTCATATGGAACTCTTACAAGAGCAGACATTTCTTCTTAACATCCAAGGTCAGAAAGTAATTGGGGATGAAAACTCTGTCCCTTATAGTAGAATTTTGAAAATAAAACGTATCCTAGAATGAAAGTACCCACCTGACATGTTTGATTCCCCCAATGGCAAAAAGAAACATCAACCTTTCCACTTTCTATACTTATTTTCTCCTCCTTTCTATCTATGGTCATCATTTTCTTCCCTTGTCTCTTCATTTCCTCTCCCTGCATCTTTCTGAAGCTCTTTCAGGGTTGTTTTTGGTTTTGTTTTGTTTTGTTTTTTCCTTTATAGAAAGAATGAAAGCTCTATCTATGTTTCTCTCTTGTACAATTCAGAGATCCTCACATGCAACATATCCTGCTGCTTCACTGCTACATTTTTCCCTTCCAGTACTCACTCAGACCCAAAAGCCAGCTTTATGCTTTTTGAAAGGTACTGCTCCTCATGGACAGATTAGATTGAATTTCCATGGCTTCTTTTGCAAAGCACTCATCAGTTCATGATAAACAGCACCATTTTATCATTTCCTGCTACATTCCATTCAGGGACTGGAAATTATTTGTTCCCTGTTCTAATGTAGTGTGCCCAGAAATTAATTCATAAAACAGATTAAGTATCCACAGGGATAAGGAAAAAAAGAAAGGTTATGAAGTGATTGCATAACAATAAGCATTCTTCAGATATATATAAAAAAGTAATTATGACTACACAGAGGTAAGCCAAACTCTGGTCAGTAATTTTACTGTATCATGAAGTGAACTTCCATCTAATATACTGGAATGCCCCAAAGAATTCTGATTTAGCCTATTCGTTGCTATCAAGACTATAAATTCCATAAAAATGTAGTTAACACACAAGGACCAATTCCAACCTTAGATACAAAACTTCTGTCATTCCCTATACTGAACTATTAAAATTTACATGCATGAGATACATTTTCAGATTTATGACCTTTTGTCTTTCTTCTGCACAAGGAAACTGAGATAAGAACGGAGTTTCTGTATGTACAGTATGACATATAGGTAGATTACACTCGGCAACTGAAGAGGATTTGAAATATTAATGAATGATACCCATGTATCACTACAGTACTAGCTCAGAATTTGGTTCACTTGCCTAAGGCTAGGGATTCCTCCGCTTGGTTTGTTATTAATAGCCACTGAGCTACTTTATACCTTTGCACAGGAAACAGGGAACTCACACCATTTCTGAAACCTAGTTTTTATGCTGTGGACAAAAATTCTGAACTTTGTGATAATCCTGTACAAAAAATGTTATGGAAATTAAGCTCACATGAAAAATGCTTCCCTCTCCCTTTACTTTGATAAATATATATTAATGGTTGGTGGATGATACCCTTAGCATAAAATAAGACTTGGCTTTAAAAAATATTCTTAGGCTTGTCTCTTACAAAAATAATAATCTAAAATCCCAATAATACATATGAAATACATATTTTGGTATGAAACCCTGTATCTCTTGTCTATCTGTGTCTGAAGGTGTGTAGAGAAGGTCTGTATCTCCTTTTGAGGTTTCTTTTTTCTCTATCACTCTTGAAGTATGACAAAGCATCTTCTGAATCATAAGCTTTAAGTATTAGTTCATTCAAAACTTCTTATCCTCTCACATTTCAGCTCTACAAGAAAAGATTCTTAAACTCCTGAAAGAGTTTGAGTACCAAATGTTTTCCCATGACGAGTAAACATGTCTGAAGGGTGTGAAGACAAGATGCACGTAGTGTGTGAAATCACATTTACACTGTATCTGTCATACCAAAACCACAGCCGAAAGCATAGCTAATTTCTCATCAGAGGAAAGGCAAGTCTCTGGGGCAGCTGACTATCAAAATAAATTATGTGAAGGTTTGGGAGTTCCCCCCCCCCCGCCACTTTGTAAAATGACCCAGACTAGAACTCACTTAAGGACTGAAGCTCTATTTACACCTCAGCAGAATGTACAAGCAGATATATACACTATATACAGGAATATTTACAGAAACATACAAGTTAAAGGTAATACAGAAACACAACAGCCCTCCTAGAAATCAGAGACCCCAGGAGAGGCTCCCAACCACCCTTCCACCTTCTCCCCACCCCTATACCTTACCCCAAGGCTTGCCTTATGCGCAAGGTGAGCTTGGAGGATCAGCCAGGGGGGTTAGAAGAAAAGTAGTTAGTGAGATTAATCGGCAGAGAGAAGTCAGAAGCTAGACCACCCGAGACACTGTGCCCCAGAGACTGTGTTATCTGTTTTAAGTTCTGTTCTTAAACATCTCAGTAAGCCTATGAGTGAAGCAGACATCACCATGTTTTCCTTTCACAGCCTATAGTGCAATTTCCTCAATCAAAATATTCTAATTAGCCTCAAACCAGCACAGTGATTCTATGAGAGCACCCAACAGCATGGGCCTGCATGCTCCCCTCAAGTGTGCAGCAAGCGTACACCACCCAGCCCGCAGTGCCCAGCAGCTCTTCATCTTTATGTAGCATCACTGTCACTGGGCAGGTTAAGAGGACACCACCATTGACTGGACACAGCACTAATGCAAACTGAGCGTATAACACGTGGAAAAAATGCCAGAAACGCAGCACTTGTGTTCTTTCCAGCTACTAAAAAAGAGTTGTTTGTGTTCTAATTTTAAATGGTGTGTATGAGGCTAAGACAAATTGAATGGCTGAACTCATGCAAGTTTCATATTATGCTACTCCAGACAATCTTCACTCCCAGTGCATACAAATATACATAGGATACATCAATAGACTGTGTGGATAATTCAGTGCAGCAAAGTTTTCATATAGATTTACGGGGTAATAAATAAAATAACCAGCTGCCCTGAAATTTGGAATTTATAACAATAAAATCAAAATAATTTTCAATGTTTCGATAGTTTTAAAAAAAACCTGTGAAAAATACTTCGTGTACCTCCAGCTCAGATACCAACACTCTGCAACAGACTATGCAGCTCACATCCACCCTCTTAAACTAGTATTTCGCTACAAAGTAAAGAATTACTTTAAGAAGTCCTTAAATTATAAGTACCTGAATATTTTTGCCTCTAACAAAGCTGTCATGAAATTGGAAAGTGATAAGGAGGATTTCTGAAGGGATGAAATTCAATTGAAATGTTTTCCATCAAAGTTGTATCAACAGCAGTCAGAGATACACTTTTACATAGCAGCTATTTCTAGCACAATCTTATATGTTTAGTGTATAAATTTCAGGAAATATGGAATTGTTGACCTTTTCTTTCAATATTCAAGCAAATATTATGGGATGTGAAGCAACAAATGCTGGGAATTAAAAGGCAGAATGAGGTATTGGAGTCCATATCATTTTAAAGGAATAAGGGGGGTTGGTATATCTCTTAGTCCACCTATACTTCAAGAACTGAAGCAACTTAAAGCCTTGTCAGGAAATCCTCTCTTGTAAGACTCTACCAGACTAAAATGTTTTCTTAAGTCCAAGCCATTGCTATGTGAAATGCAAAACTGAAAGACAGGTGAGAGAGGCACTGTTGCGCTTTTATTAGCTGGTGGCTAATATAGGTGCAGATTTCTGGGCTGTTTCCCGATGCCTAAACTCCAAACCCAAACTGCTTAACACGTGTGGAAACTGCAATGGAAACTTCAAATCAGAATGGTTTTTCTATGTCAGCATGTGGATAGTTTAAATAAAACCACTGTAACTGTTTAAATGTTTCAAGAAATGTCCATAGGTTAATGGCATGACACCTCAGAGCTGTGTATTTCTGAAATCAAAACACAATTAGTCCCCTCAAATGAGAAAGTGACAGTCAAGGAAGGGAAGAACTACAAGGAACTACACAAAGTAGTGTGGTGTCCTACTGCACATGCACCAGAGGCAGATCAGTGGAATAATTTTCTGTTTGAATTGTAACACACTTAACTGTGATCCCAATTCTTCTACTTCCGCTGAGCATTGGGTGCTGAGTTACTGCAAGAACCTCCATGAAATCAGTCACATTCACTTAAGTATTCAGAATACAGAAAATGAAGACTGAATTTGCCATCAAGGCCTCTGTGCTGGCTGTAGAACATTATAGCAACAGTGACATCAGCAGAGAGCGAGCTGGGGACCACTTGCGCAAAGAATAAAAACGCTGTGCAGGCTTTGTGTCCAATTACAACAACAACAGTCAGTTGTTCTGAACAAATTTCAGTCCACAGGTTAATTGGCACAAACAAATTGAAAGGGAAAAGACTGAATTTGTAATTATAAAAAAATAAATTGTAGATTGGAAAATAACTTAGCAAGATCCTGAACTCTGACTAATTGCTTGAAAAAAGGCAGCAAAATACTTCAGTGTCTTGAATACTATTAATCCTCCATTTGGAAGAACATTGGTGCAGGGCTTAGAAAGTCTGTGCACTATCAGCCTGCAGGTTTGCGTCTGCTTCTGAGCAGGCAGGAGTAAATTAGGAATAGAAGCTGGCTACTGGGTGAATGGTTAGACTTGATACTCTTTAAGGTCTTTTCCAAAGTGACTCTATCACTCATGAAGATGATGAGAGGATTGGAGCACCTCCTCTGTGTGGACAGGCTGTGAGAGTTAAAGAATCATAGAATGGTAAGGTTGGAAGGGACCTCAAGGATCATCTAGTTCCAACCCCCTGCCATAGGCAGGGACACCTCCCACTAGTACAGCTCACTCAAGGCCTCATCCAACCTGGCCCTGAACACCTCCAGGGAGGGAGCAGCCACAACCTCCCTGGGCAACCTGTTCCAGTGCCTCACCACTCTCACTGTAAAGGACTTCCTCCTGACATCCAGTCTAAATCTCCCCTCTGCCAGTTTAAACCCATTGCCCCTCGTCCTGTCATTGCAAGGCCTTGTCAATAGTCCTTCCCCAGCTGATAACTGATATCAGTTTCATTAAGCCATTAGCAACCATGACATAAAGTTAAAAAACTTTAATTTTAAAGAATTACGAGTGTCAGACATAACAAGGTTGGAAGGAATTTTAAGGGGACATAGAAAGTTCGCTGCCAAGGTTGCACCAAGTACATCCACTAAAATCTGAATAATAAATACAAGAAAATAAAATGTAATGAGTAAAATATAAAAAGGGAAGATTAGTAGATCAAGTTCTACTTACAACTTAATGCACATTTAACTAGCAAAGATTTTGATTTCTTTAAGCTCCAATTTCCTAGTCTAGGAACTAGTTGGATTTATGGTTAACAATAAAATAGGAAGACTTCCTTTCGGTTTTCTAAGTGTGCTAGACTAAGTTCACTTGAATCTGACCTTAATGTGATCTACCACTTTACTTCATTTGCCAAAATTTCACACGATTACTATTTTGCTCTTCTTACACCAGCACTTGTTCGTGAGTTGTGCAAAGGACTCCTTCTTGCCATTAATTCTGCTTTGGATATTGACCAGAAAAGTTTTCCCTGTAAGACCATCCTATTTCCTACTGCCTAAACAGCTCTATTCCATAAGAAGAGACTCAGAGAAATGTACACCCTGAGGTGCCTTTTGTACATGGTCACCAATCTGGCAGTAGAACCATCCATGTGCACTGTGACCTAATGGACTTCAATAACCAGTGACAAGGTTCATCAAGTTCTATGTGTCCTATCGATCATTCCCACACCAAAATGAAGAAAAAAAAAATCCTGGAACAAGGATTTATTTTTTCTTGTTTTACTGAGAGCAAGAGAATACCTGCATTAGAAAATAAGGTACTTAGCTTTTAAATAAGAACCTTTCTACATTATGTACATTCCCTGTTGCATTGCGATGACACTGTAGTGAAACATAAAGAGTTTGCAAACAAATTTGCATGCGAGCTGTGAAGTGCTTTTGCAGCCTTGAATCTTGTAATGTCCAATACTTATTTTCAAAATATGGATGGCTTAATTGTAACTTTAAATAATGAAATTGCTTCATCATGCTGACAGACAAAGCAGCTGATTATGTCCTGTCGCTGTAAGTCTTTGTGATGCCACACTGTAACTTCTGTGTGTCTTAGTAAATTAGACCCATAGTTGGTTCATGATCAAATCTATTATAATCCACATTTCTTATTGCTAAATTACATTAAGCAAGCATGTCAGTTCTGCAAGACTTGATGGCTACAGTTAGGCAGCACTTTGTGCTTATGTTTTAACTGTATAATGAGATAGCTTCTTCTCCCAGTTTTGCATTTTTACATAATTCTTCATCACGTTCTTAAAGATAGGCACTTCCAGGCTCTGCTATTGCCAAGGGACTATCCAGACATGGAAAGTAAATCAATGGTAAAATAACAACATGCTTTCCTTCTGAATTGCAGGCATCCAGAAACCATGACTGCATTGCACATGCATACAGATAAATTAATTTATATTTATTGATAACACACATTATTGTCTCCTAATCTGCCTTTGGAAGGGTAAGATGTCAGTCCTACCTTTATGAAATGCTTCAAACACCACGTGACTGCTCCAAAGCCAACCTGCTTTTCTGGGAAGAGAACAAAATGGCCCTAGGAAGTTGCCCAAGTCACAGAACATGCTCTTCAGCAACATTTTTCAAAACATTTTAGGCATGTTTTTTACCACTCTGGTGGAATAGCTGCCAGAGAGAGTGCAAAATGTAATTACAAATAGCTGAAAAATAAGAAAACAAGTATGATTATTCCGCTTCACATGTCTAGTTTGATTGACAACTTCTGTTCTAGTCTAGAGTTCCCAGAGCAGTGCAGGGACAAGGCAAGTTAGCAGGTACTTTAAGCCAGCTTGTTTAGGTGTATTAATAACTCCATATCCAGATTTTCATTGCATAAGAAAATAAATAGATTTGGAAGCCTTTCTACAGTAGGTTTTAACAGGACAATACTAACAATTATTTCAGGGTGCTAGACAGAAAGTGTAAAACTCTTTTCCATTCTATAAAGAATTTCTTCCCGCTACCCCCCCCCCTTTTTTTTTTCCTCTTAGATTTGATCAAAAAATGAGTGTCTTAGGGTCTAAAGGGCTTGCTAGTTCTAACTTCCCTAGCTAATGAGCATCACTATGTATGTGAATAACAGTTACATAAGTGATGAAAGACAATACATAATAGGTGTCATTTCTAGAAGAGTCATCCTAGCATATCTAAGGTCCCTGTGAACTACAGGGGCAGCATAAACAGGTTTGAAAATCCTGCACATTATAATGGAACTGTCACAGTCAGAAAAATGAGAAAACAGCAAAATGAAGAATACACAGAAACATGTCCAAATAATCCTAAAATATTTTCTCAGGCAGCTTAGTTATCTTTAGGGGTCATGGAAGTTTTATAGAAGCACAGAGTAATCACTGCATTTCACATTGGGCTGTGCTGCAAAAATCAGAAATTAACAAAATCAGAGCAATTTATAGGGAATACTTCAGAGCTGGCACAAAGGAATCTCTGTGTGTCATAAAGCAAGTTCTTGTCAGCCACTTTGATTTGTTTGTGAAGATTTTGTTACTCACAGTGATACTGCAGTTACATCATATATATATATATATATACACATCATATAAACCAAAACATATATTGAATAATATGTTCAGTTGGAATCTCAAAAAAAATGTTTTCAGCATTTATCAGTACTGCAGAATCATCCTTGTGCTAGCAAAATCTGTTTTGAAGCAAGGTTCTACTTTGTCAAAATACCATTTAAAGATGGAAACTGGTAAATAAACTGTGTCAGGATAGACAAGGCTATAATACAAAACACTGGGGTGCTGTGGATGCTGCAAAGACTTTTTAAGTCCTGGAATTATTTCATCTCTGCTGCAGGATTGGCATGATTCGTTTATCATTTATCCTTTACTGGCTATGCAGGAAAGCACCTAACTTCCTCCTTCCTGTAGTTTTATTAAAGATGAATACACAGAGCAGTGCAGGTCTGCACACCAGTTTGTAAACAAGTGATTAAGAGCATGAGAGACTCCTCTGAACTTCAAGTAAAACTGAACAACTAAACTCCACCATGAAAAAAAGCTAGCTTTCGATAGGGCATTAAGTTGGACAGTGTGAGACTGACAAGCCTGAGATCTTTAGAGGTGAAATGCAGAGCACAGAGATGATGTGATCTTACCTCATCCTATCTCCTTCATGCACCTTCAGCCCTCTAGGACTGAGACTTTGCATAAATATTCACTCATTTCCTTTCTCTCTTTACCTCTCAAGAAAGAGGTCACTTAGGGCTTTCCTAATGATTGTTTTCTCAAAGTTAGAAGTACAGAATTAACCAATTCCTCAAAATCTAGCACATAAACCCAACTTTGCCTCATAAATGCTGTAATTTAATGGAAATAGCTAATTTATACTAGAAAAGGTCCAGATACCAAGTTCCTTTCATTTTGCCCCCTTATCATGTAAGATACCTTTCTTCAAAAGTCTTCCAAAAAGGTCCTTTCCTGCTCTTACAGTGTCCTTGCACAGTAGCCTATTTGAATAAGTAAATGGGAATGAAGGGTTTTGGCTGGCCAAGACTGTTTTCTACAAGTAGAAGATCCTATTGTGTGTGCTCAGTGAAGTGGTTAAAGAGAGGCCTCATCTTGATCCTACAGTTTGATCCTTCAGCACCTACATGCACACAGAGAGATGCATCATGTTCAGACTTAACTAAACCTCTTTCTCTAGTTCCTATTATGAAAGCAATTGTTTAGGGCTTTTCCACAACAAAAACCACTGCAGGTTTATTTTTGGTTATTCAGAGCAATTTATCTCGCCTTAGAACAGAAACAATAACTTCTTTTTTTTTTTTTTTCTGACTTCAAATGACTCTAGATCATGTAGTAAATTCCCTGTTTTTTAAGGGGATCAATATCAATTGTGTTTGTGGGCTGGAAAACTATTATCAGGGTGATAACAATGAGTAAAAGACAGAAAATAATTTCCCATTCTGAATAAAAATAAGTAGATGAAAAAGAGTTCATCCCTGGCGAAGATCGCTTCTCCCACTCAAAAAAAAAATTGTTCCTAATCTGTTGATTTAGAGGAACAAAAAATACCTCTTGGCTTCACTATACTCAATATTAGCATGAGAAAAGTAATATCCACAATGAACAGAGTGTGAAATACACTGTGCAGTGCCCTATTTAATGTTTTGTTTTCCACTGTCACCAAACATCTTGGTTCATTACTCAGACTATTATTTAGACTCGGTTCTGTGTAGGCTACAGATAAGAGTAGTTGAAATGGGCAGAAGTTGAGGGAGAGAGCTGTCACTATACTAACAAGACATGAAGAACACACAAGAATTGTCACAGCAGAAACTCAGGGATCAAAAGAGTTTTTTCTTGTGAATGATGAGAGGACGTGGCACTAGTTCTAACCTTTGCAACAGAGTTGCCAACAGAGCTCCCTGAAATGCTTTTGATGATATCTTTCCACTGGAAAGTGCAATCACTTAAAATCACACGTTGCCACCAGTCTTAGACAATTACATGATGATTTAGATGCCTTTACTAATTTTGGTGACAGAATTGTTTGCAGTAAGTTCTCAAGTGTGTGGAATGTCTTAAGTATGACAAAAGAAACATGAAAGAAGTTGAAAAACATAATGATACTCAATTAAAATTGTTGCAACTCAAGAAAAGGTCATAATTGTGAAAGAAAGGAAACACTGCAGTTCAAAGAAATGAGAGTAAGTAAAAGGAAGGAACCACCTCTAATCCAGCATCTACTGCAGCCCTTTGGGAAAACCCTGCAGTTTTTATTAGCTAGCATGAATCAGAGACTTGACACAGATTTTCCTTAATATGGTCTTTTCTGTATGTTTTTTTTTTCCAGATAACTACTACTGGATTCTCTCAAAACTAACACAGTTAATTTCCAAAAGGCTGAAAGTGGGGAAAAGCTAAACTACATAAATTGTTTTTCTCCCTCCCTCCCATTGTTTTTAGAAGTAAACAGGATTTCTTCAGTTTCAATTCTGTTACCTCTGACAAGGAACACTGTTTTTGTGGCAGTTCAACACTAAAGGCACATATGCCCAAGGTTTTGGTACTATTATGCATCCTCAACACTGTAAATAAAAAATTAGTCTAGCAAATGCATTAAGTTTAATGTAACAAACAAGGCTAAACACAGTGACAGTAATACTGAAAATAAATCCTTCTATCTATGAACTAACTTAAAGACACAGCACTCTTGGCACTAGCTGTTATGTGAGGGATTCAGAGATTTGCTATGCGTGACAGTTATGGTGGCTGGATTGCATTATGAGGCTTCAGATGCAACACTGAGGTGCAGGTATTGAAAATGTTGTATGATTCCTTGTATTCAGCCAAGAATATAAACTCTGCAGCTAAGACGTGTGTCACACCCACCTGTCACAGAAATATGATCTAGAGAGTTAAATTAAATTTGTAATGCCAATAAGCTCACATTCTTGGTGCATTGAAAGAATGAGGAGTAGTAGTACCTTGTGGACTAGGTAGAGCCCAAAGCAGCTGGTATAATAAAAGGTACCATTCTGCAGTAAGAATGATAAATGATTTCAGTAGTTCACGCTGCACCCTATTTCAAGGTCACCGGATTCCTCTCAGCAAAACAAGCTACAGATTGTGGCCACGTTTATAAAGTGAACTCAGCAATAAAGTACTCTGCCGTATTTTGCTCTGCTATGCTGTGCTTGGTACCAACCCTTGCAATTGTCTTCTGGGAGTCCGTATGCAATGTTGTCTACAGATCCCTTATCAGAGAGCAGTGCAGACAGTGAGAAACTGCACAAGTCTGGTACAGTTTAATTTCCACACTTCTCTTAGAAAAAAACCAACAAGGAATCTGAGGATATACCACTACAAAATGAACAGTTCTGAAGGTGAGATTTCCAGAGGTATTTCAGTATCTCAATATGCAAACAATCAACTGGCAGCATTTTCAGAACTGTCTAGAATGCTGAATCTATGTTTGATAATCTAGCCCTAGCTTCTTTTCATACTGAGTTCCAGAGGAATCTGTAGTGGGATGCTAACTTGTTTTTTTGCTGTGGTCTGGAAATGTCTCATGCTTTCCTAAGGTGGACAGTTTGAAGCTGGCACAATTTTACTACTTTGAAGTGACAACTTCTGACTGCTTTGTCTTCAAAACTATGCAAGTTCCTTACCATATGTTTATTTTCCATTTCTTTAATGTACTCTGCTATATAGGGCAGATGAAGCATTGGAGCATTAAAGAACCATTCTTTGTCATGTCCCTACATTACAAAACTTACAAAAGTATCACCATAAAAATATAAGTTATCATAGAGCTCTGGTCAAATAACCCATAATGAACTTTGTACTTCAATCTTACATTCTTTTTCAGTTAAAAAGAGCAATTGGAAATATACTGTGAAAATCAATTAACAGTAGCTGAAAGCAAATGAATGATGTGACCTAAAAATCTCTGTCTCCAGTTTCCATCATGGAGGAATTTTCTGTAGTGGTTAGGAAGCTTTTCCAGTGGTGAACTGCAGGTCAGCTTTTCTGTAATGCTGCCGTTTGGGAGCAGACTTTAGGCTTACACAGACAATGAAATATGCAGTTTAGAACCAGAGTTGAAATGGAAAGAGTTAATGTGTCAAGCACTACTTCGGACTGCCTTTAGTATATGCTTCTGCTGACACAGCTTCAGCAAAATAAGTTTTCTCCAGAAACATAACTCAGAGTACAATCAATAGAATGTCTAAGTATCTCCAAGGACTTACTCAGTCATCCTTAGCTGAAAGCCTTGGGTTCGTCTAGGATTTACATCACAAACAACAGGTTCTTGTCACCTGATATTTGGGATTCTACTTAAATGCTAGCTGAAGATACAAGAAGTTTTCTGCTGGTGCAGTTCCACTAGCTTCATTAATTTCAGACAACAGCTGTACACTTGACCAAGGTTTTATCCTTTGTTAGAAGAAAAACAGCACTTGCGCTTTACTAATTACACATACTCCTAGTATGCTGTTTTAGAACAATACACCCTCAAATTCATACACATTTCTCAAATCCATAGATCATCTAGAAGTAGATTTCTGAGATAAGCAGTACTTTCTGTGAGGAAATAACACCGGCAAAACAGAAACGAGTATGTGTTGCTCATCAGTAACATGGATGCCAATTAAATTTCAGTGCAAGGCTATTCACATATGAAAATTTGCTTGATATTCAAACCCAACAATTTGGGATGCACTGTCTTTTGGGTTTTTTTTGGTTTTTTTATATAAGAAAACAATAACTGTTTTAACAATAACATGTCATGTTTCTTCTCTACTCTTTTAAATGTATAGAAATTATACGAAAAAGTAGAATAAGAATAAAGTAATTGTAGATGGCAATAGAGCTGAAAAAGTTCTTTCATACAATCATATGTGTTCCCTGTGAATGGAAAATTATCTTTCATAGCACATTTTCCAATATTTTGTCACGGCTGAGTTACAAGTTTCACACAAACTTCATGTGCTGGAAGGACATTGGTCCTTCCTCATCCTAAGAATACAGAAGAGAAGTTGATTGCACACAACTTTCAAAGTCAAAATACTGTACATATTTATACCATTAATTTAGGTGCTTAGTATACGGTTTAGAAATACAGATCCATCTCCAGCAGTCAGAAGAGCATTACCTGTGGTGACATTGGTTACTCATTAATTGAAATCTTCAATATGCTTGAATGTAAGTTTATCCCTTTCTAAACACAAAGGTTTCAAATCAAGTACAGAAGAAAACAATTCCAAACTGTTTAATGGAAATGAAAAGCAAGTACTATGATCACCACATGGTTTCTTACCACATTCATCTGATAATCGTGACAAAGACCATCCTTTAATATGTGTTTTGAAGGTGAATTAAGAAAGCAACCATTTTTATATCTTCATCTTCAATACTGTAGTTTGGACTGAAGAAACTTGCAGTGAGAAAATACTGCACTGATGAAATCTGTCATCTTTCATCCAAATGATCCTTATCCTTCTTAGAACTAATAAATCTGTGAAAGGGGAACTCTTATCTCTTTAACAATAATTTCCTTATGATATACTCTTCATAATAAGGAGAAATTATATACAGCACAGCAGATCAAAGTAAAAGTCTGCAGATTAGATTTACAATATATTACAAATGCCATTCTGTGTGTCAGCACGCTCTTTATTGAAAAGGTTTCCTTCACTTCCATAGTGCTGATAAAGTAGTTTTTGGGGTTTTTTTAATGATGAATGGAAAACTTTTAGGGAACTATATGCAATGTCATGTCTCTACCCTGTGCTGAAGGATATAAACTTCTACTCACTGTTTAAAATGACTCAACGAAAAAACCTACTGTATAAAATGACTCAACCCAGTTAACTAATTTATCTCTTTTTATGTGGATCCCAATTAGAGTCATAACAGTTACAAGTTGCAACATAATTGTAACAGACTTCTGATTTCCCAGCACAGTTATGGTATGATTTGAGTTGCTGTCTATAATATCTAAAAAGGATGAAGAGAAGGATGAGGTTACAGAGAGCGGAAAAACACCAGTACCTGATCCAGTTTCCAGTGGAACTCTGCAGGACGGAAGGTGTCGGCCTGATCAAAGTCCTTGCGCAACAGAAACACTAAGCGGCAGTTGTGCACGTACAGGGCATAGTGATGGCGGTTCATTTCTGAAAGACAGCAACCATCTGAGCTAGCATCGACACTTTTGTTTAGGTGAAAGCTTTTGAAAGCAACACACATTTAAAAAACAATGAAATAAAAAACCCAAACCCAAAAGAATGATATTTTCTCAACACCGCGGATCATTACTGCCCTTTGGGAGGCCACATATGGTAAGCATCTTCCTAAATCACACCGCATCAGTTTTGTTTACAGCACTGTTACATCCAAAACGATAAACAAAATCTAAATCAATATTTAATCTAACTAGCTTCAATGAAGAATTAGAACTGTTTTTTCCAATCTATATAATAAAAAATAAATAAAATGAAAATTAATTACTTGATCAACCAATTCCTATAGAATCTACAGTTGATGTCTCAAGAGATTATCCAAGAAGAGAACCAATGTTTGAAATTTAGCCAGCAGTACTTAGAGTAGCACCAACTGAGCTGAGTAGGTCTTTTTTTCAGACCAAATTCAATGAGGAGAGATGGTAACACTCTGGTAACTGTCATGCACTTTGCCTAACTCTTCCCACACACAGGCTCACCTGTCTTGTCAGAGTTGCAGAGAATAGTTTCTTTCTCAGCTCTTAATCCTGGACTAGGCCCATGCTTCATCCACAGAGTGATGGTGAACTGGTCAGTCAAATTCTTTGGAACTATTCCATCTGGGATTTTGGCTCCTTGCTTTCCATCAAATTTAAAAATCATGTCATTGTTATCCACGAGAAGCCCAGCTGTCCAATTGGTTGTTGCACTGGGAGATGGTAATAGGTCAATGGCACCTGAGGAAGCACCTGTGAATGATGTGTAGTGAATAACATGATGAGAAATTAATGAAAAAGCTGTGAAGATAACTTTTAATATAGGCCAGTGTTCTGACTTAAACTCTTTAGACTATTTTTTACTACCCAAATGGTCCTTCCTCACAGAAGGAGCAGAAATCACAGAACTACAGAGTTAACCAGGTTGGAAAGGACCTCTAGGATCATAGAGTCCATTGCTTGCAGCACAACACGTGTTAAAGGAAATATGCTTTTAAACGGGCACATGCTTAGGTGTGCTCATAGGTGAACTATGAGCTCAAAGAAGCAGATTCATCTCTCGCTCACTGTATCTACTCTGGCCACAAAAAATTTGGGAAGACTTATTTTTTCCCCTAGAATGGATTTGTGGGGGAACTTCAAAATGGGACTCTCTTATATTGCTTGTTAAACTCTAATTCAGGAAAATGTTCAAGTGAACTCCCTTTTCCCAACTTAAGGTCAGGCTTGTGTGCATTTGGGTAACTAGTACCAAGCTCAACAGGTTCCACTTTATTTGCCCATATTTTTATGGAGATTTATGGGTGACTTTGGAACCTCATTCTCCTATGTTAGTATGCATTAATCCTGCCCTGAAAACAACTATTGGATTATGTGCTTGGAAGATTAAGCTGGAAGAAATCATACTGTTTCAATCCTAATAAATCCATCTAGCCTCCCAAGTTGCTCAGTCATGTACATACATAGACCTGGAGCAATGCAAACAGGATTGTATCTGGAGATGTTCCCAGAAGAGTCTTACTGGATCGGTGTGTTTCCAGAGCATAGTGGTTGGTGTCGTTCTAAAATGCTTCCACAATGATGCAGGAGCCACTGCATAAAACACCCTTTATGTGCCAATTATGTGCCAAGATAAGCACATACTGATGCTGCTTGCCTTATTGGACCAGACTGTTGCCTTAGCTGGAAAACAACCATCCAAATAAAACCTATCCTGTGTTACTACTTTTGAATCTGATCAACAGCTCTCCTCCTGCAACATCACGCAATCCAGTGTAACACAGAGAGGGCAGGACCTGCCTTCTTTGCTGGAACATGGCCTTGAATCTGATACTTGGTGTTTCCATAGTTCAGTTTCCCACCTCCCATAAATGAGAATTAGCAATCCCATCATTTTCTATTATGTCTGGATTTAGAAGGAAAGGTGACATCCCCAAAGCCATTTTTTTCCATCATATTCTAGGCTACTTAACTGATTTTTTTTTTTTTTTTTTTTTTTTGGCAGCAAAATTCATTCTGGATATGTTTTTGCAGTCCAAATTGTGTCTTTTTACACATTCTTCATTATTTTTGGATGAAAATGTTAAAAAACACTTACTAAAATGCTTTGAGGCATAACACTAATAACTCCTTGAATTTAAAATGACTCAAGCATAATTTAATCATTAAAATTGCCCACCTTGACCATCAAAATGACTATAAATCACTTGGTTATTGAAAAGCAGAATTAAACCATCAATCACATTAAAAAAATGAATTTTAATGCACTGTCATTAGCATCTGAATTCTCTAGATTTCCAACAGATAAATGAAGAAATGAGCACAGGACTTATAAACTGGGTCCTTAATTATAGAGAAACAATCTTGCATCTTACGTAGCACAGATGATTATTTGTGATCACTCAGTTCTGCACTCTCTGCAACCACACAGTCCTTGGTTGGTAGGGGAAAAAAAAAAAAAACACCAACTTTCCTTCCTTTTGGAAGAATTTATTCTTCCAACCATTAGATATAATAAGGTCATTTCTGGGCAAAAACTGATTTCCAGAAATAATTTAACCTGCTTTCATAAGAGTTCTTTCTACATTAAGGATGGTAATGAACATGAAATACCAAAGTGTAAGCCAGTTCAAATGCAATTCTGATGTCAATTTCATTGTCATTTACAATCTTTTCATCAAAGTTCAATTACAAGTTTCTACTCAACCTCTTCTCTAAAAGATTTGGAATCCCTGGCAAAACCAAACCAAACCAAACCAACAAACCCCAACAACAAAAAAACAAACACCAAATAAAAAACACTTTCAGCATTTCTCCATTCTATTCACATATACTTTTTCTATTCTGTTTTCTTAAGTGCTTTACATTCTGTTTCTCACTTCTACGCTGAATGAAAACCAAGGGTTCAGCAGCAATGGTAGACAATACATCTGTCTACCTGCTCGAAGACTGCCTGCAACTACTTCAGTGGCACTGACAAACCAACTGAAATGTTTTTGATCATTCTGCATTTCAGCACCTTAGGCCTACACATGCTGCAGACGAATTAAACTGAGCACTAGGAAACATCTAGTTTATTCAGCAGGAAAAAACAACCTAAAATAATCCCTTCTGCTACTTCAGTGTAAGCAGGTAAGATACTCAAGCCACACTCTGCAGATTGAACCCCTTAGACTTTGCACAGCCTTCCTCAAACTAAGGAATTTCATAATCAGAAGGCGGCACCTTAAAATTATAATATTGGATATAGTTATTAGTGTTTTATGTCAACGTAAACAGTGGTTTAGAGCTTGTATGCAGTGATCTGCTCTAAATACTTGTGCCACTCACAAAGGACTGTAACGCTCTCAAAGCAATATTCTTTTTGACTCCAAATCAAGTGCTTAGAGGAATGTGAAGGTTTGGGAGTTCCCCCACCCCCCCAC